>VWZT01008140.1:5624-41965 GCA_013397055.1 Pachycephala philippinensis
TGCTTTGTTATTGATGTATTTGAAGAAGCCTTTCTTGTTGTCCTTCACATCCTTGGCCAGATTTAATTCCAGATGGGCCTTGGCTTTCCTTGCCTCATTTCTACTTACTCTGAAAACCTCTCTATATCCATTCCAAGTGGTCTGACCCTGCTTCCATCTCTTGTGTATCTCCTGCTTATGCTAGCGTAATGACAGGGCTTTTTATTCTTCCATGCAGATCTCTTGCTCCCTTTGCCCAATTTCTTTCTCATTGGGGTGCATTGTTCTTGANTCAAGTGATGTGAAAAAATGATCAGATATTTGGGTTTGTACAAAAGACCACTACATCCTGAGAAACATTTTCTTAAATGTTATTTATTATAACATGAAGAAGGATGGTTCTCATTAACTTGGGCACTCCATTACATGGAGGCCTACAAACTAATAATATATAGAATAGACTGAGGATTGATGCAGAAAAACTGGGATCTATCAAGGTGTAGGAACATCCTTCCAGTGTTCCTCTGGCTGCACCCCAGAGAAGTATAGCAACTGGACCATGTTTGCCAAGTGCTGGCCAGACGTTTGAGTAGACTCATTGGATGATCAGTGTTTAGAATAAGTAGGTCAGAAGAGTTGCCTAGGTGTAACTTGGACAGAATTTTTCCAGTGCACACATACAAATTTGATCTGATGTAGGGAATAATTCCTGCCTGTAGTTCATATGCCAGAGGAGTCTCCTTACTCCTATGCTAGCAATAACATTGCTGCAACTGCTGCTGAGATACTGCAGTCCTATTTTCACCTTCTGAATTGTCTCAGAAATCCAGCAAATTCAATAAACACATTTTGTTTCATAAATACCCTTGTTTAAGTTTAGTCCAGGGAAATATTTCTGTAGTCCTTGTACTGAGTCTAGCCAGGATTGAGTTAATTTTTTTCGTAGCCATCCTCACAGTGCTGTGCTTTGCGTTGGTAGCTAGAAAGGTATTGATAATGCACCAATGCTTTCACTACTGCTGAGCACTGCTGGCACAGCTTAAGTGCTGTCTCTCCAACATTCCACCCTGATCAGTGGTCTGGGGTTGGGCAAGACCTTGGGAGGGGAAACAAGCAGGACAGCTGACCCAAACTGACAAAGGTGTGTTCCATAGCATATGATGTTGACTTGGATGAAAGGCTAAGAAAAAAAGAAAGAAGGAGTGGCATTCGTTATTTCCAATAAGTAGCCATACTGAAGCCCTGCGTCATGAAGTGGCTGGACATTGCCTGATGATGATAAGTAAAGAATAATTTCTTTTCCCTTTCCTTGTGCATGTGTAATCTTTTGCTTTTGCTTTAGTAAACTGCCGTATCTCAACTTATGACTTGTTTTCTGTCTTATTTTCTCTGTCCTGTCCAGCTGAGACAGGGGAGTGATAAAGTGGCTTGGTGGGTACCTGGAATCCAGCCAAGGTCAACCCACCACAGTCCTCCACAACCTTTAGAATATTTGATCATAGACTCCTACAGACATATCAGCTGTACCTGGTGTAGTTTGTCATTATGCACAATACAGCTCATCTTTAAGTTCTTAGCATTAAGGAATTAAAATCTTACTGTGTCAAAAAGTAAAAGGGTGTGACATTTAATGTGGTCATAGACAAACCCTCATGTACAGTAGAAAAGCTTCTGGTACTACACACTTGAGGAAGTTGCATCCTTAGAAGGGTAGCTTACATCCCAAGGAGAGATCTACACATATGTAGTCAAAAAGAGAAAGTTGTACATGATGCTCCCCCTCCAGTTTTACTTAACACCATTTCAGTTCATGTTCTTTTCTTCTAGACACTGCATCACCTAATTAAATCCAAATAGAAAATAGCTTCATTCCTTATCTGTTTTATTCAACAGACCCAGGCATCCTATTATAAGAGGAATTATATTCCAGTATTTTCTTTAAAGCTTCTTTTAATGCCACAGTGCTTACAGCAAATGAGTTGCATAGTTAACAAGCTGGATCTCAGCTCGTCTAAAACAGCATAGTTCTGTTGACACCAAATTTAAAAAAAAGGAGGCACGGATGTAAATGACCTGGCTATAATCCAGTGAGGAGTCAGTGAGACAGGTTAAATCTGGCTCTAAGTTAAGCTCTAAGGAAACCTAAGCAAGGCTTGTTTTTACAGATTATGTTACCAAGATTATCCCTTTATTTTTATGTCTTTGATATATAAATGTCAGGCCAGCACCACACAGGTGCCTGACCTGATGCTGAGGCGATGGCTCTGGTTTAGGATCTTCTGTTAGTTACACAACAGCTGTATTTTGAAGGAGCTGCTAGTTTAAGCAAAGCTTCAACACAAGCCTTGTAGTATATCTAAGCCATCCGTTTGCAGTTAATAGTAAAATTTATGATGGAGTTAGGGTTCAGATCAACAGAGGACACTGGCTTTGGATTAAATAGGTTGTAGAAATGCCTCTGGACATAAACTGTATCTTCTGTGTGTACCCTCTATAATAATAATGATTAGGCATCTTGTGGTAGGAGAGTAAGTCAATAAATGTGAGTAAATTAATATGTGCTTTGGAAAGGACAGCAAAACTAAGCCTGAAATGTGCAAACATTGTTACAGCTATGTTTAAGTCAAAATCAGGAGGGGCTGCTGGTAAAGCCTGAGATTATGTTTGTGTTCTGCTTCATAGAGGCAAATAATCTAAAATCCAGAATTTTAATTCTGCAAAGATGGGTTTAGGGATAATCCTGGATATTGAGTTGCATCCGAAGCTAGACTATCAAACATTCCTCATTTTGAAAGAGCAAGACTCTTGATCCACTGCATTGTAGGCTTGGTCCGCAGGAGGTTCCCAGTGTGGGATAGAAGTCTTACAAAGCAGCCTACACTGCACTGCTTATGTCTGAAAGGGTAACACAGCTCACCCAAATGTTCTGGCAGGGCTGGAAATCTGCAAATAGGTCTGCAGCATGACAGCCCAAGGAAGTTCCTCATTTAAGCTTGAGATTTTATTTTCCATGTGAAAAACCAGAAGTACTTTCTCAGAAATTTCGTCTCAGAATTTTTCTTGTGTTCTGTTCTGCTCCCCTGTATTGATGCATGTCTCTCCACAGTGTCTTAAGTTGTTCTTTCAGTATGTTTCAGCAAACATACCCTAGGATTTAGGTTACTCCATGTTAAAGAGAATTTTTTCCTCTCCACTCCAACAGGTTACTACTACAATATTAAAATTGTAATCTTCACTGCAAAAAAAGATCAAATAAAGCAAAGGCAGAGCTGTGTCTCACCCCTTATTCAAAGCTACAGTCTGGATGAAGAACACCACCTTTACTTTTTTCCTTTCACAAGATTTAAAAACAAATAAAATTTTGTTTCAGTTTCTGGATTTATTTTGTTTCTAGTTACTTAGGCCTGCCAGTCTGCTGTTTCTGTATAATATTTTGTCTTAAAATGAAAAGTGTATTAGACTGTACAATGCCTCCCTGTGGAATTTTTATGCTTCTTCAACATAATAGTGCAATGTGTTTCCTAAATTACCTTGAGGCACTTGGACTCAAAATAGTGGTATGTTTCTCTCTGCTTTCCCTAGTACATAAATTTTCATCCTGCAGTGATGTCCTTTATGGAATGGCTAAACAAGTGAAAATTGTTTCTAACTTATTGGTTCTTGTAGCTTGGTAGCCTCGTGGAATCATAAATTTAGATTTTTAAGTCAGCTGGAATGTCACACCAGTTGCAGAAATATAAATTCCTCAGCACACAGATGAGTGTACCATGAATAGAAGCATAGGATCTCCTATCAGGGCAGTGGATTTTGTACATTTCTTTTCTAACCAGGTGTATGCTTTCTGCAGGCTGATGGCACTAACTCTCTGAGTGTGCTCGTGAGGAGACTCAGCTGTGTCATTCATCCTAGTGAATATACAAACAAGCAGAGCTAACAGCATATGCACAAGAGAGCAGTCACCTGTGATATGTTTCTTGCTGGCAACTAGTAGAAATGAAAGAACTTTCCCTAGGAAAAGGAGTGTTAGAAACCTATCGTTGTTCTGTTGCTAGGCACAAAATCAAAGTCTGCTTTACTTTCTCTGCTTTTTTTTTCAGCAGCTAGAAAAGAAGGAGAAGATGTCTACTTGCCTTGATCTCTTGTAAACAGTGGTGTGGTAAGACACTTAATGCACACTGCTAGATGGTAAACCAGCGATCAAAGCATTCCTTTGTGTTGAATGAGTAATCTGGTTTTTTGTTTTCCCGTGTTCTTTTCTTAATTGACTTCACCCTCTGATAAAGAGGGAGCAAAACCATTAACTTATGATATATAATAGCAAATTTTAAAGGGAACTGTTAACATGCTTGTTGGGTGTGTGCTTGCTTAGACTCTTTCCAGGACAAAAGGAATGTTTAAATAGGTAGCAAATCTGAGGATACATGACTGGATATTTTTTAAGCTGTGAAATTCTCAATTATTAAGAATGGAATGGGCTATCTAAACATTCTTTTTTTGCCACTATAAAAATTTTCATCATCTGGGGAGAAAGTCTTTCTTATCCTGTCAGTTTTCCACAGAATATAAGTACGTGACTATTGTGAATTTGGTACTTTAGAATTACTATTGAAATTATCAGCATCTTTACTGAGCTGTAAGTTTACAGAATAAATTTTGCTCATATATAATTTTAAAATAAATGCACATAGTGGCAATGAACTAAGTAGCGACTGTGGTTGCTTTTTCTATTTCACTTTACCTGTGATATGTGGTTCAGATGGCTGCAAAGTAATAGCTTTGAATTCACCATGGCAATGGCAATAAAGCTCTTTTCTATCTTACTGTCTTTTTACAGGGCTTGCTGCATGATGTAGGTGGATTGGAAGCTCCAGAAGGAAAACAATTTTTCCGCTATGCCAGGCTGTATGTTACTTGATAATATCTTATTGCAAAATGGAGGTTTGAGAGTTGAAATCTATTACAGGGAAGTTCCTTGGTCTATTTCAGAGGCAGTATTTTTCTGTCCTGGAAACAGGGAGTAGGAAAGGAGAGCAGAAAAAGGAACATTACCTTTTGTGTTCTGAAAAGTTTTGCTAAACTGCAATTGCCTTTCTCTCACAGAAACTTGTTCCTCTTAGAGGTTCCTCTGTTGTTTCAGAGAGCAAGTACATTTGCTTAGGAGAGAATAAAAAGTTTAAATAAAGAGTAATAAAGTTTTATAGCTTATTTAGCACTTCAGAATCCAAATATTGTCTCTTCTGTTCCTGAAAATGGCTTTTATATGCAGCAGTAATTTTGCTCCAGCCACATTTTCTGGCAAGGCTGATTTGGATGATTAAAAAGGGGACATTTTACTATATTTTCTACAGTAACATTTTGCCACTTCAGAGTTTCTAAAATAGCACACATAATTTATTTTACAGTTGAGTTAACATTGACTAGAAATATAAAGCAATGACATCATGGCTTCCTGCCAGAAAAAAAAAAAAAAAAAAAAAAAAAAAAAAAAAAAAAAAAAGAAAATTAGTAAAAGTAAATGCTGTAATGTAGTAAATGTAAAAGGGTTGCTGTAATAAATTCAACTACTGCCTGTGGTAAGGAACAAAGTTGCAGTTGGGTCTGGGTTTTTTGTTGTGTGCTTTTGTGAGGTTTTGAGGGGATTTCTTGGTTGGTTGTTTGTCTTTAAATGAATCTTGAATCTCTGCAGCCTTTTTAAGACTTGATAAATTTCAAGTCCATTGTTGAAAGTGACAGCAGCTGAATGGCAGGGTGAAACAAGCTATTCCAGTAAGTTTGACATAATTCACCTCTAACGATTTAAAGCACAAAGAATGAAATATATTATCAAGGTTAGAACTCCACTTAAGGAATTGCATTAAATTGCCCTTCTTGTGTTTCAATGGTTTAAGTATTCTT
Organism: Pachycephala philippinensis; assembly: GCA_013397055.1. Lineage (NCBI taxonomy): Eukaryota > Metazoa > Chordata > Aves > Passeriformes > Pachycephala > Pachycephala philippinensis. The sequence continues at coordinate 11,499 of VWZT01008140.1, forward strand.
AACTCAAGAATAAAATGCTAAGATAAGCCTTCTATTGTAAAAAGGCTAAAAAAAAATCAAGTACACATTTGACCTCTAGATGTGGCACTATAGAGGCTATATGACCACTTTATTTATACAAACTTAAGCCAGATTTTATTGTATCTAGTAAACTATAAGATTGTGGCCTGTCTTGGTAATTAAGGGAAAATGGATGTGTAAATTGCCAAATTAAATGCTCTTTCTCAAAACAGTTGAGAGATTTAGTGTGAATGCTGTGTCTTTAATCACAGGAGAACCACAAAGACTGTTGACTTTATCAAATGGATCTGGACAGATACAAATAATAAAGCAATAGCTGAAATGAAAGCAGAACACCATGTTATACTAGCGAATCTCTTGACCAGTGCAGAAACTTTCAAAAGTGAGCTGCTCTTACAAAGCCTTGTGTAGTGAATACAAATTGCCACGTAAGAGAATAAAAAAGAAACAAAAAAAGAAAATAAAGCTGCAGAGTTCAGTGTTGACTTTGGACTGTATTAACTCAGACTAAATACTGCTCGAGTTTTAAGGTGTTGATATTGCTTCTTTCTTGAATATTAGGCCTTGGGTTGGAAGGGGCTTTAAGGGTCACCTAATTCCAGCTCCTCTTCATGGCAGGGACACCTCTCACTAGACCAGGTTGCTCAGAGCCCCTGTCCAACCTGGCCTGGAACACCAGGAGATGGAGCATCTACAGCTTCTCGGGCAACCTGTTCCAGTGCCTCACCATGCCATGAGGAAAGAATTTCTTCCTAACATCTAATATAAATCTAATTTAGTTTAAAATTGTTCCCCCCAGCTTATCACTTTCCGTGAAAATATTTGCTCTTTCTCTTTTCTGTAAAACCCCTTTAGATAGTGGAAGGCTATGCTAAGGTCTCCCTTCAGCCTTCACTATCCCAGGCTGAACAACCTGAAATATCTCAGGCTGCCATCGCAGCAGAGGAGCTCCAGCCCTTGGATCATCTTTGTGGCCTCCTTTGGACCGACCCTAGTAGGTGCAAGCTTTTCTTGTGCCAAGGACCCCAGAGCTGGATGGAACACTCCCACTGGAATACATGAGGGCAGACTAGAGTAAGAGAATCACCTCCCTAGACCTACTGGGTCTGCACGTTTTTAGATGCAGCCCAGGATGCAAGTTTAATGGACTACATTGTCTTTGGATTGCTTTTAACTACTTCTTTGAAAAGTACTGTTTTCTCAGTAGTAGACTCTCCAGTCTTATCTGATAATGACACTTTTTTTTTCTTGTGGTTTGAGTGATTAATCATCTTGTCTGAAAGAATTCATTTACCTTTTTCCAGTTCTTGAAAAATTGATTGCAGTTTTTTCATATCAAGGACAAAGTACAAGTGAGCCCTTAATCAGGCTGTCCAACTGTTGGAATTGAAAATATTTTTTCTCATAAATTAGTATTTTACAACTTTAAAGAAAATTTTGTATATCTTTGCAAGCTAATTCAGTTAATTGTTCACCTAGGTCACTGAAGATTTTATTCCATCACAAAAATGTGTGTGACAAAATATCACTGCCGACATAGTACTTCAGAAGATAAGGTGATCATCTGCTTAAACTTACCCATATAAGTTCCAGGAAATATAAAAGGAAAATCTTGTTTGTTAAAGACAGATTGTTCTAACAGGGACTTAGGGATTATGAATTTTCTGTAATGCAGTTTTGCTGTATTGGCTTTCCATTGCTGACATGCCAATTCTGTAATCAGTCATATGGATAGTATAATTTAATTAAATAAGCTTGGTGTTTCTAAAATTTACGGCACTATCTTTATAGGCACAACTATTTGCAAGATCAGAGCTTAAGTATCAGCAATTACTAGATGCTGATGATACGTGGACGTACTGTATCAAATTACAGAATTTTATTACAAGCTGGTACAAATGTTTATTACAGCCAAATGTGCTTGGGTATGGAAAAGACTTGTTAGGGCTATTTCTGTCCTCTTTCATGTGATGACTCAGAATTCTAGAAGTTAGTCAAATTCAACAGAGAAATTAGATGAGTTTAATTAGAAGATAAGATACTTGAATTGACTTGCAGGTCCTTTGAGTCACTCAATTTAGCATTTTAAGAGCTAGTTTACTCTATGTTCACAGAGAAATCATGGCTCCTGGGGAAATGGTGGAATTAAATAATAACTGTGATCTCTTGTGTCTTTCTGGTGAACCTGTGTATGATCCAGATTACTCTCTTTTTAGATGATGCATGGGCCTGCAATATATTTATCGTTGTCTAAAAAGACCCAGTCATCTTGCTCCAGAGCTGCAGAACCTGCATGTGTTTTTCTTACCAAATTTTGATACTTAAATAAATCCTGTAGGTTGCTTACTTAGAGATTTTCATATAGCAAATTTATGATGTATCTGCTACAGAACTAAAAGAAGTCAGTGACACTGCAGGCACCTTGCTTTTGTAACTACATGGCTGTGTGCCTTGTTTGAGTAAAGCTGGTGGATGTACTCTAGTTGTGGAATTACTTTCTTTCCATGTAGAGTGACAGAGATCTTAAGGAGTTTTGTTCCCTGCACAGTTCTGAGTGAAGCTCAGCTGCTGGTCTTGCAGGGACAGACATTGCCAATAGGTTTCTTCACAGCTGTGCATTGGTGGCACTTGATATCTCCTGTTATTTCCTTCCAACTTGCAATTTTAAGTCACCAGAACCCTTGAGATAAATACATACATAAATGCATATATCACTTGCTGTGCTACAGCACAGTGCTGTAGCATAACTGAAGTACTCTGTCTGGCTAGATTTTTTGGCCTGATATATCCAGGAGCCCAAGGCTGGTGGTCTCATCAGACTTTTTGTCTGTATGCTTTATGGCCATAGCTATAGTATTCACTTTTCATGTGATACTTCTAAAGTGGGGGGAAGAGATTGTAGGTTTTATACATTCCCAACGTTATAATTTCATTAATTCCATGTATTTCTTTCTATAGCAAGAAGAATAAGAGTGGAAGCATGGTTTCCAGAGGCATTAAATAATCTTGTCCAAGGGATTTTTTTTTATGCCAGCATTCTTAGTTTGTGCAAGGTCAACATGTGAATTATGGGTAGAAAACTTAAATGGCTCGTTGCTGTTATACAGCCATCTGACAGAGTATTCTATTCTCTAGCCACAAAAAGGACTATAGAGATAACACACTCAGCCTGCTACACATATAACTGTATTGCATTAAAAGACATCTATTAAGGAGCACAGTGATTTTGTCCTGCATTTAACCCTTGTCATATAAGCTTACCTACTTTTTTGTATGTCAGGGCCTTCTAAGGATGTAAAGAGCACAGTTGCTTGTCTCAAGCACTGTTAAGGCCACAGCAGAACTTTGCCATGAGATAAGCACAGAAGGGAGTGACAGGATGGTGCTGTCTCCAGGCCTGGTGGAGGAAAGATATGGTTAGCACCTCCTGGGTAATTCATCCAGACAAAAATTTCCACTTTGGCAAACTGTGTAAAGAAGCAGCTGCTCACACACAGACATACCACTGGTCAAAGATTACTCCAATTTATGGGACGGATGCCCTCTGTGACCACCAATGACCACCAAAGCCTCCCTCTCCTTCCCCCCTCCTCCAAATATGCTTCCATGGATACCTGGAACTTGGACTGTAAGACAAGCCTCCACACCTGGAACTTGAGATAAGCTAAAGGTGGTACTATTGTCCAGGTGTTATCCCAGACTTAGGGGGAGATTAACAAAGCTCGGGGAGAAGAACAGATCACTGATAATAGACACAAAAGAACACAGAATTTACACACCACAAGAAAAGACAACTCAGCGTCTGTGCTGAAATAAGCTCCAACAGGGTAAAAGGTAATTCTGTCAAGGGGAGATTGTGACCACTGACTCTCAACCCAATGTTTCAAGAAACCCACCAACTGAAAAGAGAAAGACTGAGCCTGGGGGCTAATTACCATAAGAAGGCAGGGAATCATTTAACCTTGAGAATGAGAGAACTGTGGAGACAACGAGCATTAATTCCTTTGTTTGCTAAGGTGTATAAATAGTAACTGCTTTGAAATACACATTACTGGCATCTTTGGCAGAGAAGGGCTGGACACCAGTTATGACTTGTAAAAAACACTGCATGTTTTGAAACAGGATTGAAAAGCCTTGTTAGATTATATTGTAACTTTGATTTTGGTCAGAAAAGTTTTCTTTTTGAATTTGGATGTCTGGGAGAAAATGTATCCATAACATACGAAACACTATCAGCTTGTATGGCAGATTTGGAGCCAGAGGGTGCTGCAGGGATCACTGGCTGTGTAAGTAACACATGCAGATTTCTCCTAACCTAACTAACCTAACTGCTTTGGTTCAATGCTGCACAGAGCTGAGTTACTTGATAATAACAACTTAACATGCTTCTTTAGTGATTTATTTCACCATACCTCTTCTAAAGTCCAAACTGATAGAATAGACAAGGGGAAATAAATAGAGAGCCACAGAGTGCGAAAAATACTTTCATATATAAAGTAGCATTCGTGAAAGTTCCTTTCAAACTGGGAAACATTAAAAAGACTGAAGGAAAGACAGACCATACAGAAGAAGGAGTTGGGCGGGGGAAGACAAGAAAAATAAAAAAGCTTTAAACCTGATGTTAGAAGTAATTTTTCTCTGAATTGAATTTTTTTTTGCAGTTCAAACGGATGCAATTTTTCTTTCTGAATCTTCCCTCCCATCCCTCCTGCTTCCTTCCTCCCCAACCCCCCCCCCCTCCCCCGCAGTTTGCACTGCTAAATTGTGCTGNGCAGTTTGCACTGCTAAATTGTGCTGTTTTGTTGCAATTTGTGTGTTTGTGTGTAACTTGCTGGCACAGTTGGCTGAACACATCTGGAGGCAACAGGCAACCCTGTGTCTCATGCAGCAGATTTTCACATACCAACCTGGTACAACCATGTTGTCAGAGTTTCAGACTTTGTCACAGAGGAGGGTGGCTTTTAAATGGTGGCTTTCTAGAGACCTCTGGGTTGTACAAATTTAGTGGGTTGGCTGTGTCTGAAAGCCAGGTGGCCACCAAAGCTGCTCCTCTCTTTGACTGGACAGGGGAGAGAAAATAGGCTCAAGGGTTGAGATGAGGACAGGATAGGGAATGGGGACTGCTGTCAGTCACACATTGTCTCTGCTGCTCCTTCCTCCTCAGAGGCAGGATTCCTCAGCCCTTCACCTGTTCCAGCATGGGGTCCCACCCAGGGGGTGCAGGCCTACATGAACTTCTCCCAGATGTGTCCTTCCCACAGATTGCAATGCTTCATTAACTGCTCCAGTGTGGATCTCTTCCCTGGGATGCGGTCCTTCAGGAACAGACTGTTCTAGCATGCATCCCCTGTGAGGTCACAAGTCCTGAAAGCTGAGCCAGTGCAAGCTCCTCCCCACAGTTTCAGAGATCCTGACAGAAGCCTGCTTCACCAGGACCGGCCTGCAGGTTCAAATCCTCCTTCAGACATCCACCTTTCCCAGCATGGGGTCCTCTGGGGGCTGCACATGGACCTCTGCTCCACTGTGCACCACCACAGGCTTCAAGGGCACAGCTGCCTAGCCATGGTCTTCAACACAGGCTGCAGGGGAACCTCTGGTCCAGCACCTGGAGTACCTCCTGTCCCTTCTTCACTGCCCTTGGTGTTTGCAGGGTTCTTGCTCTCACGTGGTCTCACACCTCTGTTCCTTGGCTGCAAATACTCCTGTGCAATAACCATTTTCCTTCTTGAATATGTTATTCCAGAGGTGCTACCATTGTGGCCATTGGCTTTGGCCTTGGCTGGTGTTGAGTCTGTCTTGGAGCCAACAAGGATTCGTTGTGTCAGACATGGAGGAAGTTTCTAGCAGCTTCTCACAGAAGCCACCGCTGTAGCCCTTCTGCTACCAAAACCTTGCCATGCAAACCCAATACAGTAAGATTTTGTTATCCAGTGGGTTTTTGAAGGTGATGCCCTAGTGAGTTCATGGTTGGCTACGATTTCTACATCTGTATGGCTGGTGTGACAGCCACCCCTCTCATGGTGAGCTAGCAGCAGCTCAGGGCTGAGCAGAAGTGACTGAATTACTTGGGCAGAGCGATGGCAGAGCAGGTGGACAGTGCATGACTGCACCTGAGGGTCACACCACGAAACAGAGCTGTGTGGCATCAGCTCTCAGCCAGGTGAGGTTCCTATTGCAATGAAGCGGGCACTCTCGTTCGGGCAGATTCATTATTTGGAAATGTAATGGCATCAACATTCAGAACTAGCTCTTGACAACTCTAGCCGGCAACCGAGTTTCGTTCTTCTCTCACAGGACAGAATGAGGCACTTTCAGAGCTTTCAGAAACATTGATTAATACATGTGATACCTTGAAAGAGAAGATAGAAAACTCTGATTATCTTAATAACTATGAACACTTTACAATCTTTTGGGGGGGGTTTTGTTTGGTTGGTTTGGTGTTTTTTTTGTTTTGGTTTGGTTCGGTTTTTTTGTGAAACCAAGTTAAGATTTCAGCGCAGAACACCAATGTTTCAAAACTAAAAAAATGGCTATATATACATATATGAAATTAGTGCAGGGATTGCCCAACTCTTTAAAAGTCTTTTGTTTCAAAACCAAATGGAGATAGCTCATAATGAATCCCTTTGAAGGCATTACTCATTTGAGGTGGATAGGGAATGGGGAAAAGCATTGTGTCACAGTTTTGTAGAGACACCTTCAGATTAATAATGACTAATACATTATGATTGAGGTTATATGAAGGCACATTTTTGGTGTTTTATATATCCTGATGATAACATCAGTTACTATCGTTAGCTACAACACTGTATGACCCAGTTTTGCATCTATTTTTTTGATCCCTTTGCAGTTTAGTTTGTATTAACGTGAAAAAATACATTCTTATTGTGTTGTTCTGCTACATTAATATAAGGTTATCTTCACTTTCACAAAACTTTCACGGTTCTTATTTCTTGTGGTTTTTAACTATTTGTACCATGAGAATGAATCTTCTTGCCTCTCAGATGCTCACTTCTAAGGATGAGATCTCATAAATGTTCATTGTATATGAGTTCTCTGCACTTACTCCCAGGAATAGTCCAATTAAGTCAAAGTGCACCTTGGATCTAATCCAAGACCCATTAAATCAGTTGAAGTGTTTCCATTTACTTCAAAGGATGCTGGATCCAAGCCATCACATCTGCAACTCTCTAAAAGTACCATTGCTTATCTCAAATTCACCTACTTAAATTCAATTAAGAGTAGAATAAAATCTCCCAAAGAAAATGTTATGACACTCTGTGCCACAAAAAATATTTAAATGCTGTATTATAAAGCATAATAGAAAAAAATCCAAATAACCAAATAGTGTAACAAACATGATGACAGACAGAGAGATTTCTTGATTTCAATCAGTTCTTGACTGAAATCAGAAACTGATTGAAATTTGCCAGAATTGCTGTCACTCACATCTTACTCATTTGATTTGTTGATTCATATAACTTTCATTTACATATATACTGAAATGTGGATGAGTTATCTTAAAAGTTTCAAGACAATTCACCTGAATTGATGATAAGAAAAGCTAATTACTTCTACAATCTTGAATTCAACATAACAGGTATGACCTGACTTGAAGGATTCATAAATTCTTGTAGTAGTACATGCCCAGGAAATAATTTAATAAATTTTCCTGAAATTTTTTTTAGTACTGAGTCATCCCATGTGAATGGAAATGTGGATGAAAGCTTTTTCTGTACGTGCATAATTCTTCAGAGCTTTCACGGTAAGATTGGTGTCAATATCTCTAAGCTTCATTCTTAGTAATCTGCTAAAGGAGATTTCTGTCTGTTATCAAGAAGATGCATTAAAAAATTGATTGATCATTGTAGATTGCTAGATTACTTGCTGGCTATTGTGTCAATAAGTCAGAAATACAGAACATTTTTTAAAAATAATTTCTCTGGGGAAAAAAAAAGCAAAGTAACTATTAATTCTTCTATCCCTACATAATTAAGGCTTCAGCCTGCACCATATGACTACTTTACCCATTACAACCAGAGAGGGCTGTTTTTATGGATCAATTTACTTATGTAAATAAACTCTCAGGGAAGAGTTAGTCCATAATGGTTATAAGGGGATATCTGAAGGAACCACCTCCAAGAGGTTCAATATATAATTGGCTGCAATAAAATTAATGGGGCCATGGAAATAAATTAATAGAACATATAGTCATGCATTTCAGGACAGATGAATAATGTCTTTGACATACACTTGTGTCTAACAACTTTATTTAATCTATTTATTTCAGAGATTAGTGGGATCTCTTTGACAGAGAACAGATATGATGCTGTCAGCAGTATCACAAAATCATTCTAATTATAAGGACTCATACTGTAAGCTCCACAAATTGTTCACCCAAACATTTACCAGTGAAGTCCTATAGTTCAAAAAGAATGGAAGAAAAGAGATTTTGCCAGTTGCTTTCAAACTAGCAGTGCAGTTCTTGATGAGGAGAACATGTCTGCACCGCACATCAGTGAGGGCTGATGAAGATGTATTTGATTTTAATATTATTCCTGCAGTTGCACTGCAACTTCTGAGTATCACATATTTCCAGTAAATGACTTATACTGTGAGAGTCAGCCTCTATTTCTGTTTTTCCAGGGATTGTTTATAACTTTTTGATACATATCATTATTAGAACTATTTTCTGAAAAAAAATTATATAGGTGGATCTTCATTTGCAAACCTCTCCATTAAGTTTCTTCTAGGTATTTGTTATTCCAAATTCAAGTCGCTGTTTCAGCTGGGCTGGATGTGTAGTTTACAAAGAAATAGTGAGGTAATTATTAAAACTAGGTTATTTTAAAGTAAGATCTAGATGTCTTGGGTAGCCCAGTATAATTTGAACAGCATATCCTATAAAGTAATTGAAGATGCACACTCAAAAACCTGAAACGGAAGTCACTTTTCCAGGCAGACTATTTTACAAAAACAAAAATAAAAACAAAACCAATAACAATAACAAAAACAAACAGAAAAAAACACCCCAAAAAAACCCCAAAAACCAAAAGAAACCAGCATGCAGCATGACTTCATTCTGAAAGTTATAGCTATTGACCAGATTTCTTGGACTTCTATTCCAACAGGTGTCACCCTGTTGCACTCTTTCAAGGACATTTTTGAAGAGGTCAAATTCTGCTCTGCTGCAGTTCAGGGTTGTGATCTTACTTTTTGTACTGTTCCTTCTCTTGTTTCCTGATTCTTAACTCCATCATCTCTGGTCCCTGCAGCCAAGGCTGCCTTCAGCCTTCACATTCCCAAAGAGACCCTCCCTGGTTTTGGATATGAGATCCAGCACTGCACCTGTCATGGTTGGTTTCTCTACAGATAGGTCAGGAATTCGACATTGATGTCCTTCATGAACCACCTGGATTGCTCGTGTACTGCTTGTGTTCTCTTTCTAGTACACATTAGGATAGTTGAAGTCCCTCAGGGCCTGTGGACCCACATTTGTGTGAAGCCTCATCCACTCATTCTTCCTAGTCATTTTTTTCAGCCTAACAGTGCAAATGAAAGAGGATTCAAAGCTAAAAAGCTATTATAAGATGTCTTGCCAGATCAGATAGCTTGAAATTTATCAGACTTACTCTGTGGGATGTCCAGCAGGGCCTGTTTTTCATTCTTGTCTAGTGAACTAATGAGATTTAGTGCAGTGACTGTTCATTGAGAGATCTTTGTATTCAGAGATTGATAGCATTGTGAATCAAAAATAATCTTCCAAGAGCCGTATCACCTCAGTGGTGATGTTTGTCTCTGAATGCTGATAGAGTATTTGCTTGTAAGAAGCAGACGTAATTATAACTTCCTTTGTAAAAAGGAAGAGTGATACATTTGCTGGTGCTGCATGGCTGCACGTCCATTGTAGCTTCTGAATTTGTCAGTCATTCAACTTCTGATTGAATTACTTTGGTGGTGAAATGTCTGAATGGGATTGTTCTACTCTTCTATCACAGGAATTTTTTTTGTTGGGGTCATGTCTTGTTTGTCAGAATCAATACTATATGATTCAGAATTCATTGTGATGATCAGTCTGACTTAAAGAGTAAACACTGGGTAACCAAATTCATTCCTGCCTTTTTATTGCAGTAATACCAAGAGTGGGCTTTATTTCACAACCTAGAAAGTTTTGTGATCAAGTGTTTTCTGGATCCTGAAAAGCTATTCGGATGACATAGGAATGACCCACAGAAGGTAACTTAAAGACCAGTTCCACACAGATATGCCTCATCTGGTAATTTACTACAAATCCCAACAAAACTTGGACACAAGTTTTTTGGGGTTTTTTGGGGTTTTTTTGGGTTTTTTTGGGATTTTTGTATTGCTACTGCAAAAGCTTCCTATGCAGTGAGGTATTGGAAGCAAAAAATACTAGGAAAAAGAATCTATTCAATACTGAAAATCATCATACCTAGGAATCTTTGTTTGGACCAAGTCCTGTGGTGCTAGGTAGTACAGCAAATTACAGCTAGAAAGAGATGAACCTAAAGAGCTTAAGATTAAGTGTAAACTATCAATAACTGTGTTCTCTCCTTGTTCTCTCTTGTCTGGTAAGGTAGAGAATCACATAATGGCTCCATTTCCTTCATGTTGGAACAACCGAGGTCTTTAGGTATATTTGCATTTAATACTTACAAGGACAAAACTGCTGTTTAGTGAGGAAAAGAACAGCTCCCCTAAGGAATGCAGTAGTCTTAAAAAACATTGATAGCTCATGACAATGTCTTATGAAATTGTATTCAAGATTAACATGTCTGTAGCTAGAGACTGAAGTCATGATGAGTATTATCTTGTTAATAACTTTGTAACTAAGGAGTGAGCTGGTACTGCATCTGTGGTCCCTTCTTCATAATACCTAAATATAACTTATCCAAACTCTTGGGTACAGCATGGGAGTACATCTCTTGGGAGGCCAAGAGATGGGTCACCTTTCACAGAGGAGTTATGCAGTGTTTAGCCCATTGCAATGTGGAGGGAAACAGCCCAGTAACCCTGCTATATATTAAAGTTACAGTTGTAGCCTATAGGGAATTATTTACTGAGAGATACTGAAGAGCTTTTTTCTCTTTTATAACAGACTCTTAAAGACAATATTTCCTGCCTAACCTTATGTGTAATACAGTTATTGATATGGGGAACTGCATTGCAAATATCTTGACATTTCTCCAATGGCCGGGTCACCTTAGTTGCTGAAAGTTTCAGTGGCCCATTTTATTAGTTATGAGACATTAATCACAGAAATGCTTAGGCAGCAACTGACTCCCAGCACTGAATTTAATGGGAAGTACTACCACAGTGTAAGTAAGTGTTGAGAATAATTTCAAAGTGAACCTTAAAGTTGTTAGTTTCTTTAAAAATCACTGCTTGTCTTTTTTTCACCCCTTATGAAAATTAACCCCCAATATTTCAGAGGGGTGTTTGACCATTCTCCACACTTTCTTGCTTCAACAGAAATGTCTGTCAGTGTGAAGTCAGTAGTCCTGTCATGCAGGCATCAATCAGGACATGTGAAGAAGGCATGGTGATCTTTCAGCCTTTCCTTGCAAAATTGGAATTTATAGTAGGCTTGGAGAAATACCTAAGTTCTCCCCTACCTCTGCAGCTTTGCAATCACTTCGTATGGTGGGAAAGATGCACCCAAAATATGATGTTAGTGGAAGAAGAACTTTGCAGGAAAAAAAATGATCTTTCTTTCAGTACAGACTACTGCAAGAGCAGTATTTCTGGCTTATGTTTATTTCACTGCATGATAGAGCATATTTAGGTATAGCCAAAGGTGTATCCACATCTTTATTAGAGTGTTCCAAGAGATATTTCAGAAGAAAGAAGGAAAATTACTCTTTTACATTTTCTTTATGGTGCAAAATTATCTCTGACTGTGGCTGCCTGTTCTGGAATTATAGCCCTACTTGTAATTAAGTCATTTTTCTTCTGTGATGCCCTGATGATATTAACTGCCAGCCAGCATCATTGTGGTTAGGAAAAGAAAGTTCTGAATTGAAGGAACTACTCAAATGGCAATGCTCTATCTCCTAAGTATTAAAAGATGAGACTTGAAGTTTCAATACCAAACTGTATATTTGTCTGGGTTATTTATTTTATTTCCAGGAAAGACTGCTTCAAAATGGCAGCTTCCTTAAGTTTTCTTAAGGACCATGAACTAAAAGATGTGACTGTAGCAGTAAAGATATATGAAATCCAGTGAAACTTAGTGGGACTATTGGTTCTCTTTCCTTAACCTCTCTTTCTCTCATTAGGAACTTGAAGTATAATAGGGCTATAGTTCAGCTCTGATACCAAAGCTCTATCTGGGAGCTTGAACAGCAGTTAAGAGGAAAATATACATAAATGTTAGATTTTTTTTCTGCATAGTTGTGTCATATATAATATTTAGAGACTACACTTTTAGCTTTTTTTTATTTAAGACGGTATTGATGTGCAGCCTGCACAGTGGAAACAAATCCTAAATATCGCCTGTAACAAGAATAGGTGGTTTGTTTCTTAATAAACAGATTAAAATGTTGCAACCTTATGACTGCTGGTGACTGCCAAACAAATAATACACACAGGACATAATAGTTTCATATACTGTACATCAATGAGTCTTTCAGCAGGTGCAGACCAAAGGAATAGCAGACCAAAGCCAGACTAGAAGTATTTACTTTACTTTGCTGACTATTTGGACTGGATTTCAGCCACCAAACCGTACGTCATCATCTTCTCCTTCTTACTGACCTCATTGTTAAAATTAGTCTTTTTAGCTGCTGGACCTAAACTCATTATTACATAATTTTAGCCAAGACTTATAAAGGGACTTTTTGAAAGTGGTGTTTGCTAGACTGGAATAAGGTTTCCAAAACTAGGTGAATTCATCCAGAAAGATTTTTGAATACGGACTCTATTCATGGAAAAAATAACATTTGTCCTGGTTGGCTTGGATGAATTGTACAGTTTGTCTGTGTAGAGTAGAGGAGGGATTCTGCAGTATGTGCTGTTTACAAAAAGCTCTGTGTGCTGTCAGGGAGTGGAGGCACACTCTGAAGAATTGCTTTGCCGCGGGTGTTCATCTCCAAGCTGATTTTGTGGTCTTTTTAGCCTTGATTCACCACCTCCACTATCACCCCACTGTGGAGGTTATGTGCACTGCTTTTCCATGTTTTATGACAGCTTCTTCTCTCTTCTGTGTCCCAGTCAACAACAAAGCAATTGAAAATATTGTCTTCAATAAATGTAGCACATAATTTTGGTCAGGAGATTTAGTGAAAAAATCCAAAAATATTTCATTTTCTCCTGAGAATTTTTCAGTTATAATTGCAGGACTGATTGTAGTTCAGCCCTTAGGTTTTGCAAGCAAAATGTGTGACTGTTGTTGGACCACTCAAAGGAAGGTAAATACGATCCAATGCTGAATTGTTCATATGTGGTGAAAAGTAAAGCATGGAAACAAAGCATACAAGTACCAAAACTATGGAAAATGTTTATAGCAGTCCAAAATTAGATAAACACTATTTCAAAACAGAGGAGAAGACAAAGGTAATTTAGGCTGGGAAACAATGTTGCAATGATGTAAGATCAAGATAATTCATAAAAATAGTTGATTACATTATTCTAGAACTGGCTAAATTTTTTTGAGGACTATGTTGTGTCTAAGCTGTGTGGTATAAGAAATATGTTTTCAAATGGCTGCCTGCCTCTTGTGCCTCGGACCTGTCTGGTCATACCCTCCCCACAACAGGAACAAAACCAAACATAGTGGAAGGCTTATCATGTAAATTTACAGGAAGATTTTGGATTCAAATGCAGTGCTAATACAATGAATCAAATTGTAAAAACAAATAAATATTAGTCTTTCTTGAGACAGCCCTCTATATTTAAGCACAGAATAAGTAGCAATTAAACAAACAAACAAATGAAATCAACTATATTTGCTTGGTTTTTTGTTTTCTGTGCCTTTAGGTTGCTCTCCATTCATGTTTTTATGATTCAATTTAAAACGAGCAATTTAACAGACACTCTTTGTAAGTGTTAGAAAATTCAAGATCCTGTATCTTTGTGGTTCTTTCAGGAGTCTTCAAGTCTTGTTCTTCTCTCCCTTCCATACATAAATATGCACACACCCTTGTGTAAAGAGGTTTTTATGAGATCACAATCTCTGACACTTGCGAGATTCTTTACAAGGGCTATAACAAAGTGTACAACTGAAGGCAGTGAGATAAAGTCAATGGAAGTGTGCAGAGTATGTGGCATAAGGTTTTGAGACTCTTCTTAGTGAAAAACAATCTAAATTTCAGAATTCAAAGTCAGCTTTAATTTAGATAATACTGTGGTCAGAAAGGACCAAACTTGCAACAATAACAAGTACATATAAAATTGTGAAACCTTAAAAGCATAATTGTAAACTTCTTTTCATGACTGGTCAATTGCAATATTTCATTTCCCTAGTCAAATCTTTTTTGTGTCTGGTGTTTCGGGCCACTTTTTAGCTGTTATGGTAGATAATGGATAACTGTAAAGGGCTAAAGCTCTTTCTGAAGTGAAAGTAGAACAGAACAAGCAGGAATAAGAGACTGCAGATCATGGCAACCTCCTCTATCTAGTTTCTCCCTTTCCTTAGCTGATCTGCACCATGTTGCCTGTTGCTCACTTTGAAACCTCTCAGTGCACTGTCCTACCCTTGAAACAGCTCAGTTTTCCACAGAACAAAACTCAGCTGTTTTCTGTATGTCCCATTGGAAAATCTGTGCCCAGAGAGATGATTAATGTCCATAAAAATAAAAGGTCTGAAACAACAAATCTATCTGGGTATTTGTCCATGGCGTAGGTATAGCAAGTGTGCAGTAGTAAGTGTTAGCCCACTAAAATCAAAATCCACTCTGGAAGCACTTGAAAATCCAATTCACATTCCATAGCCAGTGTCAGACCTTAGTGCTGATCAGCCCCACTTTGGGGCATCATCTCCACCCCATGGCATGACCATTATAAGCTCAAACTCATTTTCTCTGGGTGGATGTTGAATCTATGCCATGATGTGCTAATCCTCAGACCCATCTCTTGGTGGATCCCTCAGGTCAGGTCCAACTCCTTCTTCCCTATCACCTTACAGTACCATGGATGCTGCAGACCCCAGCTCTGACCCCTGCCAAGACCCATGAGGGTGGACATGATCTGTGTGGGGCAGCCTATGTCTCACCCCCTTATGGGGGGTCTCAGTGCTCCCTAGTGCTTACTTTCCAGGATTGCTGGCATTAAAACCAGGCAGTCAATTCTAATTGTGGCTTGGGATTCGTAGAAACATTTTAAATTTTTAGGCAGTACTGCAAATTTGGAATTATTGTATGTCCAATGGCAATGATTAAACTACCTTTCAATAAATGGGTAACTAAAGGTGAGCCCCTAGGTGGTTCTTCCTTGCCTCAAGCATTTTATACCTTCCCTAACACTACAGTCGTTCCTAGAATCTTTCCTAGTTGATGACAATGTAATTATTGTTACCATTGTAATACTTCTTTAAAATACCTTTTTAATTAAAAAAAATCTTAACACTGATGTATTTCTTTACATCCACATATACATTAAAGGTTCCCTTTAATAATTCTGCTTACTTCTCTCAAAATTTGAGAGAATCTTTAGTAATAATCTTTAGAACTTTGATTGCTCAGCAAAAGGTATATTTAGATCTAGTAAGCCTTGCACATAGCCGGCCCAGTTAGAAAAAAATTGTTGGCAATATGAAATGGTTACTTGCTCCCTGTAGGTGCATAAGTTATAAACATACTCTTGCAGTCAATGACAACACTGAGACTTCACTGGTAGGTGCACAAACACAGGAGAAGGAAGGGCAATGAGCCAATATATTTATACTGAAAACTGTGATATCCCAATCCTGGTTTCAGGAAATCAGTCGCGAAATCATTAAATTCAAATAAAGGTGTTTACAGCAAAGAAATTTATGAACAAATTCTAGCATGACTTTTCAGTCCAATGTAGGATTCCTAATGACATACATAAAAGCCATTTTATGTTGAGCCCTCCTTTGTACAAACACTAGATTATGCTGTTCGAGTTAAAATTTAGTCGACCCATCAATAGACAAAGAAAGCCTGCACAGAACACATGAGATCCCAGCTGTAGTCTGCCTCAAGGTGAGCTGCTCTGGCACATGTGATCTAAATGTCAAATCAGAGGCCAACAAGATGCCTTAGGAATCATTCGGCTATCTTTTTAGACAGGGAGACAGCTTTCATTGTGTCAGTAGAGAAAAGTGGCTGAGGAGGACATGCTAAATAGCTGATTTGAATTTACTGGCTTCATAGACTCATTCCTTTTAAATTTCTGCTAGACATTTTCAAACAGTTTACACTTCTGCTTTCTTCACATGGTTCCTTTTGCACCATTTAGAAGTATTTCTGTTCCACAAACCTCTGCCTCAGCATAAGTGCTGACTCGCTGAAGACAGTTCACCTATCTGAGAAATAGACACGTATAAACATTTTGTTTTTCCCCACAATTTATTTGTTTAGATTATATATTCTGACACATAGTAATTTTATGCAACAAAGACCCAAAGAGAATAAGATTAAAACATGAAAATAATGTATTTTCAATAAAACATTCTCATTTGACTTTACAATGTACATCCAACACTGCTTTCTAGGAAGGGAAAAATGTTTCCTTATGAACTATGCAAATCCTAGTCTGCGTTTCTTTCAAGAAGAAGAGTTCAGCTTTCTATTTTTATGACTAAATAATCTTTTTCTGTTTTATGATTAAGTTCATTGCTCATATGAATGGCTCTGATAGAAGAGCATCACTACAGTGCAATTTTCTGAAGAGGTGCAGAATAATTGTTTGTTATTGTATTTTTGTACCCATGTTTCCCAAACAGGGTGATATTGTAGGACATCAAGTCCTTATGAGATAGTAAATAAACAGTAGCAATAGAAAACAGCTATTAGCTGAGTTACTTACTATTAAAAATATCTGTAGTTAAGTTGGAGTTCTACTTGCTGGCAACTACTCAATACCACCTTAATCCTTTCTGCTCCGCTGCAGGGTGACAGTGGAGGGACTCTTGTCAGCAAAGATAACCATGCTGACTTCTTCTGGCAAGTTGGCATGATCAGCTGGAGAAAAGGCTGTGCCAGAGCTAAACTGCCTGGAGTCTCCACCTCAACTCAGTACTTCTACAACTGGATCCTGGTCCAGATGGGCCTGAGCCCAGTACCAGCATCTACAATGCCAACACCAATGCCAGCCTACACCTCAACCCCCATGCAGATGCCATGTCCAAGACCAACCCAACCCTGTCCATTTCCAGGTGAGAAGCGGCTGCAGGAACTCTTGCAGTTCCTAAGGGGAAAAATGTCTTGAGCAGCAGGATGGATCAGCTCCGGTGCAGGCTGCAGTGGACCACAACCCTTTCCTTCTGGGGCAATGCCTGCTGATCCAAAGGCAGCTTCAGCGCCAAAACCTGCTCTGTTCTGCCCACATCCCTCTCTGCATGCACGTAAATGCTGATATTGACTTAGTTGTTGCAATAAAGTTGCCTGTTTTCACAGCTAATGATGTTTGCAGTCCTACTCCGTCTCCTGACAGTTTTTAAGTGTCATTTTGCATGATAAATCTGCATGTAACCATGCACTATATATTTTAGCAAATAATTCCTTTGAAAAGATTTGAGTTTTCATGTTTCACATGAAATAGATCACTAATGGATGGGAGAAAAAATTTTAGCTTTACAGTTACAGCATACCTGTATGTGAATTATTCAACATGCTTTTAAGAAAATAACATTCTTCTTTCTCAGAAAGAATATGCTCCGTACGCCAACCCTCACAATCCAAGAAGTCCATTACATAGTACTGAGTGGAGTCTTCTCTGAAGAAAGAAAGAAAAACCTTCAGCAGCCTACGCAGCTAAAACACATTCTCTAACAAATGTAGAGTGAGAGTTTCCTCTTTTCTGACCCAATTATGCACTTGAGTCAGTGAACCTAAAAGCAAAGCAGGAGGACAACATCAGATTTAGTCCTTGAAGTACTAAAAGAAATGGTGCATGAGCACGAGGGGTTTTTTGTCAATATGATACTTCAAATTATTATTCTACAATAGAAGATTTTCTTCCTTGCCATATCTCACAATTCGTTTACAGTTCTAAATACAAAATGCATGGTCCTGTACCAGATTATTCTGTGGGAATTATTTGAAAGGAAGTTTGTCCAGGAAAAAGGTCAGTAGAAGATTAAATCAATATGGTTGTGCTCTGAAAGGTCAAGAGCTTACCAACATGGAGTAAGGCACCCAGTAGTTCCAAATGCATCACTAAAGCATGTCCCTAAGTGTCGTATTTACAAGTCTTTTAATACCTACAGAGATGGTGACTCATCTACATCCCTTGTCAGCCTGGCTATTCTGGTGTTTAGTAATTTTTTTGTTGAAGAAAATTTTCCTAATATCCAACCTAATATCAACCAGCTTAATTCAATCCCCTTTGCCCTTATCATGTCTTTGTACAAGAGTGTTTCAAACAAGACATGGAACCAGAATACTGTGTAAAAGACATGACAGAAATGTAGAACAGTAAATGTGCATTGCACCTACTTTCATGAGAGCCCTTCGGATGCCATGTGGCTTTATTAATCTTCTGATAATGAAAGCAGAAGTACAGCATATCATGGTGGATGAAATGCTACTGAAGAGGCATGGAAAGCTCATAGGTCACAATCTCGTTGGGTTTTTGGGGGGGTGTTTTTGGTTTTGTTTTTTTAATAGCAACAGGAAATGTATTAGTTATTAGGTTCACCTGCAGAAAACCCTGGATGCTGTGGTATCCTAGATCCTACCCTTGTTGCCCTTTCTCCTTTGTCCATAATGGAGCTTGTGAAGTGCAGTAGAATAGCACGGAGAGAAATCTGTTATGACAATTAAGTTTGATTGCAGTTGTCTCCACTTACTCTGGTGCAGGCAAGTTTCTGTCGGAGTAACAAAGGGCTCTGACAGGGAAACATGCAAGAGCAGAGAATAATCTTACTCCAAGAACATGAAGATAGAGCAGAGTTATGAGGACAGTTGGTCAGGTGCTTCACCAAATCTGACAAGTCTTGTCTTACTGTGTTAAAGAAAAGCCTGGAAACGCACCATTATGTTATGGGCTAAAAATAAACTATTCCTGTTCTCAGAGGACTCTGTCTGAAGCCCAGTGTCAAAATACAAATAAGGCATATATGGCACGAAACCTGTATGTATTTTGTACAGTATGTTCTGGCTGCAACCAAGGAATCTTTCCATATGTGCCTTTTGCAGATGAATATGCCCTGGCATTGCACTCATGACAGTGAGTTGATTTGAGAAGGTACACCTTCTTCCACTTTATTATCTTCTTCTCCCCCATCCCTTCAACTGTGTATTAAACTCTGAAAGCAGTGAAGTTGAGAAGAGGGAGACCTTCTGATTTCCCTGTAGTGGTACCAAACCCACTGATATTTGTGCACTTTTCTGGAAGAAAAGAGAAAGTCTGGGAAAGTCATGACTTTGCAGTGTAGAGGTTGTCTCAGCATGAAAAGCCACTCTAAACCTGGGAATTCGAAACACATTTGGATCATTAGCTGTCCTGCTGATCAAGAGTTTTTGTTAATCAATATGGCTTAGGCTGAATGCTCTTAAAAATTACCATTCTTTGTCTCCTTCCTCCCAGCCAAATGTAACAAACAGCTAATAAAAATCAACACTGTATAATAAATTTGATAAATAGCCAGTGAGCAAGCTTGAAGTGCTTTTATATGAAGTGCTCTGTGGATCTCAGCACATCATTTAGCTTTGTTTAATCTATTGCTCTTAGCTGTGGCATGTTCTGATACTTCTTTATTATAGCCCAATGTAATAATTGTCTCTATGAGGATTTCTTGAACAAACATCTCGACAGCTAAATTCTCAGCCTGCTGGGACCTGCAGACATCACTTAGGTGCTGTAGGTGCCTATTTATATCTGACAACTGCCTGCCTCTGGTGTTTCCCGCCAGAGATGGATACAATCTGCTTTTTGAAAAATATTGGCATTTCTTGGAACTTCATATTTTGAGTATATTGTTTTGCCTTCTTTGTCAATACACACCAGCAAGTCAGTAGATATGCTGATGTTAAGTTCTGATGCAGGTCTTAAAAAGTCAGTGATGACAAGCTATATTTCACCAGTGCTATTCTGCTTTTTAGCATAACTGAATAAGCATCAAAGCCTGTCTGCATCATTTTGGTAGGACATATTTTATTATTTTCCTGCTATTTACCACTAACACATTTTGCAGGGATATAATGAGAAGTAGGATTTCACCTGTATTTTTTTGTGAAATGTGTCTCCAAGGTAATTTCATAACAGATACTTCATCTAAAAATGAAACACTTGACAAGCATAGTCTCCTATTTACTTGTGTTTGGTAGGACTGTCTCAGAGAAGTTAATAGGTTTTTTTGGTTTTTTTGGTTGTTTTTTTTTTTTTTTCCTGGCAGCAATAAACCTCCTCCTCTTCCAAGAGCTATTTTTAACAGTGTTGGGAATATCATCTCTTTTACTTACCTGGGCTTATTTTTGGCTGTATGCATTTTTCAGTGCCTCTATTCGTTTGAATCTAGGAAAAAAAATTATTTAGTTATTAACTTTTTTGGATCACAGATGATTTTCATGTGTATTATAAACTATTTATTTTATGTCAAGCTGAGGAATTGCCATGCTGGTATTTTTCAAGAATGGAAAGATTTCCTCTTGGTTGCGAGCAACCTCTTAACTGGTTGCAGATTGTGGGCATATGCTGCTGGTCTCATACTGAGTTCCAGTGGCTTTTAATAAGGCTCATCTTTAGGAGTGTCTTTGATATCCCTTGATGATTCACAGGCTTTTTGCTTATGTACTTGTCTGCTTGTTTTTGTGAAAATTCAAGAACTTTGTCTTCTTTCCTTAAGGGTTTATCAAATACTATAAAAATTTGTTTGAACTCAAGTGTTAATTGAGCTTGTAATTCTGATGCTTTTACCCATCTTATTTTTGGATATGGGAACCTTATTTTGGTGTTGTTTATCATTGAAGATAAATGTTCATTCTGGCTAACCTTGTTTTCTTGTGTGAAAAAGCAAAAAGAAATCAAGCAAACATAACTCTTCACCTCTGTAGCTACAGACCTCCTCCCTCTATTTTCTGCTATTCAAGAGTACAAATGCCAGGCTTTCACTAGTACTGAAACGTAGAAAAGTACAATTTTGGCTATTTTTTAGGATAACAACATCAATAACTTTCTTGCATGAGTCATACATATGTCATACTCCCAAGTTTAAACTCCCTGGAGGCCTTTTTTACTGAAATCTTCAACTTCATTTAACTTGTTTTTAGAAGATAATCTCATGTTTATTGGTTATCCTTTCCCAGGAGTCTTCATGTGTTGGTGTACACAGTCAAAATGGCAGCATGTTCTTTGAAAAGCTGAAACCTTTTCTGTATCTTACTTTTTCAGCTATGGCTGTGGTCATGTGTTTTGAACCTTGAGACGCACTTATCTTGTGAGTGTATCTTGTTGCCTTTATTTTTGCTTTTGAGCTCCTAGTCTAGAGCCCAATATCTTTGGCTCTTTTAATATTCTAGTGAAGCACTGTAGCTGATGAATTTAGTCCAAATAGCAAATCACCAATGAACAGTGATTTTTGTTGACTGCACATCTGCTCTGCTGTGATCTGCTTTGATAATTGCCCGTACTAATAATCAGCAGAACATCTAGCAAGGTATCAGACATTCCTCACAAAATTTCTGCCTGATGAATAGCACAAAATATGTCTCTTTTTCTTATATTAGTTCATTATGGGATTTCTTACTTAAGAAACCACTTTGGCATTTTTAAAAGGTTTGTTATCTTTCAGACTAACTTGCATTCAGGCAAAATCTTCTGCACTGCAATATTTAAAAAAAACCCACGTAGTCATTGAAAGAATTATTTTGGAAGAATTTTAGTGAGAGACAGTGTTACTAACACCTTTAACAATTATGCACACGGAACTAAGATCTCCTGAGAAACCAACCTCAACCTGTTTCCTGCTTTCCCTTGTTTATGTATTTTCATGACAAAAATTACATTTCATTTATCTGGAAATTTACAAACATATCTTTAGGCCAGATCCTTGTAGATTACAAAAGGAATGGTGAGGGTTTCAGCTTCTAAGAAGTCTGGTAATCTCTAAGTCTTTATTAGAACTCACCTTTAAAGATTTACAGGGGATTTTAAAAACTATTAAACGTGTTTGGACTGCACTTCCTTAATCAGTTGAACTGATTGAAATTAAGTGAGTCCAGTGCCAAGGTTATGCCCTTTTGATAATCCCATGGTAAAGAGAATGAGATTTTATAGAAATATGAGGCAGGATTGGAATTATTATACAGGAAATAAGAATAGATAGGTAAGAACATGTCTGACTAGCAACTACAGAAATAGACAAAGGAATTAAATCCTGACAATATCAGGAAACCTTTCCAGATCACTTACATTAGATTGGAGATCTCTGTAACTACAATCTACTTCCTTATTTCAGCCAGGAATCTTAATCAGTATTAACAAAATATCAAACCCAGAAACCATGAGCTATTTAAGCCTATGGTACAATGACAATATGATCAATTAGTACTTTATTTTTGTATAAATTCTTTTCGAATATATAATTTTAGGAAAACAAATGACTGGGACATTTTATACNACGAAAAAATCACCATTAAATAAATCAAAATGATATTATCAAATTAAGCAATATGGTTAAGGTAAAAAAAATTAAGCTGATCTATATTAGTTATAGTCTGCAAACTACTTTTCACTATAGGTATTAGTAATAGCAGGAAAGTAGTACCTACAAATACTGTTGTAAGACAAAAGATGTGGGCATTTGTTTCACCAACTGAAGCTGTAAAACAAAGTAGTTAATATTTGAGCAATTGCTTTGAAGTCTCTATTTTATAGCTACTTACCTATCTGCCTATTTATATATGCCACTGACTTTTTAGAAGCTTCCTCAGTTGTACTTGTTCAGATGATAGAGGATTGTTTGGTGAAGGGTGGAAATTTTTAGGGAGGGTGTCCAGCAAAGATTCAGGGGGAGACCAGCCCCAAGTATATGCATTCTTGGATACTTGACTTCCTTTATGCACAGTAGCAAAAGCAGAGACTTATGGACTGTAGCACTGATAGCAGAGTTCTATACCACACTGTAGACATTACTTCATTCATTTTAAATTCTTGAATGCACTTTGCACAATTCTACTTACTGGACCTTTATTCCAGGAGACTTGACAAGGAAGGGGTTTGGGTTAGGATTGCAAGAGTGATCAAATTTGTATTTGGGGAATAACAAAACTTAGGTTTAACCTGACATTTCCTTATGGGGAGAAGGAAAGAGTATAGACATTCTCTCAATCACGTGTTAGGTTGTACTTTTCACAAATTAATAAGCAATGTTTCTCTAACCACCACTTTTTTTTGTAGTCATACTCATTATGACCTCTTGTTACTGCCAATGGAATATGAAAAGTAACAATAAATGGATAATTTCTGTAACTTTTGATCTGGGAGATGGGTAATAACCACATTTTTGGGGCTTCTTGTACTTGTCTATTTACTAAGTTCTTGAAAAAATGTTGTATTCCGTATGCAAAACATTAAAACGTCCATTTTAAAATTTGCTCAGCTGCTGGAACATTTTTAAGTTGCTTTCAGATAAGCATGCTCATGCAATGAACTAATAAGCACATAATTCCACTGATGATGCTGCTGGGAAAGGAAATGACAGATCAGAAAGACATCAGTTTCTAGTGAGGAGCATAGTTTGGTGAGTGTGTTTAAAATTATTTGTTTTTTGAGAAATATTCTTTCTTCTAATTGCAACACCCAATTTAGGCAGAAAAAAACCTTCTGAAACAGTGAAAACCTTCAGCAAAGCCTTTTCCAGCTGCAGCATGCAATCGCCATGAAAGCAGCTTAAATAAATACAGATTCCCGAGTTTGACTGGAGAGAGAATGGTCTCACATGAAAAATGACTACTCAAGCTGATGGAAGGCTATAATATCCAGTTCATGCTCTGTGCCAGCTAAGAACTTTTTGTGGCAAGATGTAGCAGTTCAGTGTTGCATGCAGTGCCATGCAATCATCACATCTTGTCTGGAAGACTCCACAGAAAAGCAGTCTTTTTGTAGGAAGGTAAGTACTGTAATTCAGTTTTACAACTGAGGAAACATGCTGTGGAAATCTAAGATCTTTGCAGTTCAGTGCCTCTTAATTTATCCTGGATACATACAGAAGAGAGAGTGGCTCACGCTGAACTACACACAACAGCAGAAAGAAATTTGCATTGAAGGTGACAATAGAAATTTTCAGCTGTAAGTATGATGTAACCTTTTGCTATTCTAGATGATTTGAAAGGCACTTACAATCCATTATTTAAATAGTTTGGTGGTGGATGTGCATTTTATTCTTAAAAACTTGCCACTTAGCTCCAATCCACATTGCTTGATCTCTTCTCCTCCCTGTTCTCCCCCTCTAAAAGCGAACTTGAGAAGTGCTCTGATCCTGTCAGTTTAGTCTGCTACTATGAGCTGAAAATCAAAGCTTGTATAGTCAAGGCTTTGGCAGCTTCAATGACTTTGCCTTTTCAGAATGTATTTAATTCCCCTTTTCATGTATTGGCACAGACATGCCTCTCAGATGCTCTTCAACTACAGCTGTGTGCACTTGTATTGACAAACTTATCAAATAAACTCAAAGGCAAAGAGATAAGTAGAAAGACATTTTCCTATGGAAAACAAAAAATGAAGAAAAAGANTTTATGTTTTATGCAAGTTATGTGGGAACCAAGTATATTTGAATGCCCTTCTATTAATATATAATATCGTACGCCTGTCTCATAGAGTACTTATATTCTGTTGTTCTGCAAATGGGTCACCCTAAATGCCTACAAACACTTGACTATGTTTGGGTTTTTTCACCATGCTTAGTTTCTGTACCTTAGTTTTTGCAAACTGACTGCAGTCAGCACTGATGGAAAGATGCTGCTGTACAGCACACCTCATTCTGAGGACTGTCACTGGGAACACTTTTGATGTCTTCAAAATGTGAATGCCTTCTTTTTGCTGTGTGCCTCACACTGTTTGTACAGTGCAGTCATCTCTGGCCACGTGGCCAGGGCACTGGGGAAAAAAACAGTTCCAAGAAACAGAGAAGTCTGTAAAATATAGAGGGAGCAGAATAAAGACAACTTCTTGCTAAATACTTATCAAAGCTTTCTGCCTGCAGTGTTTTTTCTAGACCAAACTACAAGAACAATAGACTGTGGAGAGCAACAACAAGAGGTGGTGGAAATTAGCATCTTAATTCACCTGAATGTGGCAGTGGTTAAACTAGTTGAATGTCTCTCAACACCTTGTCAGATCGTTTGAACACATGTAGGTGTCTAGAAGAAGGAGATATTGCAGCAGCACCTGCAATGTGTTAAAATAGGAATCTTCCATGATGACTTCTAAGAGCCACAATTCTGAGAGATAGTACAAATCACTCCACTGCTGTTTTTCTAAACTGTAGCTGCATGAAGTTTGCTAGTTAAAAAAAGGTCATAGGATAGATTAAGCTAGGATAGGAGGCAAAGTACAGATTGTAAGTTAACAATACACCGACTGCTTCAATTGCTCTTAGTTATCACTACACCGTGGTAGCATTCACAAAAGTCAGAGGCAACACAGCTTCAGACAGG
This sequence comes from Pachycephala philippinensis, assembly GCA_013397055.1. Lineage (NCBI taxonomy): Eukaryota > Metazoa > Chordata > Aves > Passeriformes > Pachycephala > Pachycephala philippinensis. Next base: position 37,322 of record VWZT01008140.1, read on the forward strand.
AAGCTGAAGGACTATCATGTCCTTTGGATAAGAAAAGAAACAGAAATCCTAGAAGCACGAACAAAGATCCTCAAGAGGCAAAACAAAATGTAATGCTAACTATGTGTTTGAGTAAAGGTTTGAGTTTTCCAGTGACTTTAATGATGTATAATTGTATTTATTTCTTATCAGTGAAGGAAGAAGTTCAAAGAATGAAAGAATCATAGAACGGTCTGAACCTTAAAGATCATCTCATCACAACTGCCCTGCCATGATAGGCAGGGACATGTTCCTCTAGACCAGACCCCCAAGCCACCTGGACTTGAATACTTACTAAAATTTCAATTCTGTCACTAGAATTTACAGTAGATCTCTTATTACTTCAGCTTATTGCAGAATTCTGAGCCTTGATCATCTGCCATCACTTATGAGGCTGCTGCTTATTAAAAAGCAAGCATTGAATGTCAAATACATTAAAATAAAATGTTCAACATTGGTAGCGACATGCCTCAGCCCTGAACGCAGAGGTAGATTTTCAGGCAAACTCACATTTACATTTGTTGCCAGGGAGACCACCATTTTCATGTTTCTGTTGTTCAGTCAGATAGCTAAACACTAGGTCTCCAGGGATATAAGCATCATCCAGGCTGCTGGTTAATTTCCTCTTGTTACGCTCAGCAAAGTCTATTAAGCCACTTGCTTCTAAGCATGCCACATACTGTACCGTGGTATTCTTGTAGCAGGAATATCTGCAGGCTTGGTACATCAGGCACTGAGTGTCCCCTAACACAGTCTTTTCCTTGACCCTGGTAAACACAGCTATTCCTAACTCATATTGGAACATCTGGAGACAGTTTCTTGGTTGCTCTCATCTTTGCAGCTTTCTAATCCATGGCAAAAAATTAATAATATAATGTCTGAAAATATCTATCCATCCCCTAAGCACCTAATACTCTTGGCGAAAACAGAATTTACCTAGCACATATGAGACGTGCTTCACATTTGTGGGACTGCAGGTAAGGGCTGTGCACTGTAGCTCTTCCCCTCTGGCTAGATCCGCGACAACAAACAAGAAACCATTCTAATCTGTTCTCATGATCAGGAAATGTCAGCTATGTCCTGGAAGAAATGAGCTTTAATTTTCTTAATGGACTTTTCTATTATGCCCATTCTCTGCTATGTTAAACTGCATCTCAATCCAGCAAAGCATCTTAGCTACAGTTAGAAAGTGCAAAGTGTTCCTGTTTGCCACTGCCATTTTTCAAATGCCACTGACATCCTTAAAGCCCTCATCAAAGTGTTAGTAAACTGTTAAATTTTATTTTGTGCCAGCGGTCCCCCGCCTAATTTCTAATGCCATCCCACGGCTAATGAGCTGCTAAGAGCTGTATCTGACATTTTCAATTCCAGTGTCAGTGCATCCCAGAGTTTAGTGCATGAACTCCATGCAGTCCAAACAAAAAAGATGTATTTCCAAAAGAATGGTAAGTGCCTCAGTTCCCATGGTGTTCACTCGATCAAAATCTTAATTCTTCGAGTATATTTGAAGATTCATGCATTCTATGGACTTTGTACACATTCAAAAGATGTAAAAATATTACAATTGTAAAATTTATTTTGTAATGATCATTAGCCAAAGCTACATGCCAGTAAAGTTAGAGAGATGTCTGATTAGCGGAATATATGTCCTGAGTTAGGCCACTTTCCTGAACTCCTGTGATTTAAAACCATGGCTGTTACCAGGGTCATCCTTCTTGCCCTTCTTGAAAATTATCACATTTGCCAAATTCCTGTTGACTGGGACCCTCTAGATTCCCCAAAACTTTGAGAATTCACTGGGAGAGGTCTCATGATGATATCAGCCAGCTCTTTACCCTTGGATTAATCTCATCAGGCCTCAAAGAGTTATAAGAATCCATCTGGAGCAGCAAATCATGCACAGATTTGTGGGAAGACCAAAGCAGGATGTTTAAACTCCACAGCTGACTCCTGTCTCTGCTTGGTGCCTTGTTCAGCTGGGGGATAGGGTTGGATTATGAGGTGTGTGTGGAAGGGGATAGATTTTGGCAGGGTTTCTTTATCTTAAGATTAACCTAAAAAATGATAAAGGCATATTACCCCCCACCCTCACCCCCCCCAATCCCTTTAAAATGAACTTCTGTGAAATATGTATATTGCCAAATTGTCCAACTGATTCCCATCTTCAGGTCTTTGGACTCTCCCAAATATGTGGTGTAGTTGGTGGAATCAGTCACTGCTGGAAAGTGGTTGTATGCTGGCTGGTAAGTAGAGATCTCAGAAATGTTGCTTGCCAGTCTAATTATTTAAAAGCTGGTTAGGGATGACTGCCCAGGGTCAGCACTCTTTGGTACTGAGATGAATTCAGCATCTCAGCCCTGGGTGTAACAGAGCTGGCACAAAGTGCCTGGAGCTGCTCAGGGTGAACTGCATACAGCATCTAGCTGTTGCAGCTGTTCACCAGGAAATTCTGGGGACACAAACAGAGCTGAAATCCTACTCCTCTAAAATCTGAATGTATTAGATCAGCATAGGCAATACATGTGACATTTGCAGTCTTTCTTTAAGACAGGCAGATAGAGTACCTAAGTCTGCGTAAAGTCTTTTTATTTCTTAGTTCAAGAGGACATTTCAAACAACTCTGTGAAAGATTGCCTGTTCTTTTGAGCATTTTAAAGTAAATTAGTAGATCAGTTTTGGAGAGGAAATTTCTGTGGCAGATCAGCATGTGGTCTGTGCTACTTGTTTCACTGTGACAAGGGTGGTGCCCGGGATTTGTTTTCTTGTGCAGGGCAGCCTGAGCTCCTCAGACCCTCAGGCAGCTCAAGTCTTACATAACATATGTGCTGAATTCAGCTCCAAGCAGAGCCAGTGACTTGCCCTGATTACCTTAATCTTTGCAGTACAGGACTGATGACAGTGTGAAATTCTCTGGTATTTTCCACCTGTTCTTGCCCTCTTCCTTAGGCATCTTCTTGAAAAACAAATACAAGTTAGATGGATACGGATGTATCTGACCCAGTCAAACTGTCTTATCAAGATTACAGGGACCCTTGGCAGTCTTTGAGTACTTGAACACACAGCTCTTATTTTCCAGCAATATGTCTTAATCCTCCAGGACCACTGGGAAATACAAAAGCAGAAATTGTAATTGGAGTGGGGTAGCAAGCAATTGATTTGCTACTATTGGCTCTGCTCTCAATGACCTTTCTTAGGGAGAAAGGGGGGTCAGGAGTCCCAAATTATCTTTGTTTCAGAAATATGTTGGGTGTTTTTCCTGTGCAGGATCAGGGCTCGGTACAGCTTTTCTTCAGTGTTTGTCAGTTGCCATTATTTCTCTTCAAAATCATAATTAAAGTCATTAGTTAGTTAATAGAATTTCTAATGTCTTTTTTTCTCTCTGGGTGCTTGAATTAATATCCCACATCCTCAATACCTCCACTGCATAATGACACTTCACATGCACAGAGGCAAAACCATTCAGCATACAAACATTCTGATGATGAGTGCTCCAGCTGTAACACATCTCTCCACAGACACAAGAGCACATTTGCTTGCTTGTTTACCTTTTGTAGCAGCATATGAAAACCGAAGTATTTCATGCCCTGTCTCCCTCCCTTCCTCCTACTCATCATTTTCCTGTACATGTTTGATCTTCCTGTATTTTTTGGCTGCCATACATGAAATCTATGTTAACTCTGATTTCCTTCCTTAGGTTATTTCTGTATGCGTGTTTTTTAGCAAGTGAAAAGTGCCCCAATGTTTTCAAAGATAGCTGGAACTGAGGAAACCATGAAGTATTACAGACATAGGCTCTTTTATTTAGCAGGAATATTGATGTATATATATATAGCGAAGAAAAATCCAGGTTAAAACCAATGAAACTATTTCAAAAAGGAAGCTATTGTTTTTATCAAATCTGCATTTTCACAAGCCATTGCTCTTTCATGTCTCAAAAGGAATATCTCTTTACTCCATGGCTATGTGTAACAAAATAAATTTGACATTTTAAATGTGTCATATTGTAAATTTAACGGGAACTAAAGTCTACTTACAAACCCCATCAGAAAAATCTCTCTAAACCTATGGTTGTTTTTTACTTTTTCCTCACACACTTCTTAACATTGATTTACAAACAGCAAGACAGCTGTCAAAAAAAAAAAAAACCTTTCATTGAGTTTTGCTAGTATTAGATTCACTTTTTCTCTTCTGTGACAGTACATACACATATTCATATGATACTGGCTATGTAAATAAGAGTCTTTCACAAGGATTCTAGGTATAAAGGATATTTCAGAAGCATCTGGAGACTGCAACTCACTTTAATTTCAAAATTAGCCCTATGTGTCTCAAGTTAAAGTACGCTAAAACGTCCATAACATGTTCAGAAAACCAAGTAGTGTGCACCTGTGAATAGCCTAATATGTGGTTTATTCAGTTTTTTCAAGTATAATGATAGTATTCTTTTAGGGAATGTATCTTAAAAATTTTATCCTGTTTAATAAACATAGCATTGCTGTTCCTATTGTAGTCTCTCATAAAGTGTTGAAATAAAACAGAATTCGGTAATTCAAGAAATTACTGGAAAATATTTTTCCATGTACACTAAATCAACAAAGATTGCTCAGCAGTTAAAATTAAAAAAAA
>VWZT01008141.1:0-36243 GCA_013397055.1 Pachycephala philippinensis
GTGTTTCAGGCCTTCAAGGAAAAGTTGCAAACTCCCGAGTTGTTGCTGCTGTGAGGGAGCAGGTGCCTGGAAGGAGGGAGCAGGTGTCTGGAAGGAGGGAGCGATGTAGGAGGTGCCCGGGCTCAGGGAGGTTCGGGGGACACATGGAGAGGGTGTGGGAATGGCAGGGCTAGGCTGGCCAGCCCTCGCGGGGGGTTCAGGGCAGAGGCTCCGAGCCCTCCCTCCGGAGGGAAGGGGGATTGATCACGGTGTTTAATTTTTATAACAAGAAAAACAACAAAAAAACCAAAAGTGAAGGAAAAAACCCACCCCAGCCCCACCCCAGCTGCCCAAGGATGGAGTTGGAGTAGCCAAGCCCGGCTGGATGCTGGGGAAGGGGTTGGCGCCCGCACACATGAAGAGACTCCCCGAGTTGTTTGGCTTCGCGAGGAGATAAGGCCAGTGGAGCTCCATGTTTTTAAAGGTGGGCCGTGTATGATGAAACCCAACTTCTTTTAAAGTGTAGCAGATTTAATTTTTATGGCCAAATGACAGCTTGACCCAGTTGTTATCCAATCAAAGGGCATTTTTTTGAATGTCTCTTTGTGGCACAACAGCCAACGCAAAAATGATGGCGGCTTACAATGGCGGTACGTCTGCGGCAGCAGCAGGTCACCACCACCACCATCACCACCACCTTCCTCACCTCCCTCCTCCTCACCTCCATCACCACCACCACGCTCAGCACCACCTGCACGCCGGCTCGGCGGCCGCGGTGCACCCCGTGCAGCAGCATGCCTCCTCGGCCGCCGCGGCCGCCGCAGCCGCGGCCGCCGCCGCCGCAATGTTGAACCCAGGGCAGCAGCAGCCGTACTTCCCATCCCCGGCCCCGGGCCAGGCCCCCGGACCGGCTGCAGCAGCCCCAGCTCAGGTACAGGCTGCAGCAGCTGCTGCAGTCAAAGCGCACCATCATCAGCACTCACAACATCCACAGCAGCAACTGGACATTGAGCCGGACAGACCCATCGGATACGGAGCCTTTGGTGTTGTCTGGTGAGTAGAGACAAAAATGAACCAATTTCTCCTTGTCATTCTTTACCTGATCATAACTCATCCTTGTTTTTGTCATTTGAATCAGAATACAAGAGAGCTGCTTACTATGAGTTTTTTTGCTGGTTCTTCTCTGTTCTTAGAAAGTTGCTTCGCTTGTTTGCGTTGGCAGAACGAGGTTCCCAGTGGTGAGGAGCCACTTCTGACTAAGAGCCCACCCTGCCGTTCTCTTCTGAGACAATGCAGCTTGTTTATGCCCTTTCTGTACCTTTAATTAGAGTGTGCATCTGTGCAGCTAAGCCGTGCTTCCTAAAATTTCAGGTTAACAAATGAGCATTAGAATATTCATTTTGACCTGGCTTAAGAGTCAGAAATGAAAAGCGTATGAAAATGTCTTCCTTGTGCAGTCACCTGTCAAGATCTTTGTCTCGCGGCGGTTTGACCCGCGGTGGTGCTGTGTGCTACCTAAAACAGCACAGCTGAACTTTGCTCCCCTCTCAAAAATGGAAATGGGATTTCCTGCCTCACTGTAGCACTGCCTCCGGCCCTTTTATCCCCCAGCCGCATTTCAGAGGAGTCTGTCAGCGGAGTGGAATCTCTTCTAATGCATTTTGTGACCACCTTAGAGCCATATATGTAATTACTGCCCTTCAGGAGCACTGACACAAAACCGGCAGCAGTATATATATATCTATATTTGTGTGTAAATGTTTGTCAGTGTGCCCTATTCTGAGCTGTGCCTGGGAAGCACGAAGGCTGGCAGGGGGTGTTGTGGAGAGCAGGCGTGTTGCAGCGCACTTCCTGCAGCACAAATGCAAAGTTTGCAGCGTGCAGCTGTGTGTGCTGTCCCAGCCCTCTGCGGCGTTCCCAGCTGAGCCTCTGGGGTGCCCCAGGAGTTTTGCTTCAGGCACTGGCCGAGCTGCAGCTTCACTGAGAGGAGTGACCGGGTCACACTCTGTGCCAATGTACGGGGGCAGAGGGCTCAGCAGGGCAGGCCTCAGGAGAGCAAAACCCCTTCTCCCTGCAGCCCAGCCCTTCAAGTTGGCCACGCATTGCCAGCCCAGTGTAGGTACCAAAATGGTGCTTTCTGAGAAGGCCGAGGGAGCTGCAGGAGCGAGGTGCAGGTCAGTGTTGTGGTTGCTCTCGTGTGCCTTCCCTCAGAGCTGGGGAGTTAATTTAAATGCCGAGTTCTCCCAGTTGGAGGAGAGCTGTTGTGCATTCGGCACTGCTGTGCTCTGGCTGTGGTACAGCATTAAAAAGTGGGTGTAAAAGAATGAAAAACTGCCAAGGAATCTGCTGTAAAAAATTATCTAAAGGTATTTCCATCAGTTTGTATATTTTTTAAAGTATGGAGTTTTTGTAACTTAATTTGTTACAGTCTTTGCTTAAATTTATGTTATGTAAGATGAGCCCTTTTTACCAGTGTTTTGTTTGCCTGTGCGTTTCCCAGGTCTTTATTTTCCCAGTTCATTTCACCAAAAAACAAGGTGCAGAGAGAGATCTGCTTCCACAGTACTCAGTAGAATGAAAGGTCACGCTTGCATATTTAAATATAATATCATTAAGAGTGCTGAGGGGAAAAAGGAAGTGTAGAGGGAAGGGTCTGACTGACATCAGGTAGGAAAGACGGTGCCAAAAGCATCCGCCCATCCCGAGCCCTCGGCCACGCACCTGCGGCCGCCCGGCAGGACCTGCCCCTGGGGGCCTGTGCCTGCAGAGCTGCCACTACAGCTTTGCTTTGAGGTAACAACAGCTTGGGAAAGAGAAAACAACAAAGGGGGAGGGTGTTAGCTAAAAGCAGAAGCTGGGAGCTGGGATCCCTCCAGCAGAGCTGGGGCTGCACTGGCTGAGGATGTCATTGGTGGGAGTGAGTTCCTCTTTGCTCACGTGTGCTTGAAGTCAGTGGTCACGGCTCGGCTTTTGGCTTTTCGTATTAACTTCTGCCAGTGAGAGCAGGCTGAATTTAGGAGTCTGTGAGCAATAATTAAACTGAATTTTAGTTTCATTCAAAATGTAGAAGAATGCCCATGTAATTGGATTTTAGCTATGTGAGATGTGTAAACACTGACGTGGGTATTTATAGTTTAAGGTGACTTGGATGTGAGCAACGTACACTTGGGTTCAAGCATGACACAGAATTCACAAAACTTGAGCAGCTTTGGAAGGAGGATTCTGTTGTTTCTCAGTATCTTGTCTGAGCGTTATTTGCGCTAATAGATAACTGAAAAGTTTCTATCAGTGCTTCTCAGGAAAATGGATATTATTGCATAGACAGCTGGAGTATTTGCAGAAGTCTTTCATCTTCTACTCTGATGTGTCATGCTTTGTTTGGAAGGTACAACTGACCTGCAGCTCAGTTCAGTGCATCAGACAGGCGATCAGTGTGTGGTGTTGCACTTCCCGTTACCTCACCGAGAGAGATTTTCTCTTGGCAGTTGAATTAGCATTTGTCATTAGTTCATTTGTCTGGTACTCGATGATGTTTCGGGGTAGCTAATGTGCTCCTGGAGTTTTTCACTTGTGAAGAGCCAAAGCCTCGTGCTTCAGCACTTTCATTATTAACTCGTGCGGGTGGGTGCTGCTGCCGCTGGTGTGTGTGCACACAGGCCATGTCCTTGCTCAGCTGGGCACAGCTTCTGTGGAAATCAGCGGTCCCTGGCACGGCGTCTGCTCTGCCTGCTGAGCTGGGATGGGGAGGATGTTGCTGAAGCAGGGACAGGTGTGCAGGGACTTTCCCCAGGTCCTGCAGGTTTGCTTCCCCACACTCTGGTTTGGTGAATTGCCACAAACCCAGTCGCGTTCCTCATTTGCCAAAACCAGAGCGATTTGCTCTTGGAGTGTTCCCTGCTCTCGTGTTCCTAAAGTGCTGAAAAAAATCCAGATTTTTGTGTCAGCGACAAGCTCTGTCTGTGCCCTGTGGTTCAGACTGAGTAGGGCTGAGTTTTGGAAGTCTTGTGTCTCTTCCAAGAATAAGGAGCTGTCCTTTGGAGAAGTGCTCTCAGTTTTGCTGGGGAGACATGCTGCTGCCATCTGGTGGGATTCCTAAAAAAATAATAATAATGATAATAAAAAAATATATCGATTGAACCTGCCAAGGCTGATAGGTTTGGAGTGAGAGGTGGAGCCTCAGTCCCTCTGCAAGAGGTGCTCATGCTGTTTCCGTGCAGGATTCCTGGACCAGTGAAGAGGCTGTGCAGCTGTGGGAGGGAGATAGGGAATAATGACTGTTGTTGCTGGTTCAAGGTGGTAACACTGCTGCTGAAATGTTGTGGAAATGTCCTGTTGGCCTGGATATGTCCACTCCAGTGGGATAGGAATGTAAGGTGTGGGGGAATTCTGTTTGTCTTACGTGTGTCTCTTAATTTTGAAAAGTTGCTGTCGTTCATCAAAGATTGTGGAACCAAGCAATCTGTCGTAATAATGTCAAATCCATGTTAAAAGGCATCTCTGTGGAAAAGCAGTTACAAGAGACAATAGAAAAAAGTATTTGAATTAATATTTTTTTTTAATTCCTGATTTACCCCATTTGAAATTGTGGAGGGGGGGGGTTAATGTTCTTGCTTCTAATCCTTTTTATTCAGGAGGTCACATGACAGTACCATGTACCAAACAGTTTGGCTGTTGGTGTTGAGACAGTACATCATGTTCAGGCTGCCATAACGTTAAGGGCAGAAATAATTTAGCCTAAATCTGCTGTTCATTCCTGGCCTGCAAAAGCCTGAAAACACCAAAGTCATTGCTCCATAGAACCCGAAAGAATATTGCATACAATGGATTGTTGCCTGGACCCTGGAACTATTTTAAGAGGGTTTTATCCCAGCACTGATACTAAGCACAGCAGCAGGAAAGACGTTTCCAGGATAAACCGATAATCTCCCGTTCCTTTAAAGGAATGTGTCCTGCTGAGCAAGGATGCAGCGGGGATAATGAGTTTGGGACAAAATTGCTAGAATGTATATTAAAGAGAAAAAGGTGGTGTGGGATCAGCAAAGTCTGAAAAGTGGCAGAGAAGTTCTTCTGGTGTCTGATATTGCTGAAAACCACAATGATATTTCGCATAGTTAATACTATTAATGATACCTAGGATGGTAAGCAGGAAAAGTTTAGCAAAAGCTGAACTATGGACATTTCTTTTATGAAATCCATTAAGACCTTTGGTGGGAGAGGTTTATTCTGAAGTTAAAGCTGTCTGTATCATCTTTTTCCAGTCCCTCAAACCTCACCTCTTTGCAGAAGGCAGTACTTGACCATCAGGAAATAGTCCCTGTTAATTAACACTTAGGTGGACAATTGTTTGCTTTAAACTATTTAATGTGACATTTTGTGTTAGTCTAAAGGGACTTTTTTGTTACTGTTGAGCAGTGCTGATGCTGTTCTGCTCCTCACCCCACCCCAGTGAGGGGGCTGGGGGTGCACAGGGGCATGAGGGGCTCGATCCCTGGGTTCCAAGGGGTGTTCCAGACCCTGTGGCATCGTGCCCAGGGCACGGAGCAGGGGGAAGAAGGAGAAGGGGGTGTTGGGAGTGGGGGTTTGTCTCCCCAAGTCGCCGTGGTGCAGCTCTGTGGGGCCAGCCTCAAACCACGACAGTTCTCTGCTCTTTGTGTTCTAGTTCAGTGAGTTTTGCTGTTGTCTGGGGCGCCTGATGCAGATAGACAACGATTTCATGAGAAAGAGGCCGAGTCATTTTTATCCAGTTATTGGAGGGAACCATGAGGGAACCATGCCTAAGGCAAAGGAGGCAGCACTGGCGATGGGCACAGAGCAGAGTGGGGATTGGCTTTCACATTCACCATCACAATGGAGGGAGCTGCAGGTGATGATCTTGGATCCCCATGTCAGTATTTTTTATAGGATTGCTTTATCTAAATTGGATTCTGACCCTATTTGTGAAGAAATGTAGTAGAACAATGACCTTATTCAGGTTTTTCTATATGGGGAGTTTTGCTAAGCTTTATGCATTTGAATGGTTAGGGTTTTTTTTTTCAAATTTCCTGAAAAGAAAAAATCTGTTAACATTTAAGTGACTGTTTCCCAAATGAAGTGAATTAAATGAAATGGATATAATAACTCTTTGCATTGAAAGTAGACATTGGGATTAGGTGAAATTCTATCCAAGTAATATACGAGATTGTTCATTATTGTCTTGTAAGATGATGCAAGAAAGAAGGAATGTGAATAACATTTTTTTTTCCTCCCAAGTTGTGGGAGAACCATTTGGGATAAATTAATCCACTGTAAATTATGCCAAGGTCAGTGTTTCACAGGTCACTTGAAATGCAAGTGGCTTTGCAGCACCTGCAGACCTTGATGTTGTTTGTATTCACACAGGACTGGATGCTGATAATCCAGTTAGATCCTGGTAGCATTCAGTGTTTTTTCTTTTTTCCTCTGAATTCTGCAAACGTTACAGCTTGTGACTGGATCTGCAGTCTAATATTGATTTTCCAGAAGACATATTTCAGATGTTCTTTTCCTCTCTTCCCCCAACTCTTTCATCTCTTTTTAAGAGGGTATTTAAGTTGTCGAATTCCCTAATCCAAAACAGAAGCTCTTGGTGTTTCGAGGGGTGAAGGTGTGAGGGTGCAGCCCAACGTGTGGGATCCCCCAGAGCAGCAGATAAAGGCTGGAGCAGGGTCTGGGGGGAGGCTGCTGGCTGTGCCTGGGCTGCTTCATTTCTCGGGGAACAATAGGGATAGAAAGAATAGCTTTGGGCAGGTAAAGTAGAGGAAGCCTTTGGGATATGTTTGAAGTGTTTTTTGATGACTTGTAATGGTTGTATCTGGGTCTCATGTATCTTTAATCCTCTGGAAAGTTCTGCCTTCTGGTCTGGAGTAGGTAACGAGCAGCTGTTCGTATGAGAAAAGCTGGCTCAAAGGTGTGTAGAGTTTGCTGAAATGGAATTTGTGTTCATTAATATAATTGGTGATGTTTTTTAAAAGGCATGTTAAAAATCCACAAAGAGCTTTAAGTGCTAGAAAATCTCGTAGTAGATGCTGTAAGTTTTGCTTTATTGGTAGTCAGAGTAACTACTGCACCCTGTTTTGTAAAAGTAGACCCCTGAGTAAGGTAGGAGATGCTTAAATCAAAGTGGCAGATGGCAGGCAGTACAAACATGTATGACAAGGATAGAAGCTTCTGGGTTTAATGCATTTATTTATTGATGATAATCAGCAATAACAGGGAAAAAGTGGATGGGATGGGCAGTGAATGGGTGGTAGCTACAGGTGGTACAAACCATAGCAATTACCTATCTAAGAGGGGTTATAAAAGCTAATGTTGTTGTAGCAGTATTTTTTTTTTTAATAACATAGGTAACATGTTTTCTTTACTTTCTATTTTCCCCACTGTGTTCTCTGACTGTCTTTTTCATCACTTCTGCCCGTTTTTCTTATTTTCTGCTATTGTCTGTGGTACTTGGTATGAAGTGTAGCTTATCAACAGCATGCTCAAATGAAGACAGTAGTGTTTGGAGACGAGGGGTAAATTGTAGAAAATAAATAATGCTTCCCTGTGGAAATCACTGGAGCTCCATCCATAGTACATTGTAGGAGGAATCTGGGAAAGAGCAAAGTCATCTTCTCTATAGAAACACATGGCCTTCCTTGGTGTGTCCTGTGGGCACACGGATGGGCTGCAGCCTGTGGGTGCAAAAAGTGCGAGTATTTGTGATTCCAGCACGTAGATCACAGAACTGAGTCTCGTCTGGGGAAATCCCCCACTTGCCCATGGTCACAAATGCCTTAAAATCATTGAGGTGCTGATACTTGTAAGGTGCAATTTTGTATTGTGAGTCTGCTGAGAGCCTCGATCAATGAAATTGTCAGCTCAGTTTTCTATGTTCACAGTTCCCTCATTTTGCTACAAATTGCCTTGGGGGGTTTCAGTAATTGTGGAAAAATGCCAGTCATGTTCAGGTGAACTCAGGTGTGTGAAGTGAGTGCACAGCACGTGGTGCAGTTCAGGCTGGTGTGTGCCAGTGGGTACAGCCCTGAGAGGGGACAGGAGGGCAGAAAGCTGCAGGGGAGGAGAACAGCCAGGTACCAAAATGCTGCTCCAAACCCACCAGAACGATAAACCAAACCCACCAGAATAATCTGGACTTCATTGCAGTATTTAAAACTGCATCATCTTTTCTTATGCAATCGTGATGGATAAACGAAGGCAGACTTATACCAGCCTTGATATGAAACAACTTCCATGGCTACAGCTCTGGAACATGGCCATGTACAGTCTTTAAAAGTGCTTAGTAAGAATTTGAGCTTTAATCTTGAGGGCTGAGGCAGAATCAGTGTGTCCTGGTAGTATCATTCTTTAATTTCCTGATGTGGTGTTTTTCTATAAAGGCTTGGAAGCATTTGTGTGTCAATGGAATTTTTATGCTCTTTATGCTGTTCGATATAACACCAGAATGGTTATAGCAGAATCATTTTGTAGAATGCATATTCTTTTATTTCTTTAATTGTCTTAGAACATGGTATGATGGTATTTATGTGTAATTCAAAAAAAGAAAAGGTTTTTCAGAGCATTCTGTTCAAGAACTCTTACAGGAAATTTTGTGGAAAAGTGAAATATACTGAGAACTGTAGTAATCCTTGGACTCTAGAGGAGGATTTTCTTTCCCCTATTCTCTTTTATATGAAAATACATTTTAATAGTTGCAAAAAAAAAAAAAANGAAACTGGTGTTTCAGTTTCCTTGTTCTTTTGGAATGGTGCTATTGCAAATTTTAATCCTCAGTCTGTTCCTGGTTCGTGGCAGTTTGTCTCCATTATCCAGGTACCACCAGGCGGTGCTCTTAGGGTTTTCTTAATTTTGCAACCTAAGTGGTGTCAGGGTAGAGCCTTTGCTTAATGGGACCAGTGAAGCTGGGGATTATATCAAGCTGGTGACCAAACAGTTATTCAGGCTTTGATCTATGTTATTGTGTTTTTTCTGAAGAGTGACTGACACTCCCTTCTCCCTTGGCAGCGTGTGTGGGGTTTGCTATTGCAGGTAATGCATTTTATTGTTTTATCTAATATAAATTCCTGTAAGTTTTGAGGATTATTTGTCTGTGAATAGCAGAACTGACTCCATAAAGGCACTAGCAGCTTTCAGCAGTGAGCAGTGTTCTTCCTGTGCACAGTTGCTGAGGTGTGTGCTGGCACTCGTGTGGGTGAGGAAGGGGAGCCTGCCACATGCTCTGGGCCATGGGCCGTGGTTTCACTAAAAGCCATTCTATTCAGCCTTAGCTGGTTTGGTTCCTAATGGGTTAAGGTATACTACAGGAAATACAGAAAACGTTCTCTCCCAGTCCATTTTGAACCCCTTGATTGATGTAGGGCACTCCTGTCTGGAGTAGAGCTGCAGGTCACTGGCTTCTGAGCGCAAGTGTGTCTCTGCCTTTTAACTGGGGACCTGTTTGGCTTCCTCCTGCCTTCGTTTTTAAAGGCCCTTGGCAGCCCATGTGAGACTATTTGAAAGGCCTCAATTAGAGCTGTTTCCCCCCAGAGATTGCATAGTGACAGGACAAAAGCATTGTTTAAAGGCTGTTCTCATCTTGCAGTATAACTTCTCTTTGGATGTTTCTGTAAGTTGTGCTTGGCTCATTCAGAGCATGTCTTTGGAAAGGGAATTTCTTTTTGGGACAAGGAAGAGAAGGCTTTATTATTTCCGGGCTGCTTGCCATCCATCTTTCTTAATTTTATCAACTCCTAGGCTAGCGTTCTTGGTAAAATGAAGAAAAGAATTCCCTGAGTCTCTCAGTGCTTTATGGCTGTCCTGTGTTCTCCCCGATGCGTTTGAAGTCCTCTAGACCAGACCTCCTTGATGTTGATTTGCAGCTTGTGGGATGATGAAGCAAAACAGCTCTTTTTGTTATTGTTCTGGCTGGCGGAAGGGCTGTGGATCACATAGGTGCTGGGGAGCCGTGCTGTTCCTCACACGGCCATGCCCAGAGCAGCCCTGCCCGAGGTCACGCGCGTGGGCTGCGTGCTGCGGGCTCCCAGCACCAGAGGGGCAGCTCAAACCTGCTCTTGGCTCTGCGGGTACATCTAAAAAAAAGCAGGATAAAGACAGTCAAAACAAGACAAGAATTGAGATACCATTTCTGTTTTTTAACAAAAGTGGGGAGTCTCCTGATCCATTCACATTTTTCAAGTCACAGCTCCTGTTTCAATTGCAAGGATATATCAGAACAGGTAGGAATGGACCCAAAAATTAAGATCTGCCAATAGTTTCGCCAAGGGCACACATCTTCTAAGTCAGTGTTTTCAGAGCTGTTGTTGTTAACATGATGTACAGGTAAAGAACAGTGGAGTTTAGAGTTTTATGTTTTCCTGTAGTTCAGCATATGGAAATGAAAAAACCCCAACTACCAAACACGGAACCAACCAAGGCTTGTATAAAAATAATACCCAGCTTTTAAAGTGAAATAACAGTGAGTAATGACTAGCATCTACTTCATTTTTATGTCTAAATTCAAATAGTTGGGGGCAGAAGCTCCCACATAGTAATTGCTGTTAATTTAAAGGGACAGTGGCCTGCATCGCTAGTGCTCTGTACAGTGCTGCTTCACCAGTGAATATTCACAGCGTGAACTGGAAAGGATGTGGAATTAGGACCTGCTAGAATCCTCTTCAGGTTTAAATCTAAAAGCCATTAAAAGTTGCCATTTATGATTTGACAGAGAAAGAATTTTATCTTCTCCTTGTAGAGACAGTCTGTTTGTGGAGAGGGGAGTGTCTGTGTGTGCTGGGGAATCCTGTGTCAGTGACTAAAGCAAGACCAGCCCAGATCCTGTATTCTGCCACTCTTTGTGCACCACTGTTCTAAAACAGAATGTCCTACAGCCGCACTGAGAGGCAAAAATGTATTTAAAAAAAATCTGTTTTACCATGGATCACTTGATTTAATTGAAGACAGTAAGAGTTCTACCTAAGAGCTTAACTAAAAGCAATTTTTAATTATGAAGTGGAAAGTGCCTTTTATTTGTTTTTTCAATTATTATAGATACCTCAAGGTATCAACGTGCTTTTCTGAGCATATTTGCTCATTGATTGCACTTGAAAAGTCAGGATTAAGGACTTCCACCGTGCTTTTGCTGGCAGGGCATTCATTCACATCCTCACCCAAGCCCGTAAGGTGAGCTGCAGCTTCCCTTCTGCCCCTGATGAAGAAACAAAGCATTTATTTTCTTTAGGTTTGGATTGCTTATTGTTTTCTGAAGCAGTTGAGAAAAAGTAGGTGAATGTTGACAGAATCAGGACCAGCTTTGACCTACTTGTGGCTTTTTTTCTGATCTCTGTCTTGGGCATGTCACCTTACAATTTTTAAGCTACTATTTACTCATCTGAAACCTCATCTAAAACATTGAGAACTGACAGGTGTTTGGTAATTTGAATATTAAATGTATATATCATCACTCCCACAGTTGTTCCCAAGGAGATTTTGTCACTTACCATATGACCCAGTAAAGGGAATTCTTCTGTAATAATTTTATTTCATCCTGAACTATTGTTTAAACTTTGGGTTTGAAGTATTTTAGAGTCATTAATTTCATTCCCCTGGAATTGCACCCATGGTAGTGATTCCATCTGTTATCGCAAGGTTTTTGACAGACTCAGAATAGAGAAACATATATTAGGATTTTCGTGTCAGTTCATGGAGATCACTTGAAGCTAAATACAGCTGTGAAACGAGGAGGTCAGGAGGGAGTCCTGCAGGTCAGACCTTGGTGTTTCTGTGGATGGAGTTATGAAACCAAACCAACTGCATTGTAGGATGTCAGTTAATTTGGTTTATAACAATTCAGGCTGGTTTTCTTCTGGTGGGAAGAGAGAGAGACACACTTTCCTTGAAGATCTTGTAATATTTTAAACAGTTCTCTAAGATGACATTTTGTGGGTGAGTTTTAGAAACAGGAAAAGGTTGAGGATCACTGGAGCTGCGCTGCCTCCAGCACCTGGTACAGGTCACCTGGCCCTGGCACCAAGACATGAACAAGGTTGGCTGGCTTACCTGAAAATTTAGATTTTTCAAATTTTACAGTATTTCAGACGTTTGAGTAGTAACCAAACAACCTCTCATAGAAATTCATTGGTTACATGTTCTGCTGTTGCAGACACGAAAGAATTTTAATCAGTCTCGTCCCACTCTCAGCAGGCTGTTCACTCAAAGGTGCTGTTCACCTCTCCACTTTAGTGTGTCGCTCTAATGTCCCCGGATTTCTGAAATTGCCTTTTGAATCTATTGAAAAGGAGTGGTTATGGCTCCAATGTAATTGAGACTGTCAAGGAAATAGGTGGAATTTTTACGGCACCGTGAGACTTGATGGTATGTGACAGAGGATCATTCACTTCACTGGTCCATGGTAATGGGAGACTGATGTGTCTTTAAATGCCCTGGTAATAAATTGAAGACTGATTTTTACTTTTTTTTTCCCTTCTTTTTTTGCAAGGCTGTGGGTCTTTCTTAAATCTTCATTAACATGTACTAAAATATAAAGCACTTCTTTCATGTTCCAAAAATAGACCATCTGAGACATCTTCTAGACTTTTGGACTGTAGAGGTTATGAATTTATTTATTTCACACTTGTGTTTTGACGTGTCACTTCTGTTCCTACAGTAATTCAGAGAAGGAATGACTGGGCAGGGTTGAGCACATAGAAATCTTTACATAGAAAAAAGATTGCAGCAGTTTGCAATAATTTACATGAGTAAAATGTGCAGTGGAAGCCTTAGAAAAGCTGGTGCGAAATGCCCTGTGTACAGCTACAAGGACACAGCTGTTAATGTGGCTGGGCCTTTTACCACCTTTGTCAAACAACCTAGAGGATGATCCTGAGCTGCCTTTCTGGGAAAAGCTGCGTTGCCTGGGAAGGAGGCGGTGCTGAAAGAACTTGTGTCAGATGTGCTGCTCCTTTGGCTCTCAGCTCTTGCTTTGGTTTATTCAGCAGCAGAGCAATTGAGATGTCTCTTCTTAGTGTTTACTTTGGCCATTGGGAGGTGTTGGGGTTGGGAATTACAGAATCTTATAGGCTTAGTGTGTATTTTAAGTAATATTTTAGAATTCAGTGATTCTAGTATCTATGCCTGTGCAAGACAAATAAAATACTGTTATCTAAAATAATTTCTGGTAAAGGGAATGGAAGAGAAAGTGTCAACTGTGGAGCATTCTTAGTTTCAATTTTGTGTTCTGTATTGTTGTAGAATACAGAATTCCTTAGAATAAGGAACAGGCAGAGTAAGTTGAAACTTGAGAGGTCAGTAAATATGATTTGCCTCTTCCAGCTAAAAACCTTGATGAATGTTCATGGATTTATCATCACTACAGAATTTGGGGAGATGAATATAAGTAGCAGTAATTCATAAAATTAAAAGGTACCCTCAGCCTCATACATATATACATATTTATTTGTGTATATGTATACAAATACATCAAAGTCCTGAGGCTTAATCCTTAACCAACAGATACAAATATCTCCCTTGGTGGAAGCAGGGAACACTGGAGTGTGATTACTTTGAAGTACTGAGTTTCAAATATTTGTTGTAGACTTTGGTTTGAATACTCTTCTGATTTTCTCCTATGTCAGGAAACAGCCAGACATGACTGGTGAAAAAAGGCGTGGCTGAAATAGGACAGATTTCCCCTGGAAGGGGAAGTGTTGAGGCATTGATTGGGATGAGGTGTGTGACTTCACCCGAGTGATGAAGCAGAAAGGAGTTCAGTCACCATTTTCTGTTGTTTTTTCTGTCCTTGTCCTGGGGGGTTGGTGGGAGGATGGGAGGTGCAAGGGAAAGCTGCTGCTGAACCAGAGGTGCGGGGATGGTTATTGCAGGAAACGAGGTATCAGTCGGGGATATGACCAGAGACCTTATTAACCTACTTTGCTCTGGAGGTGCAGAAATACTCCAGGAACTGTGCCAAGGCCTGGAGGCTTGTTGGACGTGGAGAAGAAGGTTTCTCATCTGGGTTTTTCGTGGTTGGCTGGTGGGAATGGGAATAGAGGTCAGTGAATTGGGGCAGGAATGTGCATGTAATAGTAGTATATGCTTTAAAAATAAAGAAGAAAAAATTGTGAAAATACATGGAGCTTTATGTGTTTATTGGGCATGTTATTTATTTATGAACATCTCAGACCTTACAGAGCTATGCCATTGGCTGAAAAGAAAGAATTAAAAATGGAATTAAAAATGCAGCCAAATAAATGTTATGTGTAGTGTAATAACTTACTGTAGCTGTGGTTCATATAGACAGTTGAGAAGTGAATAAAAAGGTCTGAAGCATAGTCAGAAAATTTTGTGTAAATGGGGAAATAAATTTGATTTGGAAAGCAGTTTCAATTTTAAGCTTCCATGAAGGAAGACAAATTAAACATTTTTAAAGATATTAACCATAACAGTATCCCTTTAATTTTCACTCCTTTCTTTTAAGTAAGATACTCTGAATCACTTTTTGTTCAAGGAGACAGATTTCTTGCAGTAATCAGTTTTGCTTTTAGCTCTGATTTGTAAAGAAGTGATAATGGCACACATGCTGGAGGGTGTGATTAGAACCACCGTTAAAAGGCTTTTTTAGGACATCGATGGTTGGAAAAGGAGCTTTGGAGAGGTCTGCATTTAGCAGGAGGGAATGAAGCACACCTTTTGAAGTCGCTTAGCCCTTTCCCGTAAAATACCTGTTAGTGGAAATTAAATCTGGATGTTTTCTTCAGGCTCATGTGAAAGTTCTGCATGAAATCTGTTAGCTTGCATTCAGTCAGTTCTTTCCCTGAACAGATCCTGTACCACAAAAAAAATCCAGCTCTCGAGGGTATGTGTTAGAAAGACTTGGCTATTTGGAGTAACTTACAGGTTTTTTGAAGTGCTTTTGGGTATTTTTTGATTACTTTACAGTATTCCGTGGAGTATGTTGAGAAAACTTAATGAAATGCTGAGAATGCACATTGGTAGTAAGTTAATTAAATTGTCTTTTTGTGTAATCTTCTTAAGTAACTTAGTTTCTGTTCAGTGCCTTTCCAACACACACAAACTGTTGTTCACACACAGATTCAGGCATGCAAAACCTACTTTACTTGCCTAAATATTAAGAAAATATTTTGCAGGCTGACTATATTTTTATAGGTCCCAGGTGTCTAAAACTGCAAGAAGTTTTTACTTTTGTCTGTGAACACCTTCACGCGACTTTTGTCAATCCATATCAGCTCGCCCATGGCTTTTTGTCAGGTGATCAGTTGTGTGAATGAGCACTCTGATTCCTGCAGCTGATCCCCAGGGATGGGTGAAACAGGGAACTGTCTGACTTGGCCTCTGTGCCTCAAAGTTAAATCCAAGTGAAATCAAAGTTTTGCTCAGCAGTATCTCCTTAGCTATCTTTTTTCAGTTTGCTTTCATATCATATCTCTCAAAATAAAGATTTTTTTTTTTTCTACCCACTGTTAATATTTCATTTTAGGATCTTTGAAGTATTGCCAGCTGGAGGCTGCTACAGAGCAATAGTGACCTGAAAATCATTAACAGCACATCCAGTGCTTAAATAGCTCGAAAAATAACAGCTGTTCTTTTTGATAATGTCTTTTAACAATGAAACCTTATTTTTCCATGCTCGTATGCTAAAAATTCTGCTGTCGCTAACAACTCTGCCTCAGTGTTTCAAACTCTTCTGTGGTGCAGCTACTGGGGCTTTTTGTAGGCAATGATTTACTGCAGGTTTTGGAATTTTTTTTAAGTCCCCAAACTGCTGGGGACTTCCTTGGGGTAAGCAGGTATTTAACGTAGCTCACGGGTAAGATAACGAGAAATGTGATTTATGTCTGAGCTGTGTCTCTGGCCCGTGGGTGGGTGCAGGATCCTCCTGGTCAGTGCTGTTCCTCACTCGCTGGGGAGTCATCCCCGGATTCCGTGTGCTTCCCTGACTTCTGCTCCTCCTTCAGCCTCCACGGTGCTGTGACTGTCAGCTCTCCTGACTTCCAGTTTTATTCCTCCTTTGTGGGGACAGGCCTCGTGCTGTAAGTTTGGAGCAGCCTTGCAGAGAGCTCTGGTCATGGCAGTAAAGTGAAGAGAACTGAGCACTGCTCTGCTGTAATATTTTCCTCCTTTTCTAGATGAATCAGTGGGTGGCTTTTCCTTTAAGAATTATAGCTGAAATGACTATGAATATCTCCTTTAAACGAGGTTGTATCAGCTTTTGCATCTCTCAGACAATGTGTGTACAGCCAGAGGGTAAAACCCATTATAATGCCACGCTAATTGCATGAGTGTATGTGCTAAAACTCTATTGTTTTGAGAAATCCAACCAAAACAAAACCTTGCTCCTGATGATCCCGCTCCCATCGCTGCTGGAGGGGAGCCCAGGTCACCCCGCTGGCAGGACAGGGTGCAGAGTGGTCTGTGACACACAGCACGGCCCCCGGCTGCACACACAGGGAGAAGACTCACATGAAATTAAAAAATTGGGCTCCTCAGTCAGGAATCTGGTTATCTACGAGGAGGCTCTGCTGGTTCTCTGCATTCACTGCTGGGGTGAGGCACCTCTAGAGAAACAGTTCATGTGTTACCCAAGAGCCCTCAAAAAGAGACTAATCCCACCTCTCCCTCTCCTTATTCACTTGGCAGAGCCAGTGTGACTGACTGAGATCCTCTCTGACATATGCTCAGGCTGCCATTGTTCCTGAACAAGCGTCTGTGTGTCCTGCCTTTGTCTCGGGGCTGTTCCCTGCTCGCCTGTCACGGTGCCAGCACAGCTGTTTGGGGCCAGCCCGAGCTGCAGCAGCCCCTGCCCGGGTCAGGAACGCCGCACTCGCAGCTTTGGGCTGGAAAACTGACTTTCAGGCTACTAAAGTTAGACAAAACCATTTAGCGTTTCAATAATTTAACTTCCATTAGGAATTGTCACAGAGCTTTAAAACGCGTTTTGTGTGCGTGTGCGAACACCGCGGGTCAGGAACAGTGTGGGACACGGGCTGCCAGTCTGTGATGGGAGAAAATACTGCTGTCAGTAGGCAAGGTCACTGGAGAGTCTGGAGCATCACCTTTGTCCTGTCTCCCTGGTGTTTGAATCTTTATAACGGTAAATTGCTAAAGCAGCTGCTTTACTTTGCTTAAAAACTCAGCCTGTGTGGATGCATTTCCTTTTTTTCCTTCAGTAAGAAATCTGTTGCTAAATCCACATATATATATATTGTTTTATTTTCTTAAGGATTTCACGCTTACGTTCTTTCTTTCCTCACCTGTTCCCTCTGCTACCCAACAGTCCATTAAATGTTGTAGATAGTTTTTGTCGTATTTTGGTAGGGCTCGGTGCCTGGCAGTGACTCTACAGAGAACAGAGAGACTGGTCTCATGGCCTGTGCCTGTGTGCAAATTTTATGTACCCAATCAAGCATTTCCCAGATAAGAGATTTGATAAGTGCACAGCCTTTCCCTGCCCTTCCACTTCAGTCTTGGGATTCTTTTGGGTTTGGGAACTTTTCTAAGGGATTTTTAATGATGATGATCCCATGCTCAAGTATATTTTGAGTTATGCCAAGGTGTGATTGATTGCGATACCATGTACTGAAAAAGTGGCATATTGGTATCACATGCCCTTGAGTATGAGCTGTGCTGTTTGTTTTAAAGTGATATATCAAACATGCCTGGGTGAGCAGCTGAAATGCTTGTGGGACCAGGTCACTTGCATTTCTCAGAGGAAGGCTTGCTGGAAAAGCCTGTGTGATTAAGAGTCAGGCAACTGAGGAAAAAAGTTCACTGACTAATAAGAAAAATTTGCAGAGTAATCCTGTTAAATTCCCCTTCTTCTGGTAAATCATGATGTAAATTTATAGATAATCTCTATAAATGTGAAGGAAGGTTTGTTTCTTGATAGAACAAACTCCACCAGCAGTTTCCCACACCACCCCAAGAACATTCTTTCATTATCTTGCTCCTGTGTAATAATTGCATGGAACAGTCACAAACTTGTTTTTCTACCAGTTGAAACTACAGAACAATGTGTATGCCTTGACCTGGATTCAGGGAGAGAAAAAGTCACTGTTGGCATAGACTCCACCTTGAAAATTTGCCATCAACATGGCAGAGAGTTGCTAAAGGCTTATAATGCGTAATTGAAACGGCTGAATGCCTGCAAGGATTCTTTGAGATAAGGATTGTCTTTGAAAACATTTTAACTAGAGGTCTGGATTGAGTCATTAATCTCTTCCGTAGTCCTATTACTTTTTAAAATTGTATTATTTCTGGTGTGATTAGCCTGCAATGTAAATAGAAAGTGCAGGTTTTGTAAAGTATCTTTTTTCTTGATGTGTTTTATGTCAGACGATTTTGAAAGCTTTTTATGTAGTTCTTAAATATAGCAAGGCATACATACATTATGTATAATCAACAAAACAAAAAGGTTTCTGATGGTAGGAGAGTGGCCATGCTGCACAGGGCACCCACTGCAGTTCAGGGGATGCAGTCCTATTCCCGTGCTGGCCCCAGAGCTGTCCCTCACCTGCTGTGATTGTGATCTGCTCCCCAGAACGTCCTTGCCCTCTGTCCTGGCTGTGTGCTGGCCCAGCTGCCCCTCTGTCACTCGAGGGATGGGGGATTGGGATGGCTCCACTCAGTGTTCAGTGCTGGAGCTGCCAGCTCGGGGTCGCTGTTCCAGTGTCACTCCTAAAGGCATGGTTAGAGCTGAACTATCCGCCTTGATACGAGATTTATTCACTTATTTTTTGCCCCATACCTATATATAAATTTTTGCTAAGTTATTTTTGGTTTGAATCTTGGTCTCTGATCTCTTTATCCCCAGCTACAGTTGGTGCTTAGTAAGCGGACCCTTTGAGGCCCCGGTAGTGCGTTGAAAGCGCAGCGCGGTGCCTGAGCTGAGTGATGGATGGCTCCTGCCTGCTGGGCCCTTTGCTGCGGGATTCACCCGCGCTGGAACGTCCTCACAAAGCAGGGCAGGGAACTGAAATGTGTTCTTCTGAGAGCAGCAGTAAGTAAAGCTGCCTTTCTAGCTGTTCTCTCAATTAGCTCCTAGGAGATTTTCCTGCTTTTCTAGTTTCTCCTGGGGATATGTGACCTGATAGCATATTGCTATAAATAATTATTTTACTAGTATCAAAGTAGGTACTGTACACAAACACAAAGCAACATTTTCAGCATCTTTTTTTGGATGCTGTAAATACCAGGTTTTCAGACAGGCTGTTTCCTTTCTTCCTTTCTTGTTTCTGTTCTTTGGAATGCAGGCCTGACAGTTCTGATCTTCAGAACTTGGATTGTTAGTTTTGTGCTGCCCCTTGAAGTGAAATTGCTGGTGAGTGGTACAGAGCTCCCAGCCCAAGGCAGGGAGGTGGGGGGCAGGCTGGCATTGCTGCTGCTATGGGGGAAAGAGCAGAGGAGTTGCTTTCCAGATGGATACTGTAGGGGATCATCACTTGTTTGTAAAAGTGGCTTATTTAAAAGAAACTGGCCTTAAATGCAAATGCCACAGCAACCCCATTGAACTCCTTCCTCTGTGAGAAACTAGGAAAAGACTGTTCACCCAAAGTAGTTGTTACTGTATGGAAACATTTGGAAGAGCAGAGCAGCCACGCCAGGCCTGGAATAGGAGAGGTGAACTTCAGCAGCTCTGCATGTGTTCGGCTCTTTTTGGTTTTTAAAAAAGGTCCCACAACTAGTAAAAATCAGCATCAGTAAATCTGTGGTAGCTATCAACATAAGTCAGAATTTTGTGTTATTTAATTAAAGACAACTGTTTTATCGAAGCTTTCCCTCTCCCCAGCGAGGCTGCACAACAGCTCCGTCCATGGGAGGAGGGTGAGAATTCCCAGGACACTGGTGGCACTTGGAGGCACAAAGTGCCAACAGTTTCCTTAGGTGAGGCGCAGCAGCAGGAGAGTCTTGGAAATCAGGGAATCTGGGCTCAGAATTTTTGACTCTGCCTTCAGTCAGCAAGAAAAAGATGGGCATCCGTTCGTATTTTTAGGGGTAGTGGTTGAAAGGATGTTCAGGTGTTCAGCAGCTGCTTTCCTATACGTATAATCTCTCGTCAGATAATGTTTATGGTATAATGTTTTCCTTTTTAAAATTTTAGTAGATAAATTAGGAAGGGGGTTAGACAAAGTTCAGGCTTAATACCAATAGGAAAAAAAAAGTTATGCAGATTGTATTGCTGTTCATGTGTAATTAACATTGATATGAGAACTTTAATTAAGGCAACTGGGAACTGCCTCATGGCTCTCTGCAGAGCAGGCATGAACGTACTCAGCTGTAGATGGGCAACATCCATGTCCAAAAATTTAGTTTCAATCTGAACTGGTTTTGGTGAAAGCTGACTGTTGATTTCTGTCTCTTATGCAGCCGCTGTTTTGTAGAAGAACAGCTGCAGAAAATTAGTGTTCCAAAGCCATCAAAAATCTGATTTTGGTACCTTTTTGCAGTGACCTCCACTTCAAACTTTCTGGTTCCATATTTTAACATTTCCCTCAGTTTGGGCAGTAGAAGAGGAGTACTTCTGGTCTTATAAAATAATTTATCAAGTTTCAGACTTTGCCTGGAAATGTTTTGGGTTACTATTCTAAAACTGAATTCTCTTATTCTAGTTTAATATTTTATTAGAAATTGGGAATGACCATTTTAATCTAGAATTCAATTAAAAGGACACCTTTTGAGGTCATCTGGTAATTCTGTGTGGCGGTATGGCACTATCTGAGGAGTATAAGTGAGTGTAGGTTATAGTTTTATTAGCTTGATTTTTAGACTAATAAAATGAAAACGTTAGCAGTTTTTACATTTAATTTTCTTAGATAGGAACTATGTAAGTAGATGTTTTACAGTAAAAATCAGATGTTTGTTTAAAATATACATTCAAAGCACCCTGTATGGAACATTTAAATAATTTCTGTGGAGTTTGGTTTGACAAGGAGCTGGTTGTGGAGCTGGACACTGAGCAGGGACACCCCCACTGGGGATGGTGGGAGCTGCTTTGGGGGACTTCATTATCCTGCTTCATCAGCTCCTGGGCATGGATGAGCCTGTGCTGGGCAGTTTATGTAATTATAATATACCAAAACCACCTAAAATTTCAAAGCTGATTCTGATACCCTGAGGAATTGGTTGTTACTGTGCACAAGATGGGTTATTCCTCTGTGACTAACCAGAACGGTGCCTTTCTGGTGTGGTAGGACTCCAATTTGGAAGCTGATTGCTATAGATACAGCCTAAATTTACAAGCAGAGATGAGAAAGCTGCACAGGCCCCGCTGCCTGTCCGTGTTGTTCAGGCTCTGCTGGATCCTACAGCCATGGGCCAGCTCCAAATGTGCCAAATGGTGATGAGTAACACCTTGCTTTGCAGGTGCCCCCGAGGTCCCCCCGGCCATGTGTGGGGCTGTGTGAGCAGAGCATTTGCTGGAGCTCTGCAGTTCTCCTGCCATTTCTCACCACTTTAGGCAAGAGGCAAAAAGCCCTGGAGAAAATAGGAAATATCATGGATTAGAAGACCTTTTCAGATTCTTTTCAGCTGTTTTTCTCACCTTAGAAATAGTGTGATACCATCTCTCCCAAGTCCCCCCTTGCCCCTTGTTTAAAATACAAATGTGCAGGGCTGTTAAGAGGTGTCTGGCCGAGGTGTTGGGACTGACTTTGGATTGGTTGAATTGGTTTGTATTTTGAAATCAAATGTGGTACTTGGGAGCAAGGTAGATATCTGAACACTCCAACCTAATTTGTTATTTAGATGTTTAAAACATGGACCTGAGACAGAAGAAGCTGCCTTGCATGTCTGCTGTAGTCACATGAGAGAGAAAAGCCAGCAATTTAAGGACAAAAGTGGTTATCAGGGTGTGTAGCTGGATGTAGATTCTTATGTGGATTCGACACTGCACTGAGATTGAAGTTATTTTGGTCATCCCAGTAAAAATATGCATATACTCTGTTCTGTAGTGAGGTTTGAGAAACTCACCTTAAAAACTGGGATTGGGAATTGAGGTACCATAATCTCCTTGCTCTAGTTTTATGGTTCTCATTATAAAATTCTATTTTCAGAATCCAATTATTTTAAATTAAAATACTTGCCATGTGCAAAGCACCTTATAATTCCTGAGCTACTATACTTGCATTCCATAAGTTGTGTGGGAGAAAGACCAGTATCACGCCCGTTTTACATTTGTGGACACTTAGATACCGTGTGCTGTTGCTTCTCCAGATGTGAAGTGATTTGGTGATAGACCAATAAATGGTCTTACACTTGCCAGTGTTCTGTCAGAATGGGATTATTGCATCTTTTGCCATCTTAGGAGAGGAAGAAGTGAGCAATAGACCTGATAAAATCCGGGTAACTGAGAAAGTGTTTTAATGAGGTATTTTTGGGAGGTGAAGGGGGTGTTTATCCTGACCTCTGCTCCAGGTGTTGGTGTCAGGATGAGCTCAGTGTGTGGCACTGCTGGGCTGGGGCGTGTGCTCCATCCAAGGAGTGGTCACATCCGTGTGGCACAGGCTCTGCAGGACAGAGCTCAGTGTCCTCCCTTTAGTGCTTTTTTCCCTAGAAATGTCTTCACCTTGTTTTGACTCACTGAGCTGAGAACGATAAACTTTAAAATATTCTTTTCTTCTTTAGAAAAACCGTCTAACAGGAGTATGTGATGTTCTCAATCTTTTGTTCTGTAGGTCAGTAACAGATCCACGAGATGGAAAGAGAGTTGCACTCAAAAAGATGCCCAACGTCTTCCAAAATTTGGTCTCTTGCAAAAGGGTCTTCCGCGAGTTGAAGATGTTGTGTTTTTTTAAGCATGACAATGTAAGTAAATTCAAAGTAATTTTGAAATCTTTGAGAAAACCGAAATGTAAAATGTAACAGAATTGTGTTTTCTTTTAAGTTATAGAATATCTAAAATGCTTTAAGAGCTCTCTAATTTTACAATGATCAGATTTTCTGGAAACTCAGATATTAGTTACAAACACTATAAAAATGAAACTGTCAAGAATCTAAGGATATTCATAATTTCCCTTCCAAAGTGTTTGCAAACAGTCAGTACACATCTGCCCAGTCTTATTTCAGGCTTTAGATCAATGTCAGGCTGCACAGAGCTGTGTCAGCTGGACACTGTTCCTTCTGAGCTGTTCTGTACTCCGTGGTCCTGTCCCCTTTGTTGGTCCTCTCCCAAACCTGCTTTAGGTAAAATCAGTCAGCTTAAGTTAAAAGATTTAAATGCTGTTTGGTTGACCCGTGAAGTTTGAAGTGCATCTGAAGTTTGGGTGCTTCACCCAAATGTCATGAACATTCCTAGGACAGGATCCAAATGACTACACCAGGGAGTATCTTTTTCTGTGAGAGGATGTGAATTCTCTGCTTCTGCTTCTCTACATTTTTGCTTTTTCTACCACTGAGCTGCTTATTCAGGATGGGAACAACTTTGGGGTTTGCAATTCCCATGTGGAAGCAGTGAATCACAAAACTCTGAAAGACTAAAGGCAGAAAAAGTGTAGTATCTTCTGCTTTTATGTTTCTTTGCTGGAATTACTTCTTTCAAAGACTTTATGATTATATATATTGTAAAGAAACCACTTTTTATTGGATAGATAAATTTGTGCTTTCAAACTGGTACTCAAACAGCTGGAAAAAATTTCTTGAATTAAAAAAGAGAGAGACATTGAATGTACAGAATACCTGACATGGTGGGTTATTAAATTTACGTACCTAGTGAGACAGAACATTGGTCTGTCTGTGGGGTAGAATAAAATGAAGCCATGTAAGAAATGTGCAGTCTGACTCTCCTTTTGGAAGGGATTTGTTTTTGTTTGACTGGAATAGGCCTTGACCTTGTGTGGTGTTTCCTAGGTACTCTCTGCCCTCGACATCCTCCAGCCTCCACACATCGACTATTTTGAAGAAATGTATCCTAAATATAAAAATAGAACATCTTAATTGAGGTAGGTGTAAGTTTCATTAGCTTAGAAACTGCCAGTATTTGGTGTAATCTATGAAATGGAACTACAAAAACCTCGAGCCTGTGTGTGGACAGTTTTATTTCAAGAAGTGCACCTGTAGGATGCAGAGCTCCGGGGTGATGTTGGAGGTGGGATGGTGCAGGACTGAACCAAAGGAACTCCAGGATGATGTTGGAGGTGGGATGGTGCAGGACTGAACCAGAGGAACTCCAGGATGATGTTGGAGGTGGGATGGTGCAGGACTGAACCAGAGGAACTCCAGGATGATGTTGGAGGTGGGATGGTGCAGGACTGAACCAAAGCTTAGGCTCCATATGAGCCAGGGCGTGCAGGGCATGTGGGATTCACCAGCAGGCCCTGCTGCTGCTCATGGGGATTCCCCCAGAATATTGTTTTGAAAACTATATCCAGTAATTAATCTCCTCTCAGTTATTAGTACTTTAAAATACTTTGTGGTGGTTTCAGAGAATTCTACCTTCGCAGGCTTTGAAACCCTGACTTGCCAGAGAGGTTTAGTGGACTGGCAGGGCTGTGGCTTTCCTTGGTCAGCTCTGACCTGGTCAAGAGCACATTTCCCAGGGCTGTGTCCCACATTTGTGCTGTGTCACTGATGCACAGGTACAAGCTGCCTATGGGGAACTGTAATCTAACAGTGAATTTGAGTGAAAAACTTGACATGAGAATGTCGTGTTTTGGTTTGGTTTCTTTCCTTTTTCAGCTTGGCTTGGGCTGTCTTCTATTTGAGAAATATGGAATTTCTGCTTTCTGAAATACTGAAAAGTGAATCCCTGATCTGGGAGGGCTCTGACTCACAGGGGAAGAGAAGTTCTCTGCCACTCCTAGACTTGGGCAGGTTGGGTTTCATTACTGGTACGTCTTAGCTGCTTTTTTGTATGACCCACTTTACAATTAATGGGTGGGAAATTGTCATTATTTTTAGATAACCTGAACTTTTGAAATATGGTTTGATCTATTTATATAATACCTTGAATTGATTGGTGAGGAAAGTAGGTGTAATCAGTGTGGTGATTTTAACCAAAGTACAGCACAGTTTGCTGGTGGAGAAACACATTATTTGGTTGAAAATATTGCTGTGCTGTACTGGGGCTTTTCCACATGAATTTAGGTAAAGCTTTAAAATTTTGCTTTGATATTTCTTTCATGTGAAGAGCATATAAGTAGTTAGCAAAAACTGGATTTTGGTTATGTGCACTAGTTCAGTGCCCTCATTTAGAACAAGTCATATGAGTTATAAATCAGATCTAGGTTAAGGATTACTCTTTCCGTGTAATTGTACAATCAAGAATATTTAAATGGGATAAGCTTATTTTTATGAGCTTAGCTACTGCCAAGTTTTGAATATAAAACCAAAATGTTCGTTTCCTTCATGGCTAACTGACTTTAAGTCATTCTGAGTAGTGTTCTATAGGGCTGTCTTTTTGTATATTTGTGTTAATTTCTTGACTCTAATATTGCTCTGTGTAGTCTTCTTTCTCCTTTCTTTTGAAATAATTACAGTAAGTGCACGTAAGACCCTTAAATTCCTTAAAATAATGAATTAGTAAATGTTTTGATTTTTATACCTATTTTTAATTGCATGTGTTTCCGCTGACTGTAGTGGAAGGAGAACTTACTAGGGATTGGTTTGAAGGAGATCAGGTGAAGATGTTCCATATTTGGGGGGTGTAGCTGTCAAAACTTCTTTTGTGGATCCACTAGCAGAGTTCCTAAAGATATCATAGGGCTGTTCCATTTTTACAGTAGGACATATTGAACAGTGATAAAAGTGTAAAGGGCTGGAGTTGGTACTGAGTGATTTCCTTTGTTCTTTCCAAAGAGTTGTAGTGCCCTTTTTGGGGAAAGAAATGTAATAAAAGAATGACTAAAATGATATGAATGATGTGTTGCAAATGAGCTGGTAGAGTTCATTTCAATTATTCAGTGTTTCATAGGTACCAGTAGGAATTGCAGAGTTTATTTTTTAAAGAGAACTAATTATAAAACCACCTTAAAATTTTAATGATAAATTAAAAGATTTCTTAGGAAACTGGTGATGAATAAAGGAATTTTAATCTAGTGAGATTTTTGTTTTAGAATGAAAATTCCTTGCAAACACTCAGATTGAGGTATAATTTGAATTAATAATGAGGTTTTCAGTTGAAAATCTTGTGGCCGTTTTGAATCTTACAGGTATTGATATTTTTGCCAATATCACCTAGTGCAAAAATGAATGATTGATAGCTCTTTTTTCCAATAACAAAACCTTCCACAGTTGATACTAATACTTAAATCTGCAACTGCAGATCCACGGATGTTCCCCTTTAAGAGCTATCCAAAGTTTCTGTAGTAGCTTTTTGAACACTTTGCCCATTAAAGTGAATATCAGAAGCAGCTGAGAAGTCACCACTTTTATCAGTCAGTTATAGGTCTGGGAAAGAATTGAATAGCAGTAAAAGCAAAGGTGTGCAGTAAATTTCACAAAGAGATGAAAGAACTGTTTTCTGATGGATTATGGGGTAAATCCCTATAGGGTGGAGGGGGCAGAGAGGAACAGGGTGAGCTGGGTTGCTGCAGGCAGTGAGTGTCAGTGACAGCCCTGCTGGGAGAGGGGTTTCCTTCCGAGACGTCACCGTGGCGAGTTCCTCTGGGCCAGCACCCAAACCAGCTGGGCAGGGACTGCCAGGGTTACTCCCGAGGCCATAGAACTGGAGTTTGAGGGATGCAGAGACCAAATAAAGAGCAGTCCAAGCCATGATGAGAGTGCCACATCACCAAGGGCACTTCATCCCTGTCTAACATTTATCTGTCGCTTTATAAAATTTACCAACTCAGCAGGTCCCAGCCAGCAGAGCAAGTCAAGTTCTTTTGTGCCGCGCATTTGCTTTGATAATTACTCTGAAGCAAATTGGTACATTTGTAGTTCTAATTTTATACAGCTACTTAACTAATTACTGCTGTCAGGAGCAATTTTTCTCTGGTCGTGGCGCTGGGTAGCGGCGTGTTCAGCGCCAGCGGCCGCCCCACGGCCAGGGGCTGCACTTCAGCCAGCAAACTGCAGGCACCTGTGTGAGGAGGGGCCTGAAAGCCCTCGGGTGGGGGGCGTTTGTGTTGCTGAATGTCCCCGGCAGGGGCTGGTGCAGGCAGGTCCCAGGCAGGAGCAGAGAGGCCCGTTTGTCACAGCAGAACATCCGCGGGCGCTGCTGCCGCCCCTCTTCAGAGCCCTCATTAAATTATCCAGAGACAATAATCAGATCGCTGCTGCTGGGGTTAATGGCACCTCTGAGCCCTGTCAAGAGCTTTATTTAATGCGCCCCAGACCTGGAGTGGTGCAGGTGCCATTTCAGGCCCTCATTTAATTTAAGCTGCTTTAGTTGGCATGGCAACTAGTTGAGACATCTGGGAGACATTATGCTCGGGATTGAGATTTAGGAGGATTTGTGGCGTAGCAAAACAAAAATCTTATCATAATAAAGTGCAGAGTAATGCTTTTGGGTTTTTAAAAATATTTTGCCTTAAATTGAATGTAAAGGTTTGTTGCAGGTATAAGGTAAACCGCAAATTTTGAAAGTCTGGTATAAATATTTAAAAGGGTCTTCGCTAAAGGAAAAGAAAAATTAGAGGACTACAAATTATGGTGCTGCAGGGTTAGGTTTTTTCTTTATGAATTCTTTATGAATGCAATTTTAATATTTTTTTCCTCAAAAAGTTGGAAATATTTAATTTATAAAATGAGTTTTTGTGTGGTGTTCTGTTGGCAGATGAACCCTTTGGCCAACAGGGATTTGGCTGGAGAGGGTTTGCAGAGCAACAGATGAAAGCAGAGCATTGAGTGGGTAGAGATGAAAGAAAATGAGCATTCAATACCTGGCTGTATCAGTTAACATGGGGCAAATGTGTTTTACTTCCTTCAGCCACAAATGTGATAATAGCAGAGACTTTTGTCTCAAATGTGACTGCTAAACTAAGGTTTTAAAGCAGTAATGTTTTCTAATAATGCCTGTAGTGCCCCCAGTATTTATTGTGATGATTTCTGTGTGTTATTCTTGTCCCACACCCAGGACACTGTCATGATGGTGTCCATCCCTGGGTGAAGGTGTGCAGCTTGTCACCCTGTTTCACCCTGTTTCACCCTTCTGAAACCCCTGAACACACACAGTCCCCTCTGGGAGCCACCTCCCCTCAGTCTCAGCTGTCATTTGCCTTGGAGTAACTTTGTACAACCACCTTAATGCAAACTGCAATGGACTAATTTGTTTTCTTTCACAAGCCATTTTTTATTTTCACTCCTGTAAGAATTTGACCTCTGAAGCAGCTTTCTTGTTTTTAACTCAATAGTTCTGACCTGTAAGAGCTCGAATAAGTAGGAGTTAGTGAATGTTTCAAGAGATTCTGTGCCTGTTCTGCTTTTCCTTAACCAAAGAACTGAAGATATGTTGTCACTGAGTTGATGCAGAGTGACCTCCATAAGATTATCGTCTCTCCTCAGCCACTCAGCTCGGATCATGTCAAAGTTTTTCTTTACCAGATTTTAAGAGGTAATTTTTCTTCTAGATTTAATGAAAATTATGTAGTAGAAATATTTTTTTTCTTCTTCTTAATGTTTATTCTCAAGACATCCTCATCTTGAATAAGCTTCCCATAGGAATTTCTTTTAATTTCATATTTGAATAAATACCAAGCATGAGTTATTGTAGCTACAAGAGCATGGCACCCCTGCTGCCTTAAAGCATTGTCAGGGAAATAAAAGTCATGTTTTTAGAATCAAGGAACAGAAAGGGCACCTAGACTGAGCCAGATGGGTAAATATGTGTACCTATACCCACTTAAGGTAAAAATTGTTGCTGAAAACCAGAGCAGTAAGAAGTATATGAAAATTCTACTCTGGGGATTAGCAGAGTATCCATGCCATAATCAGGGAGATGGTATTTTGCTTTTGATTTGTTGTTTGTTGGATTTTTGGGGGAAGGGGGGTTTGTTTTTTTAAAAAGACTACTTGAATTCCTTTTTCTGCCTATTTTATATACTCTAAAGTTTTACCCTGTCATTAAGTGACTGAGTGTGCACTAGTGACTGGGAGTTACTCATATAACAGCTGAGGCACAGGCAAAGTCTTTGCTGATCAGGAGTTGCCAGACCTTCCAGGAAAATGTTGTCAGCCTTAAACTTCTTTTAAAAGGAAAAAAAAAATGTTTATTTTAATTTCCTTTAATATTTCAGGTCTGAAATATCTACATTCTGCTGGCATTTTACATCGAGACATTAAACCAGGGAACCTACTCGTGAACAGCAACTGTGTCCTTAAGGTGCTACTTACATTTATTGAAGATGTTTGTGTTTGTGTTGTTAATTTTTAAACGAAAAACATTCAGTGTGAACACTTTCCCTGAAAGTCCATGTAAATGGAAAAAAATCCCACAGATTCTTTAAAAAGTAGAAATGAAGCAAACATCTGCCTTCCCCCTTTTCTCCCTGCCTTTCCCCACGTCTCTGAAAGCAGGAGAGAGACAATTTCTGAGTTTGACTGGGGTGGGATCTCCTGTTCCTGGGAGGGGCAGGGGTTCTCGGGGTGCCTCAGGGTCCCTGTGCTCCTCAGGGGAAGACGACACCAAATGCCCAAGGCACTTCCATTAACCTTGGGTATATGGAATTTTGGAGGATTGAGGTGTGTTGTACAGTTGTACCAAACACAAAAATCCAGTGTTGTTTACAGGGATTTGCTAAGAATTCTGATTGGGAAAGTTTGGTCTCTTTTCTTAACCCTTCTGGTTGAAGACATTTTTAACAATTCTCCAAGCCCAAATGAGTAGAGCTGAATCTTTAATATTTGGAGACATGTCATGAACAAATGAAGTTTGTTTGAGTTTAAATACTCTGTACCCAGAGGCTGGGTTTTTTGTAGTGCAAAGCTTTTTAATCTTTCAGATTATAAATACTGTAATGCCAACTTAAATTTGTACTGTGATTTCAAATCAAATTGTAGGAAGTTTAAATGGCTGTGGAACAAAGTAACATAATTTCCTGCTATCCCCTCTCCCCTGGCTTAGGCAGTTACAGCAGATTATCTGATGTATTTAAATGCTGGTTGGGGGTTCCCTGCCTCGTTCCCAGAAGGCTGCCTATTTGAAATGCAGAAAGTGTTTTGGTTATTTTAATTTTTTTATTTACCTTCTCAATTTAGATTTGTGATTTTGGATTGGCCAGGGTGGAAGAGTTAGACGAATCGCGGCACATGACTCAGGAAGTTGTCACTCAGTATTACCGCGCTCCGGAGATCCTGATGGGCAGCCGGCACTACAGCAATGCCATCGACATCTGGTCTGTTGGCTGCATCTTTGCAGAGTTGCTTGGGCGAAGGATATTGTTCCAGGCACAGAGTCCCATCCAGCAGGTATCCTCACCTCTCCCTTCCAGTGTTCCCCGCTGCGCCTGCTCCTGGAGCCAGTGGGGCTGGTGTGCCTCAGGGAGCCCTGGAGGGGCTGGAGCCTGGCTCCGTGTCCAGGGCAGGGAACGGAGCTGGGAATGGGCTGGAGCACCAGGAGCAGCTGAGGGAGCTGGGAAAGGGGCTCAGCCTGGAGAAAAGGAGGCTCAGGGGCGACCTTCTCCCTTTCCATGTTCCCTGACGGGAGGGTGCAGCTGTGGGGGGCTGGGTTCTGCTCCCAGGGAACAGGGACAGGCTGTTAATTGGTGTTAGCTCGGGAATCTGCTGCCATGGTGGAGTGCATCCCCGTGTCTGAGCTGTGTCCATGTGTCTGTCCTGCAGCTGGATCTGATCACAGACCTGCTGGGCACGCCGTCGCTGGAGGCGATGAGGACGGCTTGTGAAGGCGCCAAGGCACACATACTCAGGGGTCCTCATAAACAGGTACTGCCAGGGGTGGCTCCAGCCCCCCAGCCCCACCAGGCAGGGTGTCCTCTGGGCAGGACTCAGCCTTCCACATCTTCATTGAATCCCCATGGCCTATTGGTTAAAAGTACTGGTCTTTTACTAAAGAACAACTAAAAGTTCAGTCCCAGAGTTGTCTGTGCCTGTGAGCAGCGGGGCTGAAGTGACCAGAGGTGGTTGTGGTGCTCAGGGACATGGGGTGATGGTGTGGTGAGTCCAGCTGCTGTGGGGACAAGGGGGCTTTTCACTAGTCAGGGGCATTTCTGGCTTCTGCCTTTGGGGGTATTGTTTGACTTGGTGACCCAGGTGAAAGTCTCCCATTCTGAGGGGACAATGTTTTGATCGCTGTTTTGAATGAAGACGTTAAATATAAGTGTTAGTGTTGGCAAGAGGCATAAATGAAAATTGACAGTATAATTCAGAAAGCCCTGGAGGGCTGCTGCACTGCCAGGATCAGGAGTGTTA
Source organism: Pachycephala philippinensis (assembly GCA_013397055.1). NCBI lineage: Eukaryota > Metazoa > Chordata > Aves > Passeriformes > Pachycephala > Pachycephala philippinensis. The sequence goes on from VWZT01008141.1 coordinate 31,285, forward strand.
GAGGTGGAATTGACCCACTGCCCAGAGCCAAGGGCAGAAGCTCCAGCACCCCAAGCCCAGAGGGTCCCTGCACACCTGAGCAGCTCAGGAAGAGGTTGAAAGCTGAGATACAGCATTCAACACAACTGCAGTAAAAGTTAGTTTTTAAAAAGGCACCAAACCAAAGGAAAAAGGCGGGATGGTGTCATTGTGCTGACTGGGCAATAAAAAGGGCAAATGCCATATGGTGTTAATAGATACAAAGAAATGCTTGTGCAGGCATCTCCAGTGCAGGGCCCTCCAGTAGGGTCATTTTTATGATTGCTATCAAAATTAACAAAATCATTGGCCTGTACGTGCTCCAGTAGTTAAGTTTGCATCATTATTTTCTGCATGTTGAAGTAATTTCTCACGTCTGCTCACTACAATAGTAGTTACCATAGAAATGAGCATTGCCTGTATATTCTGCTTTATTATTGACATGTGGGAGTTCTGCCTCCTTGGCACTTTAGATCCACTACATAAAGTTGTCTCTGTTCCATTTCATGACAGAATTTTTTTATTAGAGCATTAATAATAGGAGGATTTCCTTCAGGCTTTCTCTACCAGTTTTAAATCAAGTATATTTTTCTGCTATCTTGTGCTAGGAGAGTTGTAACTTCTAAACCCAGTGTCTTATGACCCACAGGATGGTGGGAATCCTGAAAAGCGAGTGAGGTGAAATGGTATAAAAAGTTTCCACTACAGATTTAATATCCTGTAGCCACAAAGTCGTAAGAACTACACTCTAAGAGTTAGTTCTGTATCTGTTGGGGAAAACAATGTTCATTTTCCGTGGACTGCCATGGGAGCTCGTTGCACCTTGGAGCTGAGGGGTACAGAGCATCCAGGTGATTAATGATATTTTTGTTTTCAACTCAAAGCACACTTCATGTTTGATGGCAAATTCCTGGCTTTTCATATTCTGAAATGGAGCTTTTGCTGGTTATAAATGGTTAAATGTTACTGGTTTCTTAATTAGACTAATAGGGAGAGAAACCCAAGTTAGAAACGGGCGATTACTTTGTCACACCAACTATTTTTACTCACCGTAGGTGAGTGCAGTGGGAGGGAGGGGTGAGGCATTTTGCTGCTCTGTGTAAAAATAGATTATTACGAGAAGTTTCTGATTAAACCCCCCCCACCCCACTGTGTGCTGGCAAAATGGGTATTTACATACTCTGTAGACTTCTTTATCAGTTTAGTATTTAAAGGTTCAAGTGAATTGTGTCCCTGGCAGCCCCAGGGTGAGCGAGCCATCCCCCTTCCTGCTGACCCCCTTCCCAAAGGGAAATGTGAGGAGTCCATCCCCTGCCTGTGATCCCTGTGCTGTGGGAGAGTGAGCCAGGAGGAGGAGAGTTACCAGACATTGCAGCTTTGTATTCCATAGGCTGCCCTGAGAAACTAAGGCTGGAAAGTGCTCGAGGCTCTGTGTGGTAGTTCAGGGTTAACTTCGACTGATGTCACTGTGGAGGTGTAATTCTTATTTATACTGGGAAATTTACAGCAACTGTGACATCCAGTACAGTCCTTCTGTCACTGTCAGTCAGCTGTGGATTGCCTGGGTAAGGAAAAGCAAAGTAACCCATAATTTGGGAGTGATTGAGATTAAAAAATGAACTACTGGAAATGATGGAGTTAATCAAATCCCTGAGCAGCTACAGCTGGGAGTCGTGTCTGTATAGAAAAATACATAAAGAAAAGCAGGTTTTTCTAGGGATTACATCTGAACCAAGGGAAACAGTGATCAATTAGACCTTTATTACAGTTGCTGAATTTTGTAATGGTGATTATTGTTGGGCTGGAAAGCGTTAGGTGCCACTTGTCCCCTTTAACAAGGAGTTTGTCGTTGGTGGCTATGGAATAGCGCGTGCGGGAACGGGGTTTTCTTGCTGATGGATCTGACAGGACACTCTGTGCTTCTCTTCCTCCCATTCCCCCTACAGCCATCCCTTCCTGTCCTATATACACTCTCCAGTCAAGCTACACATGAAGCAGTTCATCTCCTTTGCAGGATGTTGGTCTTTGATCCAGTAAGTAGCACTGAAAATTGCCTCTAATACTTCTGCTTTGCACAGTTTTTGTTGTCTGCTGCTTAAATGAGTGTTGGAAGGCAAGGACTGCTTTAACTGATTTCCTTCTACATGGCATTGCAGTACTTTAGGTCCATAAAAAATGTAGAATATCATATAATTGGCCAATTAGTTCCCCCTGGAATGGGGGTTTCACGTTTCAAACCGAGTGGTCCTGGGAAGGAAGCTCCGGCAGTGGGAAGGATGAGGCTGTGCATGACTCATGCTCTTTTCCGAGCTGGGTGTAGGTAGCAGAACATCAGCTACTTTGATGCAGTTCTAATTAGGGACACGGGGGTGTTCCTGGTCTTGCAACACACAAAAAATTCCTCCTGCATCCCCAATCACAGAACAGAATCGTTTTTCCACTGAGCATCTGTTTTTCTAATAAAAATGTGCTGCTGTGGATTTTGGATTTCGTTTCTTGGGACATTATAGAGAATTGTCACGAGAAAATATGATATTGGAATTGATAATCTTAATTATTTAATTCTCACAGAACCCCTTCCAACACTGGAACTGTAAAACAGAGTGACTGCAGTGCAAAGGAGGAGGCTGGGGGTTGATGAAGCATTTAGAAGCACTGCCTTTGGAGCGTATTTTTTAAACCTTAAGATTGCTTTTCTGAACAGAACCATGGAAGTGTTGAACCTTAATTTCCACATAAAAAAAATAATTAAAGTTTTCCTTTCTGACTCCCTCAGCATTTACAATGCTGTTATTCCCTGCTTGTTTTGATTTATTGTAGGAGTCATAATTGTAAGGTTATCTGGAGAAAAGTGTTGAAAAACATGTTCCTAAAGCCATATTACAGCGTTTTGGTGGCTGTGAGCAGGGAGGTCGGTGCCACCCAGCCAGGCTGGTTTGTGAGCCTCAGCTCCCCTCTAGTGGCAGCTCCGGCAGTGCCTGACACGAACCCCTCTTTTAACTCTGTTACGGGTTTGTAAAACAACTGAGGATCAATCCATGCCTAGTTTCAATAGCTCTGGAAATATCCTGACTCCTGTTCTCTTCCCTTTCCATGCTGTTCCCAGTCCAAAAGGATATCTGCTAAGGATGCCTTAGCTCACCCCTACCTGGACGAGGGGCGGTTGCGGTACCACACCTGTATGTGTAAATGTTGTTTCTCCACATCGACTGGCAGAGTTTATACCAGTGATTTTGAACCCATCACTAATCCCAAATTCGATGACACTTTTGAGAAGAACCTCAGTTCTGTTCGGCAGGTTAAAGGTGAGCAGGAGTTAACCTTGCACGTGCAGTTATCCCCCTGCTCCACCCTGCAGCAGGGGGGACTTGGGATAGAGCTGGGATTTGTGCTCTGGATCCACACAGTGACCCCAGCGTTGGTTTCTTTTAGGTGTTTTTCCATAGAAAATAATTTCTTTTCACTAAAAGAACGCCATTCTAAGTGTTCCAAGATAAGGCAGTGGCACAAACACGAGCTGACCTGCAGGAATCTGTGGGTTCCAAACGTTGCCAGCACCCATCCTTGGTGCCCTGTTCCTCATCCTTTTGCTGAACGATGGCACTGGGGGAAGGGGAAGTCACTGTGTGGACTCTGTGGCCTTTTGGGGCTGTGAAGTGTGACCTCCACAGCTGTCCTGCAGAAAGGGGCAGCAGCAGCCAGGAGCTGAAGCTGAGCGGTCAGATTTAGGGAAGCTGGAGCTCTTTTATCCTCACTGAAACGTACTGTCAGTAAGGGAAGTTCTGTTTCCCTCCAGTTTACATTGCATTTTACTGAAGCCAGAAGTATTAATGCTGTGGTGTTTTGTATTTTTCTCCTGTGTACAGAAATAATTCATCAGTTCATTTTGGAACAGCAGAAAGGAAACAGAGTACCTCTCTGCATCAACCCTCAGTCTGCTGCTTTTAAGAGCTTTATTAGGTAACTGTATGTAATCACATCTGATATTAATTCCCATTTATTAGTAGTACAGAATTCACACATCCAGAATGTTTTAGTTTTTCAGTTCCTGAGAGTAGGAAAGGCCCATAGATAAAACCCTTGTGAACTGTTTTTATGAATTCTTCTAGAATTTAAGTAAAATGTGCAAAAGTTGCATATTTTTGTGCCAAAGAACAGAAGTCAGACCGAAACTGAAATTGGGAAGGTCGACAAGTTGGGTTTTGGTTGTAGAACTGCACTGTGAGGGTGCTGGAAGGAACGACTGAGGGGTGCAAGTGCAGCTAAGGGGCAGTGCAGTGTTTGCTGTCAGCGCCGGCGGTGCTTGGCCCGGCGGGCTCGGGTTGGTTTGGGGTTTGCTGTCCCCGGGGTGGTGGGTCCCAGCGAGCAGGGAGGCTGTGGCCCCGAGCCCCGTGGCTGAGCGCTGATGTGTGTGTCCCCTGGCTGCAGCTCCACGGTCGCCCAGCCCTCCGAGATGCCGCCGTCGCCGCTGGTGTGGGAGTGACCGGAGCGCCACGTACTACTGAAGATGTAATGTAGCTTTCCACTGGAGTCTGGGATTTGCAATTCTGGAGGTTAATCATGCTTGTACTGTAATTTTACTAATGAAGTTTTAAATTAACAACCACTACTTGTACAATATGAATAATATTTAGAAATGTACTAGACTTTTAATCTTGTAAAGTGGTTGTGCTTTTAGAAGAAAATATTTTACCCAGAGTTGCACGTGTTTTATGAATTCTAGTGCAGCTGTGATGGCTCAGCTCAGAACAAACAGAATTGAACCAAATTCGGGGAGGTTTTTGTTTTTTGGTTTTTTTTTTTCCTTTTTTTTTTAATTGAAGTGAGACTGTACAAACAGATAGACATACATTTTGATATTGAGCCATTCCTGAAGATTTTGGGTTTTCTAAAACTAAGGAATACAGAAAACTTGACTGCGACCAATCATGAAGTCCCTTT
>VWZT01008141.1:54343-127515 GCA_013397055.1 Pachycephala philippinensis
AGGACAAGCTGCTGTGGAACGTGAAGAAGGAGGTGAGGGCCGAGGCGGGCGAGGGCCGGGGCTGTGCGGCGGGCAGAGCCCCGCGCTCCGGGGGTCGCTCCCGGGGGGCCGCGGGTCGGACCGTGCGCCGCGTGGGGAACGCCCTGAGGCGGCGGACGGACGGACGGACGGACGGACGGACGGGGCCGGTTCCCTCGGCGGGGAGCGGGCTTTGTCCGCCGCAGCCGTGCGTGCCTGGCCGGGCTGGCGCCGAGGACGCCGATGTGCCCCGGCTCCGCTCGGCCGGGCTGGCGGCTCTGTCGGGGCGATGCTGCTCCGGGAGAACCTCGGTGCTCCTTTTTCCCGGGCGCGCCTGGAGCAGGGATGCCGCTCGCGGGGCTCCTGCTGTGGCAGGAGGCTGCCATCGGCTGCCGCTCCCTTTCCCGGGGTTTGTGTTTCCCGTAGTACTCGTTTTTTATGACTTTTTCTTAACTGTGAGCTTTAGAGGAGAAGGGGGGGAAATCGGGGATAAGAAAGGTATTCCTAAGGTGTCGGAGCCCTGGCAGAGGTGCCGCTGGTCTGGCCCTGGCACCTGTGTCCTGGGAAGGGTTAATTCGGATGGTTGTTCCTGCACACACCTGTGTGACATTGCCGTGCTAGGGCAATCAGAGCCATGTGTGCACAGAGAGCCCAACCCCCGCACCTGAGCGGGGCGGCGGTGCTGGGGCACACTCGCGTTTGGGCTGGTGGCGCTTCGTCCTGGCGGGAGGTGCTCCTCACCTGGCGGGAGGTGCTCCTCACCTGGCGGGCGGTGCTCCTTGCCCGGCGGGAGGTGCTCGGCGGGTGCTCCTCACCTGGCGGGAGGTGCTCCTCACCTGGCGGCCGGTGCTCCTTGCCCGGCGGGAGGTCCTCACCTGGCGGGAGGTGCTCCTCACCTGGCGGGAGGTGCTCCTCACCTGGCGGCCGGTGCTCCTCACCGGGCGGCCGGTGCTCCTCACCTGGCGGCCGGTGCTCGGCAGGCCGGACCGAGTGCCCGCTGCGGTGGCATCGCGCTGGAGCCGCTCCTGCCGCAGAGCAAGGCTCCTGCCGAGGGTCCGTGCCGAGGTGGGAGGAGGTGCCTGTAGTGTGCACAAGCACTGGACCGTGGACACCTCTGGAGCACGTTCCAGGTGGGATTCCCTGCGGCCACCTTTCCCCGTGCACCCAAGTATTGTATTTTGTGTTTTTGTGGTGATAGCTGCGTGTTGTTACACAGCAGTGAAGGGAAGATGTAATGCTTATCCATCACAGCAGTAACAAGTATTTTAAACAGGTACCTGCCCTCCTGCTTCTTCCCCTCCCCAGTTCACTGCTGAGGAAGCAGCAGGAGCCATGAAAGCTCAGGTGAAAAGTTGTTGCTGTGGCCAGCGTTCCTGAGCCAGACTCCCGTGTCCTGATAGTCATTAATGCTGAAATGAGAACACATCAGGTGTTGCAGTCAGCGTGGGGAGCGTGGAAGGGGCAGGGCAGGGACAGACACGTCAAGGATGGTCTGTATGCGGAGCGGCAGGACTGTGTCCCGGGATGACCCAGCCCGCGGCTGGCTGTGGGCAGGTGGTACCTGCTGAATGCGGCCGTGAACCTGCCACTTCCATTAGAAATTTCTGCTTAAACTAGAACCTTTGAGCTGAGGCAGTGTAAGGTTTTATTTAGAAGTGGGTGCACTTGCTCTCCCGAGTAATGTTTAAATATATAAATAAATCTGAGAAATGTTTTCCAAGTGTGAACATCGCAATCTTGTGCTAATGCATGAGATGGAAAGTGAAATGGATTTTCATGATCCAAGCCAGCTCAAGCTGAGGAGGAAAAGTGGTGTGTAATTAAAAAATCTGAGGCTAATTTGTTTTTAAAGTCTCTAAAATGTTTTTAATTGGATTCTGGTTTTTAAATTACTTGAATAATGCTTGAAAGTGTTATTTGTACCTTCTGTGTCATCTGCATTTTTGTTTTGTCTCTGATTTGTTTTTTTCCTTCTCCAAATCCTCACAAATGCTCTTTTAGAGCATTTATAGTGGCTTGGCTTTTTAGGTGTTGGCCAGAGCTTTCCAGCCTAAAATAGCCGTGAGAGCTTTTGGTGATTATAAGCAGGCTGAGGTAACACGCCTCACCTGTGCCCTCACAGACCTGTAGAAGAGCCCCTGTCTGTGCTCACAGTAAGAAAACGGGCTCAGGAGGCACTTGGAGACACTGAGATGGAGATTTTATTTGTCTTAAATAATCAATTGACGGAGGCAGGAATTGAACAGAAGCCTCTAGTAACCACCCACCAGATGATGCTGCCCTTAATGACTGTAATTAACTTTTTCCGATAGAATTTTCAACCTCATTTTTTATTGTGTGTGACTTCACACAGCCACTTGTGCCTGCTTGCTGTGTGCTGTGGGCTTGCTGGGAAAACCTGACTCCATGTCTGTGTCCATTCTCAGAGCCCTCGTCCCCTTCCCTTGTCCTTTAAACCCAGACTGTTTCCTGCTAAATGGTTTTCCCATAACCTCAATATCCAAAGGAGTTCAGAGGCAGCAGATTCTTTCTGTGGGCTGTTGCACCAAGCCTGTTAAAATTCAGTTGTCTTTGCAAAGTATAAAGCAGTTATCTCCAAAGTCACTTGGTGCAAAGTGTTTAGTTTATTTTGCCTCACTCTCTCAGATAATACTTCTGCATTTTTCCTTTGGGAAATTTAATGCTGTTTGCTTTTCCTCAGATGGACTTTCAGTTCCCATTGGTAGGGAATGTATTTTGTTGGCTCTTGCAGAAAGGAAGACATGTAATGTGTTTAGAAAATGTAACTGCTGGGATTCATGCTGAGGCCGCTTGGAAGTTCACGTTTCAAGCATTTATCTCTCTCTGCAGGAAAATCTGTTGTGACAAGCAGACTCATAAAATGGGCTTTTCTCTGGCCATTTCCTTTTGCCTCCTGAAATGGAAGGTTTTGCCATTTCTGGATTTAAACAGTACTTTCTAGCTGTGAAACAAACAGGATAACAATAACCTTAGCAGTTCTACCCTGAAGGATTTCAGAGCACTTCAGACACTCAGTTGCTCAACTTGCAACTGAAATGTAATGACTTCTGAGCAGTGCAATAGTTATTGAACAGCTTTTATTTACACCACCAGTCTTTCATCAGGAGTAAGAAGGAGTCAGTGCAGCAGGAGCTGTCAATAAGGGAGGTGAGCAGTAGCTGCACAAGCTAAAGAAGACATGGGTGCTGGATGTTAGGTTTCCTCCTTTGAGGAGAAAGTGCTGTAGGCTTTAACTGTGGTCCTGGTTATTCTGGTATGTTATGAGCATTCTTCTTTGCAATTTTTAAAGCTTCCTTATAATAAAAATTTTAAAAAATTAAACATAAAGGCATTTCTCTTGTGTATTTCTTGGGTGAAACTTAATAAATAATCCATGTAATATGATGTATGGTTGGTGTTTGACTGCTTCTGAAAGTTTTGGCCCTTGTAGGATGTGGGAAAAAGTCAGAGCAGTGATCCATGAGAACATGCTGCAGATGCTGAGCACCTTCTCTTTGAGGAGTTTGCTTTGCTTTATCTGGATAATGCTGCCACAAGGATGTTCTGTACTCCTCAAGTGCTGAGATGTTTACTTGGGTAGGCAGAGCTTTCCTGTCCCTGCTGGGCAGTGGTTGGCAGACGCGTGCCCCCGGAGCCTGGTGCCTTTTGCAGGAGCAGGTGTCACCAGGGCTGCGGCTGACGTGGTTCCTGCTGCAGCTCTTCGGGGACAGTGACACTGAGTGACACTGCCTCTCTGTGCTCGTGCCACCGGGCAGGTGCAGACAGCAGCCTGCTGAGGGTGGGCAGCTCCTGTGCTGTTGTGCAGGGGAGGCACGGAGAACAGGAGGATGCTTCCAGGGCCGGGACAGGAGCCGGTGTCACGGCTGGCCCCAGCACAGACTCCTCTCCAGCTCTGGGAGCAGCCCTGGCCCGGCTGCAGCCCTCCAGCCCTTGCACAAACACAGGTGCAGGCCGGCTGATTCCTTCCCTGTGGGGGTAGATGGGTGACTGTGGGGGCAGGTGGTGATGTTTCTGTTAATGAGATTAATTTGCAGTTTGGTCAGGTCTGTTGGTAGCTGCCAGTGGGTGTGTGTGGAGGCTTGTGCTCAGAAAGCTCCATTGTCAAGTGCCTCCCCAGAACAGAGACCTAGCAGCAGAATTCCCGATGAAGAGCTGTGCAAAATTGCAAGGCAATAAAGGAAACAAGCAAAAAAAAAAAAAAAAAAAAGGCTTGCGTTCCATTTGATCAGAAACACTTGCTTTAGCTCCTTGCCTGGAGCATCCATGAATTACGTGGCAGTGAGGGATGACGTGGGATTGAAGAACACTGCATTCCAGCTTTTGAAGCTTCTCATATCCTGTCTATGCCTTGAAAATGTTTTCTAATGACATTCAGTCACTCTCCAGAAAATGCACGGAGCTTGCTTGGCATCCGGTGGCATTGGGGAGCACACAGAGTGCCTGCTCTGTGTCCTTAGCTCTGGAGTCCCGGGTTTGAAGTCTCCTGAGAGACACCGGAGGGTGCTGCTCTAGAAAAGTAGGGTTGATTCTTGCATCTGAAACCCTTTTCTTTCTCATTTTTTATACACTTAAAATTTTTTGTTGACTGGGATCTAAATACCATACTGAGCTGATTGGGGTGTGCCTGGGAAATGTGTGGTAGCAATGAATTGGCTGCCGAGCACTTGAGCTTTTGCTCCTCAAAATGACTCTTCTTCCTCCCTGGTGTTAGGATTTGAATTCCAGTTACTGTTCTCTGGGATGCTGAGACTGATTTCATGGTCTGCACTCCTGAACTGACGGATTTCATGGTCTGTAGTCCTGAAGTCATGTCTGTGACCTTGAGTCATATGTGCACAGGCTGGTGTGACTCTGTGCTGCACCAAGGCAGACTCTCTGTCTATCTTCATGCCAGTGGCACTCAGAGTTGCTTTTTGCCAGTAGTACATCAGCCTTTTCCTTTGCTGGACAGAACTGTGCCAAAGGGATTTGCTGAATACACAGGATAATCCAGATGTGAGTGCCCATAACGAGATCTTCTCACACCGCTGCTTCTTCCTTGATACTCTCTTACTCCTCCACCTTCAGCTGCTTCACTGTGAGGTCCTAAGTTCCAACAGCCATGTCAGAAATGCCACAGGAAAGAAACAAATTGCCTGGCTCAAAGTTTATATTGTCAGGCCTCAGGTGTGAGCAGCGAGACAGGTTTTATAAAGTGCAAAAGACTTGTTTTGGAGTCCTCAGCTATAAAACGTGTTCTAATTTCAAAGCCTCTTACATGTTTGCTTTTTTCCTTCCTATGTTTTCTTTTCAACTCAGAGGGCTCCTGTTTGATAAGGAACACAAATTCTGGAGGATCCACTTGATCCAGAATTTGGAGCGAGGCAAATGCCATGTGTTGAAAGGCTCGTGCAGCAAGTGCCAGAGCTGCAGCCTGCTGCCAGCCGGGCTGGGGGTGTAGGAGTGGGCACAGAGGCCTCAAGATGATTACTGGGGGAGGGGATGTTTAATTACAGCATCCAGAACTGGTCTCGCAGATGGTCTTGCTGGAGGAGGAAGCCCTCCAAACTGGAGAAGGCACCCCCACTGGCAGTTGCAGAGCCCAGCTGTCGATGGAGCACTGCACCTGCACCTTCTCCTGGTCCAGCACTGAGTGGAAAAGCTCAAAACCTTGGGACCTGTCAGTGCCGTGAAGTGGTGCCCATTAGCTCTAAATGTTGGAAGAAGAGAGTGTCTGGTTAAATCTTCTGCCATGGTAGCACATATTTTCATATATCAAAAGTGAATTGGCCTATGTTTAGTCGGAGTGTCATAACCCTGTAATTGCAGCTCACAAATGAGAGAAGTCAAAAATGATGGTTGATTTGTATACGGAAGAGAGCAAGCTCTCCATGGCCAGGAGGAAATGAGTGTCTGATAAATGAGTTGGTGGAGGCAATGAGGTTTCATATGGTGTCAGGCTGAGGAAGCCATTGGGGAGGAATCACTGGCAGATGAGTGAGGGTGACTGCAGCCTGTCGCCAAGAGCCTCATTGTAAGAATCGTCTGTTTCTTCTTTAATTTTTGAAAGTCAGTAATTTGCAATGATTTCCCTCTGGAGCTTGACACATCAGCCCTGAAACTGGAAAGGAACTTTGTTTTAAATCATTAAAAAGTGTGATAAGTGTAATTTTATTTGCTACAGTTGTTAAATCGCGTCTTGAAGCAAAAACTGAAGGCACTGCCTTCTCTGTAGGTACTGTAATAATTTTGTATACTATCTGGTGCAGCAGGGCTTCGAAGGCATAATTTGTAATTGCTGTGGCATGTTCCATGCTTCCCAGGTAGGGGGAAGGTGGCCCTAAACCTCTCTGGGAATGTGTGCCTGTGTCGCTCAGGGATGCTTTGTGCTTGAAAAAGAGCAGAGTGGCACAAGTGGAAATGGGACATAGCAACACAGTCTGGTTTCATGAGCAGAAGAGACTGTGTGAAGGCCAAGGATGAAATATATAAAAAGTCTTGCACAGCTCTTTGGAACTTAGGCTGGAGAAGTGCTTTGGAGGGTACTGTGGGCACACTGAAATAATTCAGCCTTTTGTGGGGGCACACCCCAAACAGACCCGTCCTTGTCCTGCCAGAAGTTCCCTCGTCCCATGATAAGCCCCACAGGTTTGTTTGTGCTTTCCCTCCTTAAATCCATTCTTCCCTGCAAAATGTCACGTGAGGGAGTTGTTAGTCTGTTGGTGAGGGGGAAGGGGCAAGCAGTGGTTGAAACTGAAAATCCCAAGTGCTGTGCTGATTTTGTTGGGATCATACAATCATTTCTTTCTGTTCATTTTAGGTAAAGCAGATCATGGAAGAAGCTGTCACCCGGAAATTTGTACATGAAGACAGCAGTCACATCATCGCCTTATGTGGTAAATGTCACGCGGAAGAGCTAATGCTACCTAACCTTACTTTTCCTCTAGACATTTCTTTTCTCTGCTGTCAGAGGTAAATGCAGGGCTTTAGATATTAGAAATCATGGTGTTCAGGCCCATTTCACCTCTGTATTTGCTACCTGTGTGTGTACATTACGAATTGTAATGTAACTCTTACTAAAATGTCGTTATCCAAGTACCCAGCCAAGATGACAGGTGGCCTTGCTGCAGGCTGGCTGTGTGTTCCAGGGAGCTCCCAGAGCGGTCTGCCTGGTCTCTGGTCCTGGAATCCTGTCCTGGAATCCTGTCCTGGAAGCTGTGTTGCATTGTTGGTGTAAGGGGTGGTGGGGTGGCAGTTATTTCTGTTAGACTCTGCTTGGCCAAAATTAGGAATACTTTGAAGTCTTCACACTTGTCTCTTCCTCCTACTGTGATTCCAGTTGGTTTTGTGTTCTGAATTCTTCATGGTCTGAAGAACTAATAGCTCTGCACTGAGCTGCCTCGTTATTGCCCAGCAATCCTACCTGTCCTAAGGCAGGACTCCAGCCTTCTGCTGCTTTGAACAGAGGCCATGATTAATTCTAAACCAGAAGAAGGTGAAGCTGAATGTTCTGTTTTTACTTTGGCTGACTGAATGGAGAAATCCCTTCCAGCAGATTTGGCTAACAGCTCCTGGCTGGTGCTCTCCTGTGTGTGCAGTTCTCTTCCCTCCCCCACTCCAGTTTCATGTGTCTCTTCAAGAGGTTTTTCCCTTCTATTTAAAATTAGATTGGTTCAGTACATGAGTCATTTTTGGTGAATCTTCATTATAAATATAGAAATCTTGTGAATCATTTTACTCTCCTGCTAGGCTGAGTTTAGCAAGAGTCTCTTAAGTACATGATAGCTGAATTCGTGGTCTCTCTGCATCAATAGCTGAACAGTTCATAGCTGCCCTAGGTCCTAGATGGCTGAAGGTGCCAATTAAATGCATGTGCCACTTGTCCTGGAGGAAATGCTCCAGCTCTGTGCCACTCTTGCTGGCCTGGAGGAGTGGTGCCTCTGTGGGTCAGCTCTGCTCATCCAGCAGGAGGGATTTGTAACCATGAGGACTCTGCTCCAGTCTGTGGTCTCTGCCTGGGTGCTCTGGCAGAAGGAAAGCAGTGCTGATGTTTTCATCCTTGGGGGAGCAGTGAGTGCAGGAGGTTCTGTGTTTGTTCCCAGCCCAGCATATAACTAACCTAAGTTACATCCCAGGGGCTCTGTCATCCCCTCTGATTTCTAGGAAATCTGGCTCTGTGGTTCAGAGCCACAGCAGCTCCATTTGGCCTGTGGCTGACGTGTGCCGTTGTGGGACAAAAGTCCCAAATTCCTCTGGGCTGTGGGTTGCTGTTTCACTGCTGTTGTGTGGCCAGCCAGGGGACAGCGCAGCGTTGCAAGTGTCTTTGGAGCATCTTCAGTGGCCGGCGCTTCTGCTGGAAGCTGGCTGTGGATGTTTGCAGCCTGGGCTCTGTGGAGACGTTTCCTTGGGAACGGCAGCTGCCACCCTGACGTGGGGCTCGCTGAGCTGAGCTCTCTGCGGCAGGGCCAGCGCCGTGCTCTCCTCCTGTGCCAGCCTGCCCCGAGCATCCCTGGCTGGAGCTGTTCTCTCCAGCCTGCCCCGAGCATCCGTGGCTGGAGCAGCCTGCCCCGAGCATCCCTGGCTGGAGCTGTTCTCTCCGGCCTGCCCCGAGCATCCCTGGCTGGAGCTGTTCTCTCCGGCCTGCCCCGAGCATCCCTGGCTGGAGCAGCCTGCCCCGAGCATCCCTGGCTGGAGCTGTTCTCTCCGGCCTGCCCCGAGCATCCCTGGCTGGAGCTGTTCTCCAGCCTGCCCCGAGCATCCCTGGCTGGAGCTGTTCTCCCCAGCAGCACCGGCTCCTTCCGCTCCTGCACTTCTGAGGGAAAGGGGGAAGAAAAAGGAAGCATTTCTCTATCTCTGCAGTCACCTGAAGCATATTTACAGGGTTTCCAGTTCAGTGCGCTACACTTACAGTGTTTGTGCAGTGCTGCCTGCAGTTTGCTAAGCCTTTTGTGTGGCTGCCCATCTTCAGTCTTTAAGCAATTAAAAAACTTGCTTAAGTCAGCTTCACACTGCAAACAGGGTTTATTTGTGAATGCCCCAGACATGGTTACCCAAATGATCTCTACATTTTCAATATATACTTTGAAATGAGTCTCAGTAGTTTGTTCTCTTTGAATAATATTTTGAGTGTTATTAAATGAAATAATCCTTAATTCTCCATGCTATAAACTAATTGCCATAGAATTCAGGTGGGTTGTGGAGAGTTGGTGTGTGTCACAATCAAAATATATGTTGTTTAGGTATAAATCCAGCATGCCTGCTTGGCAAAGGGAATATACTTACTATGTTTTTAGGAAAGGTTAGCAGTAAACATGAGTAAAAATAGTAATTTGGGCACTGTTAAACATGCAGAACTTGGCTTTTCAATGAGATTTTGGTTCAAATTAAGGAAGGGATGAACTGCACGAAAAGCTCTTTTTGGCCTGAATAATAAACCTGCTACCAGTAATTAAACCTTTTAATTAAAATGTACAGAATCCCTTTGTGGCTGAACTGAAAAGGCCAGTTCTGATTTGAGCTGCAGAATGGTATTTAATGTTGTGCTTGGGGCTTCTTGTAAACCTTGTCTGAGGATGGCAGGTCTGCACTGCCCGTGTCCTTTGGGACGTGAGGGAGAGGAGGGAGCTGGGGATTCCACTGCTGTTCCTGGGGGATGCACTGGAGCTGTGCAGCCCTGGGTGGGTTTATGGCAGGGGCATCACCAGGTCCTTTCCTGTTCCTGAATCTGAATTCAAATCCTGGAAGACACTGAGGCTTTTCTATCAAAGAAAACAAAAAACCTCCCATCTTCTTTTTGTTTTCTTGATACTTTGTAGCTTTTTTGGTATACTTTGGATACTTGACACGTGCTGTTCCCTCCCATCTTCAGTTACTAATATTTAATTTACCCCCAGTGTTGGTTACAGTCCTTCACTTCAGAGGCATTTGGAAGTATTGTTTTTCCTTTTCTCAGTGTCATTGAATTATCTTTGCCTTCCAAATCTGTTTTAAAACTGTGTCTAGACCAGACTTACAGACCAGAAATGCTTCTCTCCTTTTAAACCCATGGAGAAAATTTGCTGTTTCTGGGTATTAGATTACTGTTCTATCCTGATAGATTTGTTGAGGATCCTTGCTGCAGACCCTGCAATTCCAGGTGCAGAGAAGAGGAGCAGAGAGCCTCTCCTAGAGGAGCTGAGGAAGCTTGGCTGGCTCAGCCCTAGGGGATGAGCCAGTCCCGTTGATTTAGCTGCATTAACCTCAACTGTTTTTTTTTTTTTCCATCCCCATTATGCATATTGCTTTTCTTCTCTTACTAACTGATGAAAATTACTGTTTTTTTTTTTTTTCTGGGTAATGCTGTGTTTAAATATCACAGATCTTAAAAAAAGAAGAACAAAACTGTGTCACGATCTGTCCAGTCATGCACTGAGAAAGGTGACAGGGTTTGACTGCAGAGCTGGATCTGGATATTGACTGAAGGTGTTTGTATGTGATCTGTGACTTCGTTTAGTCATGTGTGCAGCCCTTCAAACAAAAGAAGGATGTGGTGGCTGCCCCGGGGAGCTTGGGAGATAATGAATTACGATTAGTAAGCAGTCCTTAGTGCTTTCTCTGTGTGAATAATACATCAGAGAGGTGGCCTGAGGCCTTCCAGCGGACATCGCTGAGCCAGAGAGAAGGGACACTTGCCTGAGCACAGCCCAGTGCTGGCTTGCCCAGCTGCCAGTCCAGTGTTCTCTGAAAGCAGCCGAGCAGCCTGTGAACCCTTTGGTTCTGGACCTGGTGGTAGAGGAGGGTGGGTGAGGAGGTCCATGCACAAACAGGTCCATGCAGCAGCTGTGCAGTGCTGTGAGTGCCCCTGGCCAGCTCTGCAGGGTCCCTCCTGTTTCTCTGTGGGTGACTTCCAGCCCTACAAGCACGATGTGCCGGGTGGTAGGTGAGTGTTACCATACTTCTCCTTCTCAGTGCAGTTCCTCTTGTGGGCTCCTGTAAGTTGTACAGCAGCTCTTTCAGCTTCCCTGCTTTTCCTTCAGGACTCAAATACAATCTCGACTCGTGCCAGGCTGTGGCAGGTCAGAGCCTGACTCCATGGCTGCTTTTGTGAAGCACTCCTGAGCTGGCATTTGTGTCTTATGTTGGTGCTTCTGCTCTCATGCTCCTGCAGTGTCTGTGTACATCAGGACTGTGTGAGCATTTATTGTTCTCAGAAACAGAGCAAGCAGAGCTATCACCCACAAGTGCTTCTGAGATGTCTGTGCTTCAGGCTGTAATTCCACACTCGAGACCTGATGTGTGGGCCTGTATCCATCCATTTCAGCTTCCTTTCACAGAGCCCTGGGGCATCTAGGCTTGGATAATCATCAGTGTAAGATGCCTCCTTCTTCAAAAATAAGTAGAGGGAATTGTTATTTGAAATAGTTCTGTGTCACTCAGTATCTGTTCAGAGCAAAAGGGCTGGCGTGTTCTGAGAAACAGAGTGGCTCTTGGGTCCTCTTCACATTTTAGAGCCAATCCAGTGTATGACAGGGTTGCTGTTAATGAATGTGCACAACACTTACTAAGATTGGACTTCCTATCCAACCGTTCTGCAGTTACTCCCTGCTTCCTAAGGCAGATGAGTACTCCATTCATTCTGGGGGTGGGAGGCAGTAGGAAAGCACTTGTGTGGCTGGATTTTCTGGAGCCACGTAGTTGAGATCAGGTAAGGTCTGAAGTTTTAGGGCCTTGCACGTCTGTAGGAACACAAAGAGCTTCAGCTGAAGTCATGGATGAGTCTCCATCCATGCTGGCTGTGGAAAACCAGGAATCCTTGGAACGTGAATGGCTGGTGACTCCTGGAGACCAGATATCCAGAGTTGTTCAGGATGAGTTGGTGTCTGAGCTGCAGGAGTGCCTGGCAGTGCTGGTTTACACTCTCACTGCTAACAGACCCCAGGGTTAACCACAGCAGTGGGCTCAGTCGTGAAGCTGTTTTCTTCATTGGTCTTAGGATGACTTGTTATCCCATTTTGCACAAAGTTAGTTGTGTTTGAAAGAAAAGATCTAATTAGGAACCAACGACTGCATGATGCTGGACCTCATGTTCTGTTTTTTCTCGTTCAGGACCTGAAATCCAAGCAATTACCAGAGTCACCAAACGTCACAATTGCCATCCCCAAGCAATGAAATATCATGAGTCAGAAATTTTTTCCTTCATGGCCCTAAATTACAAGGCTGGATTAAAGCTCATGACAGGAAAATAAAACCAGCTGAGGAACAGAGATGTATTTCTTAAGTTCTTGGCATTGATATTTTTTAAAAATGTAGTTAATCTGCTGTGGAAATGCAGATCTCTCACAAACAAAACACAAGTCTCCCTGTATTACTGCTCCTATTTGAAAAACATTTTCAATGATGAATAATGCTTAAAAAATAGTTTACAGAGATTCTACCTCACTTGATAAACACATTAGCTGAAAGAGAGTACCAGAGAGGGGGAGGCAAATATTTTTTCATGCACATTTAGAAGGTTTTTGATTGTGCTCCAAAGATGATGCTTAAATTAATGAGTGGTGTGCTGTAGTGGGGAGGAAAAAACCAGGGTGAATATTAGCTCTGATGTGAAATGAAACAGTTTTTGAGCTGCATGTGTTTTTAGCTTGAGAAGTGAAATAAAATCTCTTGTGCTTTTTAGAGAACTCTGCTAAACATTTTGCTTTGATCCTGGGCCGTCAAATTGGATCATTTTCAATATTTAGAGAAACTTCAGTAATTCTGATTTACCCTTAACAATGTTTAATGAAAACACTTCTGTTTTCTGAAGGTTGCTGAGATCCCTGAAGCTTAATTATCTCGATTTTAAAGAGGAGCAGTCACCAAATTTCAGCCCTGAAGTTTCCCAGCCACTTTAGCTCTGGGGATTGTCCATTTAGATACTTTTTTTTATTTTCCAGGGAATTATTGAACATAGGATGTTCTGTGGCACAGCCCAACAGAAGCAGGTTGAGTGCAGGTGAGCAAGGGCAAAGGAGCACGTTGGGATGTGTGCTCTGCAGCCCTTTGCTGTCAGCTGGCACTCAGGTACCAGCGCTCACCTGCTCGTGTGCACATCCCAGCCACACAGCAGGCTGCAACTTGGCAGTAAAGCTGGTTTCAAACTGGGCAGATCTGTGATCAGGAGGGTAAAGCAACAGCAGCTGGAGATCATGAGCATCTGATGGCTTCTTTGTCATCCTCCTCTTTTCACTTGTTTTTAATTTCTTCAGCCTCATGAATTCAATTCCCTGTGCACAGTTTCCATGAAAACAAGGTATTTAGCTGCAGTATTTCTTCCTGTCTAAGGAAAATCTCATCTGCTAAGTACACCCCATAAATAATCCTTCCACAGGCCTTCTTTTCTCTGCTCACCACCCTTCCAGCCCCAGAACTCTCATTTCACAGTCCATTAAGTCATGTCAGAATTTTCATAGAGGCAAAAAAGGACAAAACCGAACTTGTTCACCTGACCCTGGAAGAAGTAGCTGTGCTGAAGTCATAAAAAAGTGACATTTTCTGAAGCTTGGTGGGCACCGTGATTATTTGAACTGTAAATCAATAATATATCTGCACTTAATTAAATTCAGCAGTGGATACTACAGAGAATGTGCCTCAAAACTGTCTGGAGTTAATGAATTTTTAGATGGCTGCTGTCAACTGAACCATACAAAAGAATTACCTGAGCTGTGCTGATTTATTCCCAGTGCAGAGCTGCTCTTCCACTCTGTGTGTGATGAGTTGCTGCCTTTTTATCTAGTCAGTTTTTGTATGTGTTTGTTGTAGGTACAGTGACAGGAGGCAGGCTCAGGATCACACTGGGCTGTGCAGTAGTTACTTACCTGTGTGCATATGTACCTGTAGCCAAAAGCATGTGTGTACACAAAACCACCCTTTGATGCCTTTCTGATGTTACCAGTTTCTCCAGAAACAGCTACATCATTGATTTTTAGGTCTTCCTAGAGTGTCAGATTCCAAAAAGGGAAAAACAGCTAACTTTCCTAGAAATGGGTAAATAATCCCATTTCCCTGTCCCACAGGTTCTTGTACTATAACCCCAAAAATAGTTTTTTGTCTCTTTAGGCAGCTGTGCAGTTTGTAACTCCCGGGATCACCTGGTTTTGGTTTATCAAAAAGCACCACTGCCAAGGTCCTCTCATGTCTTTTAAAAGGTTCTGCAGCTTGAGGTGACTCTCCTGCCTGTTTGTTCAGGATGTGTTAAGTTTCCTTTCTGGCTGAGCTTGGCTGTGGGCGATGCTGGCAAGGTGCAGTGAGATCAGTGCCTGCCTTGGACACGGAGCCAAAGGAAAGCCCGGCGGGGCTCTGCCAGGGAGCTGGTCCCTCGCTGCTGTGCTGTGCCACTGGTGCCGTGGGTGGCAGGGATCCCCTCCTGCTGTCCTGTGCCAGCACGGTGGCATCCACACGCTCCCCTGGGTTGAAATGGGATGGCATCTGTGTCGCAAGATGTGCTGCCCTGCTTGGATGTTTTGTAGTTTAACTGGATAAAAGCCACAGTGTATTTGGAAGCACATTCGGATCAAGTCAGATGTGAATGTAAAGTCAGCTGTTCTGGAATAATTCTTGTAGAAAGGAGCCCGGAGAGAAGTGTGCTGAGAGCCAGTGCTGTTAGGCTCAGTCTGGGGGTGAAGTGTAGGGGAATGAAGGGACCTGAGGGTCACACAGGCTGGGCTGTAACCTGCCCCCCAGTCCAAGGGTGTCTTACACATAGAACTGGACGTGCATTAATCTCTTGTCCTGTGGAAAATACATTTTGAGACAATCCAGCAACAAATTCCAGTGTCTCGCCCCCTGCAAATGACCCCTACGTGTGTGTTACAGGCAGCTGGGGACTGATCTTACCCAAGTTCTTGTGATGAGAAATGTCACAATGGAATAATTAAATATTGGGGCTCTAGGGACAGTCACTGGGGAAATTGCCCTTAGTGGCAGCTGCAGCATTTATTAATAATTAAAGCCGTGCCTGCTGTGCTTTTCACTAAATTTGTTTCATTAATATTTTATTGTTTTAAAGAAATAAAAAAAGCAGTGAAGGTGGGAAGAGAGCCTGTTTCCTAAGCAACAGCAATGCACTTCTTTGCAGTTATTTTTAAAGGCAGGTTGCTTCATTTAAGATTTGGAATCAAATTGCTGCATTGCTCCAGGCATCCGGAAAGCTGCTTTTCTTTTTTCTTTTTTCTTTATTTCTAATTGAAAGACAGCAAAACAGTTGCTGGGCTAAGAGCTGTTGTGATGGTTGCTAGACAGGAGCTAGACCGTGCTGTGGAGCGCATCCCCGCGCTGTCATCACTCGCTGTCCCCCGTGCCGCGCTGTGGCCGCGCCAGCCCCCGCGGCTCCGCGGCGCTCCCTGCGCAGATGCTGCTTTCCTGGGAGTGGAACCAGCCTGGCTCAGAGATGGCGTCAGCGCTGTGCCTCTGCCGCCCACCCGTGTCCTTTGATCGCAGGGGAGGCTTCTGATGGCTGAGAGGGGTCACGCAGGGATGTGCCGCGTGTCCTGCTCCTCCTCCCAGGGCCCAGGACACGAGGGGGTGGTTGGCTTCAGAGGCAGTAGTTCTGGCTGGAAGTGCCACCAGCATGGGAGGCAGCGTCAGACCTGCTGCTCGGTGGCTGTGTCTGATGTGTCGGGCTCATGTCCTGAGCAAACAGGAGTGTGCCGGAGCTGAGGGCACTGCCCCATTGAGGCCCCGGGCACTGCCCCATTGTGCTGCTCCTGGGGTGGGGCTCCTCAGGGTTCAGCAGGCAGGAGGTGTGTCTGTGTGCCCCACAGTCTGGCCTGGCACTCAGGTTAGTTCTCGGGTCCCGAGCAGTGAGGACAGGTCTTTTTCAGATGCAAGCTTTCAGGTGTTACGGGATTTGGAGCCTTCAGGTATAGTAAGGAGAGGAATCTTCAGGAAATGCTCAGCACCTGACAGTGTTGGGTGTGAAGTGCAACAAAATGCTGCCTTCTCTCAAAAAGAGCCGCCGAGTGTTGGGCGAGAGGCAGCGTGTGTCAGAGCAGATGGAGTGCCATTTGTTACTCATAACCAGCATTTAACGTGGCAGGGGGAGCTGTGGTGTCCCGATGGGCTGCCTGCTGCCACCCAGCACAGGAGAGCCGTGCTCCGTGCTGCACTCAGAGCCCTGTGAAGGCTGCCCTGCCCTGGGCACACACCTGGCACGTAGTGCTGGGTCTTTTCTCTTTCCCGTGAATGAATTGGTCTGTTTTCCTTCATCCCTTTGTATGGGCAGTGTTGACTGTGAGTCATCTGCAGTCTCACTTTAGGAGCTGATAGACAAGGAAGGCTTATTTTTTGTTTTGATTTGTTTTGGTTTTTTTTTTAAATTTGTATTTCTCATTTCCCTTCCCTGCAGCAGGTTACACGAGAGCTGGATAGATTTCTGCTGCAGTCTTGCAAAACTGCATAGTGCAGTGCAGTGTCTTACTGGTGGCCATCAGGGCATGTTACAGTGTGGTTCTGTGTGGCATGTGTAAAGTGGGGCGAAAATACTCAGAGAGATTCCAGTTCATTTATATACTGCCATTGTCTGTACTTTACAAGGTGCTTGTAGTTGCAGATTGGACACATGCTCACGTCATCTGACTCTGAGTTGCTGTCTGCCTGCCTGTCTATCTGTCTGTCCCCCCAGCTCTGTTCCTGGCCCACACCTGCCCAGGGCAGTGAGCAGGGGCGCTGGCCGAGGCGGGGGCTGAGGGCAGCAGGACCCATGCCGTTCTGTCCCGTTCCCACAGGTGTGGTGGAGGCGTGTCTCCTGCACATGCTGAAGCGCAGGGCTGCCGGCTTCCTGCGCACCGACAAGGTGGCCGCGCTCTTCACCAAGGTGGGCAAGACCTGTGCCATAGCTGGAGACGTGTGCAAGAAGGTGCAGGAGCTGCAGCAGCAGGTCGAGAGCAGGTGAGGCTCTGTGCATCAGCCAAGCTGATGCAGTGTGTGTGCAGCATGGTGGGACACAGACCGCCCCCTGAGTGCACAGGGGCCTGTCTTGGCAACGGGTGATGCAGTTTGTCTCCTTAGTGGCTGTAGATGTTTGTGTTTGATCAAGCTGGCAGTGGGCAAAGGGGCAGAGGTGGGGAACTGGGGCTTTGGTGTTTCATTCTGCTTCTCAGTACAGCAGAGCAGCACATTCAGCCCACACACAGCAACAGAAGTGACTAATTACTGGTGATTTCAGAGAGGGCTCACAGACGGGGTATGCCGGACAGCTTGGACTGTTGGTGGGAAGGAAGGGGGTGGAAGGAGGAACTCAAGAACAGACATACTGGAAAAGCTGTTTTGGAATGCTCCTGCCAAACCAGGAACAGATTTGTGGGTATCATAGCAGAAACAGTTAAATTAATGGATACAAAGATGTTATAGGAAAGCAGTTCAGTACCTACTGGACATAAGCACAACAGAATCCTGGAGTCAAGGACTTGAGATTACTGAAAGTCTGGTGGTGAGTAGTGAAGTTAAAATTTTCCATGTGGTTCCGTAGATGGAATCACAGTGCATGAGTGTCTGGTCCTGTAACCTCAGGACAAGAGCATTTTTAATTCTGTTTGTAGGCACTGCTGAGCCCTAAGAGCTCTTTGTACATTGTAGGAACTTTTAGCCTCTGATCAATTTGCTGTAAGAAGGGCTTTGCTGAGAGAGCTTGTCTTCAATTATTGACGGTTATTTGAATTAGCACTTATATTTCTGTGTAATTTTCTGACATTTATCTTTATTAGGCTTGTAATTATCAGACTTTGTTATGTAGTTTTTGACAGGTACGTACCTATTTTTGATACATTTTTAATTGTGTCTACTGATACAGACAGGGATTTTATTAATTTTAATTTTTTAAATGTTGGGAAGAAGGATGCTTTCTATTCACCAGCCTCTCTCCTGGTTAAGAGCCCACACAAACACCCCTCTAACCACCAGAGACCTCTGGCTGTGTCCTCTAACAGAGAGGAGCAAATGAATTCTGTGGTTTCTCTTGGACAAATTTTGTGTGTTTTTCAGCTATTAACAGCCACAAAAGTCAAGTGCTGTAGAAAATACGCACAGCAAAGATACTATTGGGAAATACTGCAGGGGCTGGACTCGCTCTGCTGGATGTATAAAATGAGACAGAAGGGCTGTAACAGCCTCATTGCTCCTGAGGCTGTGGCTTAAGAAAACCCCTGTTTAGGATGCGACTAACCGCACTCGAATTGCTCTGATGTCAGTGGTGTCACGTACCTTTCTTGCCTGGAGGGGTGCTGTCGTGGCCTCCTGTAGGACATGGGACCATGTAAATGCAGGGGGGAATGATGCATCTCACCCAAAACAGGCCCAAACAAATGTATTAACTCTGTAACTGAACAGTTTCCTGAAAGGGAACCCAGGTGCTGGCAAAGAACTTGGAAGATGTCAGGGTTTCTTTCCTCATTGAGGCAAAATGGGACCTTCTTCTATTTTAAGGGGGAAATTTTCTGGAAAAGACATTCAGGGGGTTCCTGTTCCCCTCTCAGCCCGGGGCAGTGTGTGGAGAGCCAAGGCAGCCCGCAGTGCTGGGCAGAAGGAAGCTGCCCCTGTGCTTTGTAGCCACCTTTCTCCTGCAGCTGCACTGTGTTACCTCATGCAGGAGGATGGACCCATTGTTGAGCTGTCATCAAACAGTCTGAATTCTGACTACTTTTATTTTATCACCTTTTGCAGGAAAAATCAGCCAAATGGGCAGGAACCCCTCAAAAGGCAGGGATCAACCACAAGCAAAACACCTGTCCTGACACCTCAGGCCATCAAACACATCTGGGTTCGCACAGCCTTGATTGAGAAGGTGCTGGACAAGATTGTGCAGTACATTGTCGATAACTGCAGGTAAGGAAAGCAGCAGAAGCACAGGGATTTTTTGGACTGATGCATTTAGGTATCTGCAACAAGGGATTTCAGGCATTTAGAAAAAAATGTACTTTAGTTTTGCATCATTGACAATGTTTCAGGCTTACAAAAAAACATTAACAGACATTCAGCTTTCCGGAAATTAGCTAAAAACCTAACTTCACGTATATTAGGTGCCCATATTCTAATGGGACCTAGACCTTAGTGGAACAGAAATGTCTTCTAATAGGTCATGATTTGAAAATAATCCTTTGGAACTTTAGGATGTCAGGGAGGAAAATGCCTTTTGTAGATGAAAGAAAGAAGAATTAGAACAGGAGGAGCTATTGACATAAAACCTTAGGGTTGTGAAAACAGGTTCTTTGAATCATGTTTCCTTTTTAGAAAAATCAAGCTCTGTGTAAAGTGAAAGTCTTCCCTTGCAAAACCAGAGAAGAGCATCAGTGCTTTATGGATGTATTCCACGGGGACTCCTTAAGAGGCAAAGACGAGTCCTCTCTGTTCTGTCCTTGCTTCCTGCTGCCCAGCACCAGCTGTGGCTTGCCAAGGAGTGGCTCTTAACTCCTACCCTTCCTGCCCTCCCATAACCCATGATACAGAAGACTTAATGGGGCACAATGAGGACAATCTCCCATAAAAAGAGAAAGGAAGGGACCCTAAAGCTTGGTGTGGTCCCAGAACAGCAGTTTGCTGGCAGGGGTGCTCTTGTTGTTCTGCACTGGCAACACATCCTTGTCCATCCAAAGCCAATGGGTCTGAACAAGGATGAGAGCTAAGGGCAGAGCAGCTTATTTTCACAGTACTTTCCAAGTTTGTGTTACTGTTTTCCTTGTCATCAGCTTTATTTTCATGATGTATCTTGCCACTAAAAGCAAGGGAATGGAAGAAAGGTCTTTGTGCTGTTAAAGCAAACTGTTGCTCTGGGATATGTAATGCCAGCTTGGATTTTATGAGCTGTGTGCAGAGGAGACAGAGGGAGGGTTGGCCGTGTCCCAGAGACACAGTTAATGAAAGCATTTTAGTCCACTGCCTCGGTGTCTGCAGATACCTGGGTACGAGGGGTTTTAATTTCTTTTCCACATAATCCACAGGAGACACATCAGGAGAGTTTGCTCTCAGTTGTTCTATCACTGTGTGTTGTAGATGTTCACCTCACTGCCTTCCCCATCCGTTCAGTTGAGTTAGGATCAGGTCCTTCATTGCAGGTCTGTGATTTTGAGACCTTGACTTGGTGAATAAAACAAACCTTTTCATAAGGCTTGTTGCCATGCATTTTTGTGACATTACTGCTCAAATGGTCCATGTTCACATCCTTCAGCTGTTCTGTCCTGGAGGAGGAGCAGGTGCTTTAGACTTTGAGCCCCATCTAGTGAACAGACCACAGAGGACAGTGGCATTCAAGAAATGTGGGTGTTTGGATTTTTTCAGCTGTGTGGTTTTGTAAAGCAGCTTTGCCTGCTGCAGTGGCAAGACTTTGGGGTCATTGCAAGAGCTATTTGTAGTAGTTCATTGTTCTTCACAGTGTTTCAGGATGATTCCTCGCAGATGGAAGAGATGTTTAAGAATGTGTGGATTGTTTTGTCTCTGTGGAAAACGGACAAAATTGCTTGCAGAGAACTATTGTTTGTTCCCATATTGCAATTCTGCCCAAAGCCCCAAATCAAATATACTGGGTAAACACACTGAGCGCAAGGCAAGCTCCTGCCTCTCCAGAGCTCAGCTGAAAAATAGATGAGCCCGAATGAGCATATCGAGAGGAGGTGACTTGCCTGGGATGGCACAGCTGATCGGGGGCAGAATGTACATCCAAAGGAGGGATGCTGGTCAGCTGGTTAAATGGAGAAGTTTGGAGTCCAGGTTTATTACATTAGTTGTTCCAGGCTCATTTTATGCTCCATGGAGACTAGTCAGTGCTGTTGATAATAGTTTAGGAAATAATCTATTGTAAAGTCAATCCCTAAACAGAGTAAATTAATTTCTCCTTGCTTTCTTACAATATGTTTTAATGGTCTTTAAAAACACTTCAGGACACACCGTGTTGTAAAAGTCTTTTTTACCTGCAAACCCAACACAGCACTTCTTCACAGGGTCAGTGGATGGGCCAGTCAAGCTCCATTAGAGCTTTTGGAGGAGATGCTCACACTGGTGATTTCTGAGTAATCCCAGCCACTGTTTTCCCTCTACCTCTCAAATTCAGGGACTGTTTGGGATTTGGATTCTGTGGGTCCTGTCTCTGGCTGTTCAGATACACAGTTTTCTTACTGGCCCATTGTGTTAGACCTGTACCTAAACCCAAGCTTTGAAATGGTTTATACCAACTAATGCTTTTAACTGGGCTCTAATCTTTTATTCCTAGTAAATATTATGAAAAGGAAGCTTTACTGGCAGATCCTGTTTGTGGCCCAATACTGGCTTCTCTGCTAGGTGAGTTCTTGTAAAGTTACTTCTTATGCCGAAGAAAATAAATAGTTCCTTAAAGCATTTTGCATTATGACAGTGTTAGAAGAAATGAATTTTATATCTCATATGTAGTTAACTACTTACAATAGAGCAACACTGAAGATGTTGTTTTGTTGCTTACAAGACCAGAAGAGACTGATCATCTGGTTTTATTAGTAATTATTGGTTGGATCAGAAAGCAGAATGGGAATGGATTTTCACTGAATGCTTGCTGGCAGTTTGTAACTGCTCATGCTGCTGTGGCAGGGTGCTGTGTCCTACAGGAATACTCTTACACAGCCCTGGGTAATAGGGGTGATACATTATTATATTGGTGTCTGTGTTGTGGGCTGATCCCGTAGGATCGGTGACCATTAATATTCACTTGGCTTGAGGGGGAAATCTCAGCTTCAGTGCTCAGGATAGCACTGGGTATGCTTCTGAACAGACTCAGAAGGTTTCTCCCTTGGTCTCTTTTCCTAGTTGGACCCTGTGCTCTGGAGTACACCAAGCTAAAGACAGCTGACCACTACTGGACAGACCCTTCGGCCGATGAGCTGGTGCAGCGGCACCGGATCCACGGCGCCCACGGCCGCCAGGACTCCCCGTCCAAGCGCCCAGCCCTGGGAGTAGGTATTTACTCTGTACCTGCTTCTGAGTTAAGGCACAGGCTGATAATGAAAACAGCCCCGTGAGATAGATACCTGAATCTGGAACAGCCTTTCTTCTCTCTTCTGTAATGGAGCCTTTATCACAGATTAGAAGTCCATTGGGGCCACAGTGTCCTCTTTATCTGTATGTAGAAAAGTTTGAGATCCAGCACTAAATTCTGTGGCTTGAGACAGTTGTGATCTGACCAGGTAGTTCACAAGAAATTCTGAGCTGCCATGGTCAGGGCTGAGTTACGAGTGCAGGTGATTTCTCTGCAAACTCCCCCAGCTGCACAAGAAGTTGCAGCCCACAGAGACTGATGTAAGTGGTGCAGTTGCCGTGTCCCTGCCGTGCCTGACCTGCCCTGGCTGTGTGTGCAGATCCGGAAGCGCCACTCCAGCGGGAGCACGTCGGAAGATCGCTTTGCTGCTTCGGCACGGGAGTACGTGGAGTCCCTGCACCAGAACTCCCGGACCCACCTTCTCTACGGCAAGAACAACGTCCTGGTGCAGCCGGTGAGTGCCTGCAGTTCGGGCTGGGACTGGAGGAGGCAGTGCTGTAGCTGGGGGTTGAGCTCAGACCTGCCAAGTGCTCGCTGCGTTCTGTTCTCAGCACAGAGCTGCCTTCTGCTGGGCTCTCCTGTGCTGGGCTATATTTGACACGTGATAAATGCTTTCACTGCCTGACCACTGTCAGTGAGCAGTGGGCCTGTAGGCAGGAACAAACATCCTGGACTGTATTTCATAAACCAGCTGACTGTATTGTGGTTTTTCCCCTCTTTCTGTAGCAATATTGTATACCAATACTTCTGCTGTTAGGGCTTCCCTCAGCAGTTCCAAATACTGCAGCTTTGGAACTTGCGTGGCACAGAAAAACTGGAACATATATTTTATGCAGGTATTTTGTGCACTTGAGTCACCTGGGTTATCTGTTTGTTGCTTCTGTGAACAGAAAGACGACTTGGAGGCAATTCCTGGGTATCTCTCCCTTCATCAATCAGCAGATAGTTTGACATTAAAGTGGACTCCAAACCAGCTGATGAATGGAACTCTTGGAGATTCAGAACTGGAGAAAAGGTACTCATTGCATTCAGGAAAGATGGGAAGCACTGTGTAACCTGCTGGGAGGCACCAGGAAAGGGGAAGGGGAGGGGAAGAGGGAAGCAAAGGTTGTACACACCTGGTACCAGAGTATCAATGTGGAGAAACCTGCTTTCCTTTGCCGTTTACTTGACTAATAATTTACTTTAATTGACCAAATTTATTAAGGAGTTATTAACTTAGCAGAGTTTTTCTGTCAGGTGCTTGGAACTGCAAGTATTCCTGAATATGGAAAAAACAATGTTTCCTGCACTTTCCTTCCCTTTTAGTGTTTACTGGGACTACGCATTGGTTGTGCCACTGAGCCAGATCGTCTGCATCCACTGCCATCAGCAACGTAAGCATAACCCCTAGGCATATATTCCTTTAAAATACATAAGCAGGAGAGCCACTTGAATGATTGCTTTTCCTCCCTCAGTGTTGGGAACACCTCTGACTAGTTCTGGCCATGTGGGAATGAGTGTTAGTCTCCAGTCCCAGCTGATAGAGGATGACAACTGCATGAGGCTTTCATAGTTTGCTTGTATCTTGCGTTTCTTTAGGACTAAAGGGCTGGTGTCTTCCCTAGCTTACCCTGTGCCTTACAGAGGTTTATTTACTTACTTAGAGATGATCCCAAATAAAATTTACTTGGAGGGTAAGAGCAGAAAACTGAGGCTCTGATGTAACAGTGTGGACTCCCCCTGTCCTCCCTTGCAGCAGAAAGCAGATGGACATTAGTGCTGGTGAGCCAGGATGGGACGCAGAGGCCTCCGCTGCACTTCCCCCAGGGAGGGCACCTCCTCGCCTTCCTGTCCTGCCTGGAGAACGGGCTCCTGCCCCGTGGGCAGCTGGAGCCCCCGCTGTGGTCCCAGCAGGGCAAGGTACTGCTTCCTCTGGTGAGCTCTTGGGTGAGGCTGGTGTTGGTAGCGCTGCTCCACAGGGTCTGGGCATTGACTTAGGGTAAAGTAGGAGGCAAAATATCTCCATTTAGTCCAATTTGATTCTTACACACATGGTCTATAAAAATTGTTCATACCTTCATTACCCCATTGAGCAATGAGCTGGAATCTGCTGTTGCATCAAGATACAAACCCACACGATAGGAGTGAGACTCAGATGGACTGGACAGAGCTGCTGCCAGAGGCTTGGGGTGCCCAGCTCCCACAGATTACGAGAAAAGGCTGGTTTATAGCACACAGAAAAGTAGTGTTAAGTACCCCAAAACCAGCAGCTGTATATGACTCCACTGTTTTCTCCCTTACCTCCTCCCAACATTGAAAGTTTGGAGATTTAAGATGCCAAAAGTCTGCAGTACTTAGTTTGTTGTACTCTGTTAGTCACTCATAGCTGAATATATGGAATTATTTTCTCTAGGGCAAGGTGTTTCCAAAGCTTCGAAAACGGAACAGCAACAGATCAGTGGACCTGGAGGAGATGCCAGCTGAGGACACTTCCACGGACTATGTGTTCAGAATTATTTATCCTGGACATAAGCACGATAACAGTAAGTGCCTTTGTTCTGCTTTGTTTGAAAAAAACCCCAAAAAACTAAATCAAACATCTGAGAAAATCTTGAAGTAATATCCTGGGAAATACCTGCAGGTGACAAGCCAGGTTTTTGTAAGGGGGTAAAAACCCCAAACCTCTCACAAAATTTCACTAAGAGATAATTGTGATCAACAGGTACAGCTTAGGTTTCCTTAATGCAGTGAGACTTGTTATCTTAGTGGAAATGGAGTTGAGGTGGGGAATCTTATATTTACTCTGTGTTTTACAGAGGAAGTTTTCAAAATACTCCCCTGGGCTTGCAAACTGAGACTGAAACAAAAAAGATTGCTTGACTAGCCAAGAGCAGTTTTGCTCCTGAAGTGAGGATATTTTTACTGGCCACACCGCTTGCTCATAATGTTGTTATTAGGAAAAAAACCCAACTGTAAACTCTTAAAAGTGCCCCAAGAACTCCCTGGGCTAAGTTTTCCTGGCTTGGAAGCACAAACTTAACAATGGATAAATAAAGGCCCTTCCAGGGAAACTAAATGAATTCCCAAGCACCAAACCACCTCATGTCATCAGTGAATACAAATTCCTTACATGCAAGAAGGCATTTGAGCTAGTTCTCAAACAGCATGTTCAGTTTTATTCCCTTTGGCAAAGAAACAATTTCCTGGGTAGATCAGACCCTGAAGTTTCCAGGGGATTTGGAGTTACTGCTCATACTGGGACTTAGTGCAGCTGAGAAAGCAGGAGTCTCCTCTGCAGCCTCCTGACCCCGGGGCCTGGGCCACAGTGGCTGGGCTTTGTCAGGGCTCCTGGGCTGGCACAGGTAAGTCCATGCACACACCAGCAAAGCACCTTGTGCCTTGGCCTGGTGGAGGGGCTGCAGGGCTCATGGGGCAGGAGCTGCAGCTCCTGTGCCAGGCAGGACCTCCACACACAGCTGGGAGCGAGGGTTTGCTGTCCAGGTGCATCTGGCACAGGTTTCAGAGAAGGGGCCACAGCATTGCTAAGGGCACAGTGAAGGGCAGAAGCTAGCTGGAGCCTAGAATTCCCGTGGAGCTTTCCTCAAAAGCATACTCAGCTGCTGCAGGCTGGCACTGGGATCCTTCTCCCTTGCCATGGTGTGCTCTCACAGCCTGTGCACACTCAGAGCTGGCCTGAGTTTGGTGGAGCATGCTTTGTTTCTGTAAGAAGCTCAGTTTTCACAGCCGTTTACAGGAGCTTGTGCCCTCGAGCAGAGGGCAGGATTCAGGTCCTTTGTCTTTGCTGACCATGTCCTTTTGAGCTTTCCCACAGAACGGAGTTCTTTCTTCTTATGCTCCTCTTTCACTATTTTCTTTGAGCAGTAACTATTAACTACCACCACTTAGCTGCCAGCCGCTCTACCTCTGTTGACGATGATGAGGAGGAGGAAGATAAGCTACACGCAATGCTATCAATGATCTGCTCTCGGAACCTCACAGCTCCTAATAGGATGAAAGGTTTTTATCCTCCTCCCCCTGTGTCCCAGAGCTCTCTTGCAGCTCCTTCCACTGATGCATACAACAGTGTTGGCATTATTACAGGGAAAGACATTTCACTCAGGCCATGAGATCTGGAGATGGAGGTGACTGTGCAGAGAGGCTGGGAATGGGCTCAGCCTGTGGGGAGTGGGAATAGCATCTTCCTTCTCCCTTGATGTGAGTGCTGCTGAGCAGCAAACCTCCTCTCCTCTGGGGCTTCCTGCCCCACCTCCATAAAGGCTGGATGCTAGAGCAGGTTCTCAGGAGAGACAGAGGGAGTGTAACAGCTTGGTGATCTCCCTGTAAGGTAGCAGAGTATGCAGAGAAGGCTGTGTGGAGATGCAGTGCCTGTATGGGGTCAGTGCTTTCATTCCACTTGCATCCATAGGCTGGCTGGGCTTCAGAGGATCAGCTGTGAGCTCCGCCACCCCCCACAAATTTGTCATCAATTTCTTTTCTTAGAAAAGTTCATATTATTTAAGCGGGTATTCTCAAGCTGTGTGTGCATTTGGGATCCAGTAGTTTAGCTCTGAATTCTGAGAAGTCCTTGCTTTCTCTCATACCCTGGACTGGTGGGACTGACTGCAAGAGACAATAATTGCCCTGCATCTCTGTACAGTGCCAAAGTTCTGGGTTAGACAGGCTATGGACAGGTGTTCAGGGAGAGCCTCCTCAATTCTTCTAGGCTGCCCACGCACTTACCCCAAGGGAGCAGCCCCTGGAAATTGATAAAGCCCAGCCCAAGTTAATAAAGAGTTCTTGGAAGGCATGGACAGAAAGAAGTTCCAAAAATAGTGCTCCCCTTGAAAAAAGATGCTGTTTTAGGAAATCTCAGTGTGTCCTAACTGATCGTGCCTGGATACGGGCAAAAATGGGAAGGAGAACATTTAACTGCCACAGACACATTAAGCATAAGGAACACAATTTAGTCTTTAGTCAGTTGACAGAAAATCTAAGTTATCCACTAGAATGGCTGTCAGGTGTCTGCTTTTGCTTATTTAATCTTGAAGGGGATGGCAGAGTTAGGGATGTGTCTGGGAATAGCCTGGCTGGGCTGCTGTCTCTGCAGCAGCCCCATCCCATAATGACAACACTGTTGTAGCAGGTTTGCCAGCCATCTGCTTTGACATTTTGCAACATGCTCGACTTTTGCATGTAGCTGAAGTTACAGATAACACCACTACAATTAAATAAAAGATGCTGTTCACTCTAATTCTTCACTAATTCAGGTACCTTTCATCTGAATCTTTAGGTTCTGTGGGGTTCTTTCCTTGTTTCTCTAAAAAACAGAATAAAAAATTAAAACTGAAAAACCCACTTTTCCTGTCTATAGAGGGGAGGCAAAAACTAATGATCTGAAAATGTTTTATCCAGTGGTTTTTATTTGAACCCAATAAGAAGCTGCAATAAAGACTGGGTCGTTCAGCTCCTTCCTGAAGAATTAAGGTGAAGAGCATTTTTGCATCACACTTTGTTTTGTGAACTGAAACACACATGACTGCTTCCGCATGAGCCTGTGCTTTTTCTGTTAACAAATGGGTTTACTCCACTCCTCCCTCACCTCTGCCCACTTTCTAATAGGCACTCCTAAAATGCTTTGTGCTACCTTGATTTAAAATGCATGAGATGGTTTGGAATTGCCCCCACCACCACTCAACAAATACCTGTTTTAAAAGCACGGCCCAGGGGACTGAATTTTGCTTGTAACTGTTAATTTAGTGGCATACTTTATTGCATACATTATTGTATTTGCCTTAATTTTAATCATGGGTGAGCTGAAAGGCCAGTTATTTATTATAAACCAAAAACCCCACGAGCTCAAATGCCAGCTGGGAAGGCTGAAGAGCTGAAGCCAAGCTTTCTGAAGGGAGCTGCTGATTTTTTGAGTTGCCTTTCTGAAGCTGGTTAAAAAGGCAAATAGATTTGGTGGAGCAGGGATAACTCAAGAAGCTGCACTGTACTGTTGGATCACATACTCCTGTAGAGTATCCTTTTATAGATATAGTGTGGACATTAGCAGGACTGGAACTGTCCTTTTGTGCTAAATATTTTAGGATCTGGTTCTGAGGGGGAAAGAAGCATCTTCTGAAAAGTAACTGACTCAGTTTGTCTTAATTTCTTTCATGCTCCAACTTTCACTCTGGCTGGACCAGCAGTTCCATGGCTGATTCCAGGAACTGCAAAATGAAATTCTGAGGCCTGAATTAAATAGAAGGTTGGGCTAGATGATCTCTTCTGGCCAAAAAAACATTTCCATAGTATTACACAAGAACCAGTGTAGTTGTTACTGCAGCACCCTTTTCTCTATTCTCTTGAAACATGAACTGGGATGTGCATGGGCAAGAGAGGGGCAAATGGTGAAGGGGTTTGGCTTCCTGGTAAGGACCCTGCACAGCATGCAGCGGGTCCAGAGCAGTGATTCTGAGGATGCTGCTCTCCTGTTTCTGGAATCCAGGTTCAGAGCCTGTTGAGAAGTGAAGCATGAACCATCAGGATGCATAGAAGAAGAGGGGGAGAGAAGGGAAAAGGCTGATGTCCTTCTGTCTTGTTTGGTTTTTCCATAGACACCAGTGAGATGATAGAGATGCAAGGCTTTGGGACAAACCTGCTGTCATGGCAGCTGGAGCACTGCAGCCAGGGCTCCTCCTGTATCTCCTGCTCCACGGGCAGCTCTCCCTACGACATTCCCAGCTGCTGCAACTGCATCCACGACCGGTGAGCAAGCTGTGCAGAGAGCTTACCCAGGGACTGTGTGCATGCCACAGGTAAAAGCAGGAAGGTTTTAGTGGTTGCAGCACTCAAGACAAAGAGTAACAATTTCCAAGTAATAATTTTCAAGTAGTTTCTAACATAAAAAGATGAAGTTAGGCAGCAAGAAATTTAGTTTATTAAAACTAACGTATTAAACTACGCTTAAGTCACATTTTGATAGAATAATTGCATCCAGTTCTTTTGTCTAGTGTAAAATACTTCAGCTCTGGAAACGTTATCTTTAACAAGTCATTAACAGTTGAATGAAGGGCAGCAGTTCAATTTGACACAGACCTTTACAGTGCACCTGCAGCAAGTGTGGCTGTGTGTGCCAGGGGAAATCTCTCTGGGGCCAAAATATTGGTGGGGGAAATGCTTTAATAAGTGTAGTTTGTTATTACTGTCCTTTAACTAAATAAGTCTTGGTGCAGAGAAAAAATTGCTGTGTGTATAACACAGGGATCAGCACGAAATTCCTCATGCTCTCTGTCCTCACGACCTGCTGTTGTTCTGTTGATGCCTCTCCACAGAACTCCACTAAAGATGCTGTGTGAAAGCATGAAGAAGCAGATCATTTCCAGAGCCTTTTACGGATGTAAGTGAAGCTTCTTATATCTGGACCATGTGGTATCCATATGCTTATCTAAACAACATGGGATGTTTGGCTTAGAAAGCAGTCTGACCCCAGATTTGGGGCAGTAGGGTGGATGTGACTCCAGTGTCAGTATTGTGAGTTTCGTGCTGGCAGTGGGAGGAGTGATGCACAGTGAAGACAGAACGTGGTTTTACGTGGCAGTGTAATACACAGCTCGGATGTTGCTGGTCCGTGTCAGATCTGTTTAATCTTTGTCTCTGCTGTGATTCCCCATTCTCACACGGAGCAGGGCAAGCTCAGTTGAGGCAGGCCTGTCCCTGGGGGTCCCCCGGGTGCCCTGAGGCAGGGCTGTGTCTGAGCTCCCCCTCGCTGTCCCCGCAGGGCTGGCGCACTGCCGGCACCTGTCCACGGTGCGCACGCACCTCTCGGCGCTGGTCAACCACAGCATCGTGCCCCCTGACAGACCCGCCAGCGCCGCCGCCGGCCTCACCAAGGAGGTCTGGAGCAAGTACCAGAAGGACAAGAAGGTCAGTAACACATCCCCTTCCTGTGCATGGGCTCCTGCTGCGCTGGGCAGGGAATCACCGGGAATGGGCCCCAAGAAGTGTTAAAGGTGTTTGACCACGAGGTTACTTCTCAACTAGTGAGAGTGAGTCAGTTCTTACACGTTATTCTCTCCTTCTCTGATGATGGCAAAGATATAAATTAATATCAAAGCAACTGATCTATTAGATTATTTTCATGGCGGGCATGACAGCCTATATTAGACTGGATTTGAGCTAAGGCCCTAAGGGCGTGAATCAAGCTGCAGAATTTATTTAGTGCCCTGCATGTATTTCACTGTCTCTGTGTGAAGTGTGTCTGAGTGTACCTGAGTTAAATACAGATGTACTGCCTTCAACACCTCTTTCTCCTGGCAACTATAGAACTACAAGGAACTGGAATTACTAAGAAGAGTTTACTATGGCGGGGTCCAGCATGAGATTCGGAAGGAAGTGTGGCCATTCTTGTTAGGTCACTACAAATTTGGCATGGCCAAGAAGGAGATGGACCAGGTAAGCACAGCTTCCATGGAATGAGTTACATTTGCAGAGTTTGTTTTCTGGGTCGCAACTGTTGGTCTTTATTACTGTTTAATATTCCCAAGGGAAAAACACTACTGAAAACATTAGCAACACATGCTAGCAGAGGGGGTTTGATACCATGTTTTAATGTCTGAAAGTCCCTAAATGGGAGTTCTTTCTTTCTTCAAGTCAGGGAACCTGCATTCAGCTCTGCCTGTGGCATGCACGTGCCCTGAGCACACCCTGTGTCCACAAATTTGTTGCTTATAAAATGGGCAGACATTGACATTTGGGAGTTTTACTCAGTGCTGCAGAGCCACAGGACTGCAGCAGGACCCTGCCCTGTGGGGAAGGTCTGGATTGTGTGGTGGTAAAACATTGCTTTTCTGTGACATCACCCAAATGTTGGCTGAACTGGATAGAACAGTAATGAGGTTTGTCCTGGAATATAATTAACACATTAATCTGCTTTTCAGTTAGTGTTATTACCAGGGAGGTAGCACTCATGCAGTAGCTGATTCTGTTCTGGATTAAATTGATAAGGAGTGGTTTATATATCAAAATATTTGGCATTTTCTAACTCCCAATTAGTTTATATGCCAAGGGGTAATTTATATCCCTGTGAGCACCTGCAGAGCAGAAGGGCAGCCTGACCTTGAGCCTTGCCATGGGCAAATCAGTGTCTTACAAACAGGGCACTTTATAAGCAGCTCTCTTTTTACTAAACATTGCTGTGGCAGTTTTAGTTGTTTGCCTCCCTGTAATCTTTAAAAGCCAGTTCTGAACACAGATGGAGAAATAGAGCCCTTCACTGTTCACACTGGGTCACAGTCCAGATTCTCCCCCCTGAATCCAGTCATCTTAGTAGATGTTTATTAGAGATTTTCTGGCTGTAGTGTGTACATCAGGAATGTTCTGCTGAGCACTGCTCCATTCTTTTTTATCTCAGATTTTCAAGAAAGGCAGGACATTGGAGGTTTCTTGCATAGATTGCATTTTGCTGTCTCTGATCTCCACAGGTGTATGAACCACCAGATTTGTGATGCATGTGTAGAAATAGAAGGTATGTCTGGAACTGGACTAAAGGACCCAGATGCTTAGGTTTTAGATGGGAGATGTGAAGCCATATCTCATGGATGCTAGCCCCAGCTCCAAAGGTCATGTGCATGTGTACAGCTAGAACACAGGAGATCTGGCAAGATAAATACTGGAGTCTGTATGATAGGACTTAGAGTAAATTCATACAGAGATGTTACAAGATAGAAAAGATCTGATCTGCAGAACACAGGCCCCCACAGAAGATTTTTCTCCCCGAGCTTGTACCCTACTAACCCAGGGTTGCTCCATACTTACCTGGAATTGTAATGAGCTACTCAACACCAGTAGTAAACAAGAGTGATGAC
Organism: Pachycephala philippinensis; assembly: GCA_013397055.1. NCBI lineage: Eukaryota > Metazoa > Chordata > Aves > Passeriformes > Pachycephala > Pachycephala philippinensis. The sequence goes on from VWZT01008141.1 coordinate 86,204, forward strand.
TGACTCCTCAAAGGAATGGGCTGCTGGAGACTGAAGCTTACACTGAATGTAGGAGCCTGTTAAATGAGTGACATGAAAACAGTGATAACACCTGCACGTAGAGGAAACTCATTGTGTCCTTAACTGAAGTCATTGCAGGTGATTTATCATCTTTGCTTTCTGATGGTATTTTTGCACTCCCAGATGTGGCTGTCCTCCAGCCCTCCACTAACTGTTGTATTTTATGATTTATGACTCGACAGCTACCTCAAGTGACAAATAGCCTGCAGCTCTCAGGCTGAACGCTCGAGTAGCAGCTCAGCCAGCGGAGCCTGGAGCCAGCTCACTATTGTGGTTTCTCTTCAGCTCTTGACAACTGACAGAGTCGTAGAATTGCTACATGTCCCTAATAGCTCAAGGGGGATTCTGTGGCTGTCTTTCAAAAGAGAAAGCCACCAGTGGCACAGATCTGTTTTATTCCTGTGGTGCCCAGTGCGGGTGGATCTGGCCGTGCACAGTGCAGGCACAGGACGGGGCTGTGCGAGCTGGGATTCCAGAGTCTCCCCCAGGATCTGACTCTGCACAGGCTGGTGTCTATAAACCTGTGGCCTGGAATTCTTTGCAAGGGCTACCTTAGAGTTGGAACAGAGGAGCTGGAAGGAGGTGTGATGAAATTAGGGATGGTGCAGTTAGGGGCAGTGCTTGCTCCATGACTTCTGTGTGAAGTTTCACATGACATCTTTTGTTCCATCCTGTGTCACTGTCACAGTGTCACAGTGCTGTTGGTAGTGTATACACTTGTTTATATGGATCCTTCCTGGTGCCTACCGTGTTATTAATTCCCTGCAGTTAATACCCAACACCTGACTACTCCTCTCCAGTCACAGGGATGTGCTGCTGCAGCAGAAGGGCCCTGGCATGCTTTGGGCTTTCAGCCTGAGACCCTGCACCTGCCTTAGACCTCTCCCTCCTGTTTCCTGCTGGCGTTGATGCCTTCTGGCAAGGAAAGGGCAGTGTCTCATGACGTGTCTCTGTCTGCAGGTGGATGCAGACATTGCTCTGAGGTACCAGAAGGTGATGGCTGAGTGGAAGGCCTGCGAGGTCATTGTGAAGCAGCGAGAGAAGGAGTCGCATTCGGCCACGCTGGCCAAGTTTTCCTCGGGCAGCAGCATCGACAGCCACGTCCAGCGGCTCATCCACAGGGACTCCACCATCAGCAATGATGTAGGTACTCCCTTCCCACTCACCACCTGGACTGGGCAGTGCTCAGCATTTGCAGAGGTGCAGCCCCAGGAGGCAGAGATGGAGGTTAGCACAGCTCCTGAACCCTGGGCAGAAATTGGAGCTGTGGTGCCTCCATATTAGAGTGAAGAGCAGCTCTGGATTTTGGGTAGTCTATAGCTGCTCTTAAGCAGGACATGCCTAAGGGGCTCTAAGGTTCCCCTGTGAAGGAAGATCCCCCGTCAGCAGAGGAAGAACTCTCCAGATCTCTTCCTAGTAGGTCCTTCAGTCAGATCCAGCACAGAGGAAATGACCACCACTACTGAGCTGTGTGTTTGGTTTTGCATGTGCCAGGTGTTCATATCTGTGGATGAAACGGACTCGGTGGAGCAGGAGCCCAGGGGGCAGGAGGAGCCCGTGCTGACGGCGCCGGCCCCGGCGGCCGTGGAGTTCGACTCGCCCGACTCGGGGCTGCCGTCCTCCAGGAACTACTCGGTGGCCTCGGGCATCCTCTCCAGCATCGACGACGGGCAGAGCGGCTCCTTTGAGGAGGGCGCCGAGGAAGAAGCCGGCACCGAGGTGGGAAGGACTGAGGCAGGCACACCCCGCGTGCAGAGGGCCAGGGCAGGGGTGCTGCAGTCCCAGGACTCTGTCTCGGAAGAGCAGCTGTGTTCCCAGGTGGATTATTTAATGGATGTCGCTTCTGTCTGCGCTGCGTCCTACACAGTAGGTCTCACCTGAAGTACCACCATCTCTCTGCACAGCACTGCTCGTTTAGCAAGCATGGCTTTTTTGTGCTTTTTCAGATAGGATTTAATGAGACAGAGCCCCAAACTAGAACTACAGCTGGTGGGATGATAACTGGGGATTTTTGCATCCAAGTCTTTTTGTCTGGATTTTGAGCTAGACTGGAAGTAAAGGCAGCAAGAAAAATTTGGGTGTTTTTTTTTAAGTGGGAGGGCAAGACAAACCATGTGGTACTTTTCTAGCAGTTAGAACTTTCCAGGGCCTGGGGGTGTGGACAACATACTGCTTGTAAGATTCTAGTGTTATTGAAATCAAGTTAAAACCCCCACCTAATCAAACTGAACCACAACCTAATCTAGATTCAAGATGCCACCAACTTTGTTACTCGTGCTGTCACACAGCAGCATAGTTTTGCTTCTCTGCTGAAGTTATTTAGCTGGAAATAACCATTTGGAAATAGGACAGGCTTGGCACATTCCCCAGTGAAAACAAATGTGTTTTACCTGTCATTTTTGACAGTAATTGAGTATTTCGATGCCCTCATCTGCTCAGAGTATAATTGTACTGTTTCTGGTTTGGTGATTCTCAGAGCAAATCTGCACAGAGTCCTGGGAATGATGCAAACTTGGCAGATCTAACTAAAACTTCTCTGTTCTAGATAGAGTTATTGGACACTGTTGCCTTAAATTTGCACAGAATTGATAAAGATGTCCAGAGATGTGACCGGAATTACTGGTACTTTACTGCTGAGAACCTGGAGAAACTCCGAAATGTCATGTGCAGGTAATGAGCTTGTAAACCCAACTACTTTCACATTTCTGTCACAATCCATAAACTAACCTATAAACTATAATAAAATGCAAATAACAGCCAATAAGAATTCTCACTAATGAATTTTAAAAAACTTGCCAGGAGGAGGAACAGGCAGGATGGCAGGTTAGAGCATGGGTCCAAGTTTGGAATGCAGATTTGAGAAGATTTCTCAAGAGACAGACCCTGTTTTAGAGAACTGTTCTCTGAATGTACTCTGAGGTTTGGGTTTCTCCTGATCAGGATGATACCTCCATGCTCTGAGGGGGTGCTGTAAAGGTGACAGTACCTGTGCCCAGAGGCAGTGCTGAGGGATGTGTGTAAGGAGACAGAAAGTCCGTATCTACAAATCCAGCCCAAATCAAACCAGTGTCTGACCACTGACAGCAGCTGGAAACAATAGAAAGTTGTTTTCCCATCTGGGAATGCAAATTGCCATGAAGGTTGTTCAGCTACACACACTTTAAGCAGAAAGTGTCGTGGACTTTGAGACTCGGAAAAGATAGCAAAATTCCACTTACGGCAGAAGACAAAAGCCAAAAGCCCAGGTTTTTTCTATAGATTGTTGGGCATTTGTCAGCTGGTTTTTCCCAGACCACTGAGATGCAAGCCATGTGTGTGAGAGTTGGCCTCTTTATCCAGGCAGCAAACAGTAAAGGGCTGTGAAATACTCTGGGAAGTGTCAGAAGGTTCTGAGACTCACACCTCCAGCAGCTGCTTAGGATTTGACCTCACATATGGAATCAGCCTTCAATACAAGGATTTCTTCTTTCCACAGCTATGTCTGGGAGCACCTAGAAGTTGGTTATGTCCAAGGCATGTGTGACCTCCTGGCTCCTTTGATGGTTATTCTTGACAATGGTAGGAAGGGTTTTCCTTTGGGATATGTTGGTATCCTTAGTGAGGTCTTTCCTTAGAAATGCTATTTCAGAAGGAGCTGTCTGCATTAACCAGGGCTGGGTCACCAGCAAAATCAAACCTGCAGCTCCTGGTTCATGTTTTCTCCACCTGTGGCTGTTGAGACAGCTAACATTAGTGTCTTGGGGCTGCCCTGTTCACTCACTGACTTCCAGATTAAACTTTACCCAAGTTAGTAAAATTACTGTGTTCTGGCAGTTGCTGACACTGCAGGCTGGGTTCTTTGACACATAACTAATAAAAATGGTCCAGAGTCAGGAACCAACCTCTCTTTCATCTAAATCCTGGGATTAAGAGAACAGCAAAGGGGAAGACCCTGTTTTTCCCAAGCTCTGCAGTTCCATTATTTTGGTCCAAGAAGTCCCACAATTGCCAGCACTGAGTGTCTGCCTTGTCCCTGCAGATCAGCTGGCCTACAGCTGCTTCAGCCACCTGATGAAGAGGATGAGCCAGAACTTCCCCAATGGAGGTGCTATGGACACACACTTTGCCAACATGCGGTCCCTCATCCAGGTGAGTCTGCTTTAAGGGTACCTGAAAGAAGACAAGGCTGTGGCAGAGGCTCAGGACTCACCTGATGCCACAGTGAAGGGCAGGAGCTCCAAGGGTGGGGTTCAGGTGTGACTTTAGAGCTGGGGAGGAGTTGTAAGTGGATTTGTAGAGTTACAGACTGAGAGCAGAGGTGGAAGCGGGGATGGACGTTTGCCACTTGTTGGGAATCAGCAGGATCTTCACCTTGTTGCTTGGACCTTTAAAGTCATGGTGGAGATGGACTGTGACTCCTCAGGCCAGCACTGAGCCAGGGCACCCAGGTCACAGCACTGGCACACACAGTAAAGGGCTGTTCCTGTGCTGAGCAGCTGCTCTGACCACGGGATGAGGGGCAGAGTGGGAGTCCAGCACCTCTGACCGTGGCTGCTTTCAGACCACATCCTGACAGCTGATGTTTTCCATTCTAGATTCTGGACTCGGAACTTTTTGAATTGATGCACCAGAATGGAGATTACACTCATTTTTACTTCTGCTATCGCTGGTTCCTGCTTGACTTTAAAAGAGGTAATAATGTTCTGTGCCTGTAGTTGAGAGTTGTGTAGAACTGTAATAGCTCTGTGTTTTTGTGTGAGTGTCTGTCAGGATGGTGAGTGGCAGCTGGGATCACTGGAGAGTTTGTAACCAAGAAAGGTTATGCAGCTCTGAGATGAAACAGCACTGGAATGAGTCCAAGCTTAGAAAGGGGAGGTGCAAATTCCTGATTATGTGATTGGAGCCAAGTTTCTGCCCAGTGCAAATGCCTGTTTGCTCAAGAAGGTGATCCCACTCCTCTGTAAGCTTTGATACCTCCTGTCTAATCCCTGTGATAGCAAGGAGCAGCTCAGCAATAGCTCACAAGCTGCTGTACTTCAAGTGAGGTGCCTTGTATGGTGTGGCAGCGCCCCTGGATCCCAGGATCCTTGCAGGAGCACACTCCAGCAGTGTTGGTGCTGGCAGGGCCCCTGCAGAGCCGAGAGACCCCTGGACACATGGTCAGACCCGCAGCCTGTCACACAGCCCTCTGTGCTGCTCTCACGTGGTCACTGTGGCTCAGGTACCTTCCTGGGCCTGGCTCTGCACCACCACACCTCCAGGCTGTGGCAGCTGTCCTTTAGAGCCATTCTGTGCCGTACTGCACAAGGGACAGGAGCTGGCTGGAGGAGAGGGGGAGAGGAAAAGGAGGCGTCATCAGGTTCTGTTCATGTCTGAGCAAGGCCTGTAGACATTGGTGAGGGGGGGGACATGGTCAGTTGAATAATCAGATGCTCTTGTAATGTTTATTCCCATTCAGAATTGTTGTACGAGGATGTATTTACAGTGTGGGAAGTTATTTGGGCAGCAAAGCACATCTCTTCAGAACATTTTGTCCTTTTCATTGCCTTAGCACTTGTGGAAGTTTATCGAGAGATTATCCGTGATAACAACATGGACTTCACTGATATCATCAAGTTTTTTAATGGTAAGAGCCATTTTGATAAAAAGTAATGAGACTTTGCTCCTTCTCCATTCCTGAGACTGTCTGGTGCAGTTCTTGTGACAAACCCCTGCTCATTTTAAGCTCTTGAGTCTCAATGAGAGCAAAAGGGATTCATCCACTTCTTCTGTCTTTAATTTTCCAAAACCAACCCCCTGCAACTCTTTGGGATTGCTGCTTGTTACACTAATTAATTAATGCTAATGCTACATGAATATCAGTGCCAGGGCAGGAAGGTGGTGCTGACAGTTGTTTGTGTCTCTTAGAAATGGCTGAGCACCACGATGCCGCGGAGATCCTGAGGATAGCCAGAGACCTTGTCTACAAAGTGCAGACACTGATTGAGAACAAGTGACCATGGACAGGCCGTCCCTGGGCCTCGCTGTGAGCCACTGGATGGAGCATTCCTTGCACTGTAATTCCAAATGGCATCCAATGGTTTTAATTGCATCTTCCATGTAATGTAATAAATAGTGAGGAGATGGTAACAGACTTTTAAAACCCGAACTTTCCCTTCACCAGATGAGGTTGGTGTTTGATAGTCCTTGTTACACTCACTTTGTATTTCTAGACAAAATCTTTTTGCATTCTCTATCTCCCTCTCTGGAAGACATCTGTCTACATCTTTGCGATGTTGAAAGGGGGGATTTGACCTACTGCAACATTTCTATTTTGACTTACTGCACCTTTAAAGCCTGGATGCACGTTGTGTGCTCTGCCAGAAGCTGCTGTGGAGGCAAGGCCGGGGCCACTGCTGCAAGCATTGGGTTGGGTCCTTGGAGGAGCATGGTCCTGGACTCACTGTCTTTGCCTTGAACATGGAAGAGAATGTGTCTGAGCTCATGTTGCTAAAACATTTGGGTTTGTGTTTAGCAGTGATTAAAGCTGATAAGGTTCCTGGCTGGGAGAATGGCCTTAACCTAAAAGACACAGATCATGGGAGCAGTGATGAGCTCAGCAGCTAAAACCCCAGTTTAGCCTTGGCTGAGTGGCTCACACTGCTCAGTCTTCATGGCCCAGACAGACCTGCCTTTGTTTTGCTTTACAAACTGACCCTGTGACCACTCCCAGCTGCCAGGACCTGCTCTGTGTTGTTCAGGTGAGCAGGTTCAGCCCACGGACAGGGCCCTGCTCACGTTGGCAGCTCCTGCTCCCTGTGCTGTGCAGAGCCATGGATTCACATCCCATGGAGAGCAGATGGCAGTGCCCAGCCTCCTCCACATCACTGACTGCACACTGCTCCTCCTCCTCCCTGCTCTGCAGAGCTTTCTGGGGGGAGTCTCCATGGGATCCAGCAGACACAAACCTGGCACTCGTCTCTGGCGCAGGAGCAGCCCTTGCCAGGTGGAGGAGCTGGAATTGCTGGGGGCTCTGAGTGGCTGCTGCAGCCCCTGCTCCCAGCCCTGCTCCCAGCCCTGCTCCAGGCCCTGCTCAGGTCCGAGCTCATCCCCAGTCTCAGCGCTGCCCAACCTCCACAGTCCCAAAAGTGCTCCAGGTGTGTCTGTCTGTGCACTTGAAAACTGAGAGAGTATTTTTTAAAAGAATGAGAAGAGTGAGAAAAACCTCCAACTCCCAGAGCCCAGGGAGCGATGGATGTACAGATAATACTGCACTATTTTCCTTTGGTATGTTGGGAATGTTCTGTACAGCTGTTTCACACAAACCCAATCTGTGAACTTTGCTGTATTTGTTAGAACATTCTGTCTGATTGGATTTTATCAATGTTGTGTATTATTTATTTTTGTTGGGAGCAGACTATTCTCTTTATTGCTCAATTATTTATGTTTAAATGTAACTTATGAATAAATACTTATTGTCAAGGCATCCAGTGGAGCTCTTTGGGAGTGATTTCTCTCCCCCCAGGGTGATTCCAGTGACAGAACAGGGATGAGGCTGTCTGGGAGGGTAGGGCGAGATGTAATTAATGTTTCTCTGATGAGCTGCATGGGCTGTAGTGCTCAAGGCAGTAAGTAGGTCAACATCAAGTAGACTCCTGAGGGCCCGTAGATGACTTTAAGGGCAGCTTTCATGTACCCTGAGCCAGCCCAGCCCAGGAACAGAAACAGGCTTACGACAAGTGTTAAAAAGTAAAAGTTTCATCCTGAAATTTTAGGCCTGATTGTGCTGCAGCTGCATTGAATCCAGCTGAGCTGCTGGACTTCCAGGACAGACCCTCCATCACTCCCAGTCCCTGTTCAAACCTCTTAAACTCCTCCGGCTGCGTCTCCTCTGCAGCAGGGATGGTCCCTCCTCAGTCTCACCTGGCTGCTTGGCTGCTGCTGGCAGTTTTTGCAGCGGTGTTTCAGGTTTTCAGGCTAAATAGGGCTGCCTGGAGATGAGTCCCTGCGGAGTTATGGGTCATTTTCCCATTCCACTGTAAAAAGGCCCAGCAAAGGCCTCTGTGTGCTGGGATGGGTGCAGCCGTCCCTCAGCCACTGCTCGTTACAGCTGCTAATCAGGTATTTATCCCTGTCAACAAGGATCAGCCCTTTATGAAGTGCATCCAAAGACATGTTGGCCTAAATAAACTCCCAGTGTTCTTGTGTCCTCTGCATTCACCTGTCTGCCTGGTGGGACTGGGGTGGGCAGAGCACGTGAGCACTACAGCTGGGGTTACAGCTGGCTCTTGTCCCTTTGTCCTTCCCACACATCCCCCACCAGTCCCTTTGCAAAGTCTCAGTAATTTTTAACGCAGTTATTTAGACCCGTGGTGTTCCCCCCCAGCCCCTCTGCCTGAGCCCACCTGGGGGTCCAGCCCCACCCCCTGACCTGGGGTCTGACTTGTCCTGTGCTGGATGACCGTCCACGTCCACCACATCCATGTCCCAGGGACCAGGGACCAGGAGAACCTGGGACTCCAGCATCTGCAGGAGAGAGAGCAGTTACACATGAGGTAGGTGTGGCCGGGCTGTGCAGCCCATCCCACCCCTCCTCGCCCTGCCCAGCCCCAGCCCATGGCACAGGACAGGGCCTGGCTGCCCAACGGGGGTGGGAGGGTCCCGGGCTGCTCTGCCCTGGCTCAGCAGCAGAAGGGCACCGCTCTGCAAGTTCTCACAGATTCCTGAAGCTGCAGAGGCTTTGCTTTCCGCCTGCACACACACGGATCCAGACACACACGGCCCTCGAGAAGCTCTGTGCCTGCTCTGGGTGAGCTCCAGCCCCATGGATCCGTCACACGCACCTGGAGCGGCTGCGATGGCTCCAGAGGGAGGGAAGGCATTGCTGTTGGAACTGGGAAATCACAAACAAAGTGAGGGATCTGCATGCAAAGCACAGGGAGGAAAATGCAGAAACCTGTTTCCGATTTCAGTGCATGTTTATTTCAGTTTTATATTTATTTCAGGCAAGTGCTTATTACATGGATATCATTCATGTTGGATACCTAAATTCTGGAGCATGAAGAGCCAGTATTGTACAGCTGAATAGTAAAAATACAATATGTACAAAATTAGTTGCTTTTTCACATAGCAGATGTATCCAAACACATAAAAATCTTTACAGTCTAGTTTGTCAATATTCAGTATTTCAGTAAATTGGTAACACAGTGACACGTCCTCACTGTAAACACAGACTGCACCTGCCCAGGTGAGCGCAACGCGGGGGCTCCTGTGAGGTGCAGAGGAGGGACGGGGGCTCCGGGCCAGCAATGGCAGCAACTGGGCTCACTATCAGCAGCTCCAGTGACACATTCCTAACACGGGGAGCAGAGCGAGATAAAATAAATAAATAAATGCTTCAGGCAGGAGGGAGGGAGGTCACATGCAGTGACAGAGCAGGGGGTCCCCACTCCCACCACAGCTCCTCACCCAGCGATGCCCAGGCTGGGGCCTGACCAGAAGCCAATAAATCATTGGGTGGTTGCAGTCAGTCCCTGATTTCTCGCTCTGTCAAGCCCCACCAGACTTTTGGCTCAGGTTGTTAAGGCGTATCCATAAGGCATTCGCACCGGGACCCCGCTGGCAGCGCCCCGGGACCCCGCTGGCAGCACCCCGGGACCCTGCTGGCCGCACCCCAGGAGAGACCCCGCTGGCAGCGCCCCGGGACCCCACTGGCAGCGCACCAGGACCCTGCTGGCAGCGCACCGGGAGGGACCCCGCTGGCAGCGCCCCGGGACCCCGCTGGCCGCACCCCAGGAGGGACCCCGCTGGCTGCACCCCGGGACCCCGCTGGCAGCGCACGGCCCCAGTGGGCTCTGGCTGGAGCGTTCCCAATGGCCGGCACGGGGCAGCTCCGCAGCCAGCGCGGGCGCCTGTGCCGGCCACTGCAACACAATCTCGTGCCTGCCAGCCAGCCAGGGAAAATCTCACAACAGAGACGGGCTGGGAGTCTGGGGCGTTCCCCTGGTGAGCCATGGTAGCTTCTGCACCAGCGCTCCCTCACACTCAAATTCCTATTCAAAGCACAAGGAACGGGGTGAATCAATGGGCCTCATCCAGAGCTAGAGCAGAACCAGCCACGCCGCCCTGATGAGGAGCACAATGACATCCCACGGCCCATTCCCACCAAATCCCAGCACAGAACAGCCCCGTCCCCACACCGACAGTGCAGGGATGGAGGCAAGCAGAGCCTTCCTTCACTGTTCAGCAGCCCCAGGCAAGGAGCGAGCCAGCCTGGGAACCGCCAAACACAACCCTTGCCAAGACTGCACCCATCCAGTGCTGGGCTCGGGCTGGTACTTTAATAGTTCAAGTTTGGATTATCAAGTTCTGTGTAACAGGGACAGAAAGAAGCCATGACTGATTCTATCCACAGCCTATTTTCCTTAACGCTAAACATCCGCTTCTAACAACTGATGTTTCACTCATGGAGGAAATAACCTAAAGATAGTGTAATAATTCATTTTAATCTGTCCCAAATGATAACAAGGGATGGAAAACAGGCCATAAGTATGAGGGTTTTCCTCTCCTCACCCCCATAGCTTTTAGAATCAAAATAAGATTGAAATGATCAACTGTTCAGAAAAAAACATGCCAAGTCTCAGAGGAGCCTCACCTGCGAGTGCTCAGAGCTGCCCACCCCACGCCTGCTCCAGGAGCCCTGCGGCAGCCACGTATCTAACTAAGCTAATTAAGCAAGTGCCTGAACACTGAGACAGGCTGAGCCAAAGTCCTGCTCAGGTAAACAGAGGTCAACTGCTTCATGTGGCCAAGGCTGCTCACCCCGCTGGGGACACTTGATACCCATCACAGAAAGCAAAGGGGCCAAACAAGCACCGACCACGTCATCACATGGGGCAAAGGACATCTTCCCTCTGACCCCTGGCACACGGGGGGTCTCCCAGAGCCCCTTGTACCCACCCAAACTGGAACAGTTCTCACTTTTTTTCTTTAAACGCAAAAAACGCCCTCAGGATGCAAACCAGTCCAAAGAGACATAGGCTACATACAAAACCCAGACACAATAAGCCTTGCATTGCATGTCTACAGGAATCTACCAGGCGTGCGCACGGACAACCACACCGACACCGACACAGCAGCGACACCTCACCTCCACCTAAACCACCCAAAGGCTTTTTTTTTGTTTCTTTTGTTCTTTTGTTACAGAAGGCCACTTTGAAATAAAACAAAGAAAAAAAGACAAGGAGCCCAAGAGCAGTGGCAGCAGCCAGCTCAGGGGGATGATGAATGCTCCGGACACACCGCGGGCACCTGGAGAGCAGAGGCCTCTGCCAAGGGCCATCCCCTTTGTCCAGCTCTGCTCAAGAAACCAAAACCCAGCCGTGCCAGTGGCCAGGGCCCCAGTGGTGACACTGGAGCCCCTCTGGCCTTCCACACCCAGCACTCAGCCCCAGCACGGACAGACAGACAGACACACACACGTGCAGAAAAACCCCAACGGCAGCAGTTTGGCTCCAGCCATTTCCCCATGTGAGATGTGGGTCACCAGCTGCCCCCGTGCCCCCAGGGACACGCGACCGCTGCCTCTCAGATCCCACTCAAGCAACTGCAGAGAACATAGGAAATCAGATCACTTCCCTTCCTAAGAGAAACGACGCAGATCTGGCTAATTTTTACTGGTGAGGTCAGGAATACATTCCTGTATCTAAAGTGTCAGTGTTAAGAGCTCTTTTCAGGATCATTCTAGAGTAGCAGTTTGGGTTCTTTGCCCTCTGCCTGCACCTCCCTGGCAGGCTCAGCCCAGCCGGGGCAGCACGAGGTTCCCCATGGCACCGCTGCCATCCCCGGGGTTCTGTGCCCCCAGATCTGCTCAGCTTCCAGCACCCCCAGCCGTGCTGGCTGAGCTCCAAGCACGGGTCCAGCTCCTGAGCACCATTTGGCTGTCGGCAGCAGGACACAGAGCGTGTGGGCTGCAAGGGCACCTGCCCTCAGCAGAACCATCTCCACTGACAAACAGGCTCCGAGCCAGGTGGGACAGGACAGAAAACCCTCTCAAACTACCATGTAGAAACTCCATTTCCTATTGTTTCTGTGGTATGGTTACCAATAACTAATATTATTCAACAACAGAAGAGATTTCTTGTAAACTTCATATTTATTGATTTTTGGGGGGACAAATTAGATCTTACGAATCCCCAAGTGTACATATATATTTATATATAGCTTTCTCCATAGGGAAAACATATATCAAAGGAGGAGAGACATTCCTAAAGTGCCCCTTGTCATACAGTACTGAACGGGATTTCTAGGAGCATCAGTGTAAATCCAAAGTTTCTGAGCAGGAATAACAGAGGTGGAGAAGGAAGGGCTGTGGCTGCTCTTCTTCCCACAGAATAGAGAGAAGTTTGCTGACTTAAAAACCCCAAAGAAACGTTTCTGGTAGCCCTGAAAAAGGCAGATGAGAACAGGGGTACACAGGACATCTGGAGCAGCTCACGGGGCTGGCCAAGGGGGATGTTCCTAATGGGGAGGCCAATACCCACAAAGGGGATCAGACACACAGCATGGCACAACTCCAAGGGGAAAGAAAAACTGGCCAAGACACACGACTGGGCAAGGCAGGGCCACTTTTCACTCTAAACCATAAGGGAGAAGATGAGATCAGCAGCAGCCCTGTCCGTACAGCACAGGCCATTCAATAACCCATGAGAAAGCTCATCTCCCTGGGGCTCGACCAATGCTCCTGCACTGAGCCCATGCTCAACCCTTCTCCTTCACTGAGGAGATTTTGTTATTTTGTCAGTTGGAACAGTAAAAAGAGGCAGAAAAACACGTCCCACCCCCTCCTGACACCGCTGCAGAAGGCAAAGCCACACAGTCCCTCCTGAGAGGGGAGGTGACCCCAGTGCACACACTCAGCTGTGAGGAGCTGCTGCTGAGGAGCAACTGACCTGATACCCAGCCCTGTCTCAAATACTGGCACCCAACGGCCTCCTTGGGAAAGCACCTGCAGGGACAAAGGACAACCAAGGCCTGGCAATTCCGGGAATCCCCCAGTGTTACTGGTGCACTGGAATGAGAAAAAACGATCTGCTTAAATGTGGTTTTAGGATAAGAAATCCTTCAAGGTTTGTCCATTCTGCAGGAGCTGTGCTGGTAGCACAGCCAAGAGCTTCCTGAACTCAAGGATGCATGGAAGAAAAATAAAACAAGTGGTAACTGGGGTTTTATAAGCAGACTTTACACAATTCCCAGTGACACCTGCTCAGAAGGCACAATCACCCCGACCACTGCAGTCATTTCTCCTGCCTCCAGACCAGTTTTAACTGGGGACAGTATGGAACAGGCAGATGTTCTCAGTTAAACCCCTGACACTGTTCACAACAGCCCTCAACAGGCTGAAGTCCTGCTAGAGCCAACAGGTCTTTTGGGCAGAGTATGGATGCTGCTCTCCTCAGGAGACCTCGCCCCACGCTGGGTGCAGCCAGGCAGCGAGTGAGGAGCGATGCCTCGGCTGCCCCGGCCTCCTCCTCTCCCAGAGCTCCTGGGCACACACTGGGACCATCCTCCCCTCCTGCCCTGGGAGCACAGCTGCTGGCTACAGCAGCATTTTGCCTGCAGTAAGGACCGTGGAACACTTGTTTTAAAAAGAGAGGAAGACAGAACGGAGATCATTCACAGCAGTAACTACGCACACAGTGCAAGGACCAGAACATTCAGACAGCAGCGCAACACATCCTAAGCAGCCTCCCGGGCAGGTACCAGCAGAGCCAAACAGCATTCCTCCTCTCCTGGCTCTCTGGGATTTGCCACTGACCTCAGACAGGTCTGCCCCAACCACCAGGAAGGGGGAACGGGAGGGTCCTGAGGGATGAGGGTTCTTTGGTGCACGTCTCACTGTCAGACACGAGCTCTCACACTGATCTCCTGCAGCAAACCCTTATCCTGCATAAGGGGAGACCGCTTCCCTGTCAAAGGGAACAAAGCTGTTCAAACTGCCTGCGCTCTGGAAGGGAACCACATCCCCATTTATCCCTTTCCGAACCCACCGGCTCCCACACCAAAGCGTGGTCAGGACAGAACAAACTAACAAACATTAACCCATGCAGCAAATCTACCTCATTTCTCTTGGTCTTCTTGTCCCAGGTTCCATCCACCAGGCCACAGAAACGCCCTGCAAGCTGCCAGCACAAAGTATGTGCCTCTGCCAAACAACAAACCCGAGAAACCTGGGGGGGCTTGGACCGGTAGGAGGGACCCTGACCAGGGCCATGCCATGCACAGAGATCTGCAAAATCAATTATTGCGTCAGCAAACCAAGCCAGACAAAATACAAATTCCCCCAAAAACATCCAAACAAAGCATTGTCAACCATTAAAATAATAAAAAACCGTATTTTTTGACATAGCTATAAAAATCAAGTAATTTATAAAACGGCAACAAATCAAGTCTGGTTGTGTATTCTTTTTCCTTTTATTAGACAGGACAGAGAATTTCCTTAAAATGCCATAACAAGTCACAGTGATTTTAGATGGTTTTTGAAATGCAATATATCGATGGGAAATACCTTTAACATGGTTTGACTCGTGGTTTGTTGTTGGGGTTTTTTTGTCACTATACTCTGGTCCACCAAACCATCTATCTTATAGTTTCTTGTTTAGAGAGGACACTCTGTCTTCTTCCTCCAAAAATGAATTTTGTCTCATAATCCTGCAAAATAATCAACCTTACAAAAGGCCTTCAAATGTTATATTTATATATATATGTATATACATATATATACACACACATACACACATATATATAAATATAGACTTCTATGATTTTTTTTCCCATTCTACGCAATGTCTCGATAAAGAGATCGGCAATTTTTATTCTACAAAGAAGCAACACATAAGAGGGCAAAATTAAAGTCTTAAGAACATCATATCCATAGTTCACTCATTACACATAAAAGGAAAAAAAATCACCATGAACAACTGTCTCTGAAGTTTCTCAGATTAGCAACTCGGAGCGCGGAGCGGCCCCGTCGCGGCGCCGGCAGCAGGCTGGGCACTGGGCGCCTCGGGACAGCCCGGCCCGGCCACTCTCGGCACTCCTGCGCCTCCCTCCCGCCGAGCCGGATGCGGTTGGAATGTATGGAGTTTCCTTAGGAAAGGTTCCCAACAAAGACCTCGCCGTCGGACCGTCCCCTCTAGGCCAGCTTCAGCGTGCTCACCGGGAACGACGGCATGGTCACCATAGTCACCGGGTTTAGGACCGTCTGCCCGACCAGCTGCGGGTGGTGGACAACTTGGGTTCCTACGGCCGGCTTGGCCATCACGGCCGGCTGGCCCAGGCTCGTGGTGCCGTTCACTTGCTGGTGCGAGATGGTGTGAGCGATGTGGCTCACGACGGGCTGGCTGACGGCCACGGGCTGGGGGTAGATGGGCAGCTGCGGGCCCAGGTGGGCCATGTGGTTGATGGTGGCCGGGTGCACAGTGATGTGGCCGATGGGCTGAGCAGCAGTGGTGAGTTGCACGGGGCTGGATGTGGAAGGTGCAATGTGAGCAATGTGCTTGGTCTGTGGACCCTGAATGACGTGGTTGACAGTCTGGATGACCGAGGCGTGGGTGGTGGCCGTGTGGGCAATAACAGTCGATTGCACGGTCGAGGCCGCCACGATGTGAGTCTGTGCAGGGACGATCGCCTGCGGNGCTTTCAGCAGCTCTGGGTGCTGGCGCTGGGTGAGTTTTGGTAATGAGTTCACTGGCCTGTCATCTTCCATATCTTCATCCATGTTGTCTTCACCCTCTGGAAAACACGAAAGGAAGAAACTCCCATAAAAAAGCAAGCAGAGCATGAACTGGACCAACGAGCCTCCCTAAAAGGCAGCATCAGCAGGAGAAATGAGCAGGAGGCATCACTGAGCTACAGGCTGGTGGCACAATGGCACGGCATGGCACAGCCCTCTTCTTGCTGCCTGTGGGCCAAGGACCTGGAGCCGGGCAGGTGTGACAGCTCAAAGATCCAGCTAGAGCAAGGTGCTCCCAACAGGCTGAGA
Source organism: Pachycephala philippinensis (assembly GCA_013397055.1). Taxonomy (NCBI): domain Eukaryota; kingdom Metazoa; phylum Chordata; class Aves; order Passeriformes; genus Pachycephala; species Pachycephala philippinensis. Next base: position 102,264 of record VWZT01008141.1, read on the forward strand.
GGTCTCACTGGGCAGGCAAGGGGAGCACCATGAGCAGAAGCCAACAGAAAGCGCCTGGCTGAGCTCTGTCTGGGCTCAAGTGGGCTTCTTCTGGGAAGAGGAACAGGGTTTCCTTTCCTGGCCAGTTGTTCCACGGATCGGCACCACCCCTTCTGCTCCCAGAGCAGGAAGGAAACAGCCATGGAGAACCATGGCAGCAAGTCTCTTGTCTGGTTCTGGAAAATGGACTCTTGTTCAGCCCAGGAACTAAGGAAGCAAAGCAGGAACATACTGGCCCTGAGATCAGGAAGACAAGCCTGGCACCCTGCACTGCCTGCTCTAGTGCCAGCCATGCAGCAAAGAAGAAAAATCTCAGAAGATACAGAAGCAGCAGGAACACCAGGGAAGACACTTCCCCTCCACAAGCTCTGGTTAGCAGCAGCTTGATGCGGTCACTTTCGGCAGAGGCCACTGCAGAGGGAACAGCTGGCACTTGTAAGGACAAAGCACTGCTTCTCCCATCTTCCATCAGCCTAAACCTGGAGCCTGCTCCTACCAGCAGTGATGAGCCTGAACGAGCTCAGGTTTTCCCAGAACCTGCGGCATCGTCTGCCTGGCGTGCCAAGAGCAAATGCTGCCTCGAAGGAACTGCTGTGAATGGTTATGCACTGCTACAGCCTCCGTGTCTCTGGAAAGCTCTACATCCACGGACTGCCTACTCTTCCTGCTGCGGATCCCTGGTGTGGAGGGAAGCATGCACTCTCCTATCTCACAGAAACTCCTCACTGGGAACCGCATGTCAGATATCTGTTAGAGTCATTCCATCTTCACTGTGAATCCTTCTCACGCAGAGTGAAGGCTCATTAAGTTGTTTAAATGCTCTGGTGATCCTCCCTGTACCAAATCCTTCTTCTATATGTGCAGAACACCCTCCCACATCCACACAAATACACCAGGATGCCCATTTCTAATGAGCAGGGCTGCAGAGCTGTGCAAGAAGAAAGCTAAGTTTGGAAAGCAGGGATTTATCGCCACAAGGAGGGTGGATGTGCAAACCTGCACTTTGTTTCTACCTGACATTGATGCACAAGTTTCAGTTTACTTCACATGAGCAGCAGTCTGTTATTAACAACACCAATCATTACAAACACTCTAAAACCTTTTCCTGTATTCTGAATGCAAAGAAACCCTGACACTGCTAAATGAAGATCCCCACCACCCCAATGTAACTGTGTCGATGACCTTCCATGATGGTTACGAGAAAAAGAGAAAAATTACGGGTACCTGATGCTGTCGAGGTAGATGCCTGGTCATCCTCTGGCTGAACTGTCTGGCGAATAATTCTGTCAATCTCCAAGACATCCATCCACTGGCTCAACTCGTTCTTCAGTTCTGCCAGCCGCTGCTGGGTAGCGATCTTCTCTCTCGCCAGCCGCTCCATCTCGTGTTCGTATTCTTTTTCCTTCCTCTTTAAAGTCTAAAGTCAGAGAAAAGAAAAAGAAATATAATAGAGAACAAAGACAAGAATAATCTGCACTAGTCTGGTCACTCCCATGTCCACAGCTCATTTTTTATATTGCCAGTTATGCTGGTGTAAAATGTGTTCAGCTATATTTACACCTGCCAAATTCGGGCAGAAAGGGAAGGACAAGAACCAGCACATAAAGTTTGCTCTGGCTGAATGCTTTCTGCTTTCTGAGGGAAAACTGATAAGCCCCCAAAACTGAAATGCTTAGAACTAAAGAAAAAGCCTAAGTACTGATGAGCTTCTGAGCAGCACACATCACACCAAGAGCTCCTGACCTAGGAGAGATGGTGAAGAACCAACAACCCCCTGCGTCACAGGGAAATCTGAGGTCAAACACGAAGGAAGGGTGTATGTTGTCCTCTCCTGTTAATGCCCCCTTGGCGCTGGGAATCGCCACATCCATTGGAAAGGCCAGGGGAGCTGCTGCATCAGTCAGCACAATACAGAGAAATGCCCCACACTGCTGCTGGGAAATATAAACCACACGGACCTGGGGGGCGTCAACTATTCCGAGTGCAGCAGAAAACAACAGGCCTGTTTCATGAGGTTTTAAGCCAGCAGTGTAGCACTGCACAGTCAGAGACCACACTTACTATATGCATAAAAGAGACAAAATTAGGCGAAATCTGTAAAACTACATCCAGACTGTCCATTTTCTGAAGTTAAGTTTCACCACTGGGAATTTAAATCCCACACACACTTCTGAAAATACCAGCCACACGGAGCCCACACAGAGCCCACACGGATGCTCCTATTCCCTCACTGCTGGCAAGCACTGAGCTCAAAAGCAAACCCCACACCTGTCAGAGGACCAGGCTCACGGTCTTCTTAACACATGCTCTTTATTTCTCTCTCAGGTTCTCCAGGAAGAGTACAATCAGAGCCTGACCTCATGCCTTTCAATAGTTCTGCTGGTGCTGTAGCTCACAGGTTTTCGGGGAAGGACCTTAAAGCCTGTTCAGCCAGGCCTTTAATGCAGCCTGAGGCGACACAGATTAAGGCAGCTCCTGCCTCTGCCTTTGTCCCAGTAATAACAAGAAAGGAAGTATTTTTAAAAGAGCCAAACAATGTGTGTTAGCAGGGCACAACCACTGCAGGTGTGTCAACGGAGACAGTTCCTCTGCCTCCAGATCAGCTAAAAGCTCCTCAAAACAGGGTTTTCAGGCAAAGGGGGCAGTTCTTTCTCTCCTACTGCTTTTCAAGCCAAAGCAGGCAGCAGACAGGCCAACACCACGATCCCACAGCTCTGTCCTGGGCAAGCCCAGCAGACCTGCAGCCCACCGCAGGGAGGGGGCCATGGGGACAGCCAGGAAGGGAGGATGGGGACTCCCGGAATTCTGGCTCTGCACCAGCCCTGACTTGTAGCCCAGAGATTCCCATGTGGCTGAGGCCCAAATCCACAGGCTAGTTTTAAAGTCTCTTTCCTACGAGTGCAGCCAAAGCATTTTGTCTGACCCAGAAAAGTCATGTGCTGTGTGTGCTCTGATCCCCTTGCAAAGGGGTGTGGGTGAGACACGGAGCAATGGAGGGGAAGGTGAAGGTGATGAGGAAGGTGCTCGTTCCTGGTCAGGTTTAAACATGCAAGACTTGCATGTAACTTGTCTGAATGTCTTCCCCTCGCTATGTCATCAGGAAAGAGGCAAGTAGAAGAAAGGCTGACGCTAAACCTGCTGTGCAAACATAAGCCCAGCCCCTCTCTGCAGCATCTCCCCAAAGCTGCTCTCCACGCAGGGCACGAGAGGACAGAACAGGAACAGCTCTCCAGGAGGAGCAGGCACGAAATTCCCGCAGCCTCGGCACCGCATCGGGCACAGCACACGCATATTCAAACAGATCTGGCTTCATTCCCTGCTGTGAGAGGAGACTCCCAGCACTGGGGGAAAGCACTACTATGAGGTATGAGTAGGGCAGCTGGTAATTAGTTATAAACTTTTAATTACTGGGAAGGCAGGCAAACCCTTAGCAAGCACCAGGAGGAGTCTCCCAGCCAAGAGAGCCAGGGAGTTCACTGTGTCACTCTGAAGCACTCCCAGGCTTTGGGACGTGGCACTGGTCCAAGCCAGGCCCCGTGGGCTCTGCTCCCTCAGTGCCAGGTCCGGGCAGCCCCTCGCTGTGCCCGGCCTCCTCCCGGGGCTGCGGCACGGCTGGGCGAGCTCCAAGGGGAGTGCTGGGGAGGCTGCAGCAGCAGATGGGCTGGAGGCACCTCCAGTCTTTCAAAAACTATTCTGGGATGCAATTCACTGGAGCTCACTCAGTAAAGACTGATCTCCAGGCTGAGCTGCCCTGGCCTAGTAATGAACTGGGTGTGATTAACTGGAGCCCTCCTCCCTCTCCTGCAGCCCCCTCTGAGCACGCCCACTCTCTGCAGGTACACGTGGGTGCAGTCCCCTCCCAGGCTCTGCAGGGACTGCGAGTATGCCCTGCACTGGGAGCAAGAACAGCCCTGGCCCCAGGGCAGCATCGAGCACTCATCGAGGGACAGGGAGCAGGGACCCCCTGCCTCTGCACTCCCTGCCACCGCAGCCAGGGCGGACGGAGCAGCCGCGTCTCCCCGCGTGCCCTCTGACCGTGGCACGGCCGGCCCGGGGACACAGCTCTCTGGCATCCGCCTCCTGACGGATTATTTTCTGCAAATCATCCTGCCCACATCAGCTGCCAGGATTTCCCGTCAGTCAACAGAAAGTCCACAGTGACAGCCAAACCTGAGTCACTGGGACTGTGGTCACTGACCTGCCCCTGCACATCAAAACCTTTAGAGACACCCACTGATCCCCGGGATGCTTTTCTAAAACAGGAATTTCTGTCAGCACTGTCACCATGGATCATGCACTACAAAACCAGACGCTTTAAAATAACATATAACCACACAGACACTCTTTTCCCCAAACCCAAGCCTTTGGAATTTTCCAACAGAATGGGCATGTAATGGTAGCACTGAAAAGGGCAGAGGGGACCCTCAAACTACAAACACAGTAACTGAGAATTAAATTTTGATAAAAGAAATTCATACAAATGGACCTGGAAACAGTTCCTCAGAGAGCAGCCGGGCTGGGCTGGCCCCAGGAAGGCTGGGGTGCCCCTCGAGCTCTGCTCTGTTTGCAGAGGGCAGCCCAAAGCCGGGGGTGGCACCTCACTGAGCACAGCCCACGTGCACCGCGGCAGCGCCAGATCTGCTGGAGCAGCAGAGCCCCCCCACCCCAGACTGCTCTCTGCAAGCACCAGGCTGCAGCACAGACCCTCCTTCTTACGTCTGTGCCTCCATCACTGTAGCATTTCTTTTTTTCCTGTTAAGCAATTCGGAACCCTGGTTGCCCAGGCAACTGTTACACTGCAGTGTGAGGAACCTACAGAAGCTACGACTTTAGAACTCTTCTATTTTTCACAGCTGTGCACTTAAAAAAAATTCCATGAGCATAACCTAGAAGAGTAGACCTGGCCCTGCCAAGGGGGAAGCCGAGCTACCCCAGGAAGAAATCATGGATTTCCTCACTCTTGTGAATCCATCCATGGCTTTTGGTGCTTGGGAAGTTTTGCAAATCAGCTGCTGGCTCTGGTGAAAGCAGATGATGTTCCACTCCGAACAGTCTCAGTTCTGCTGATCTGAAGCTGAGAGTGAGCCCTTTGCAGCGGAGCAAGGGCCGGAGCCTCCCCTGCCAGGCACCACCACACCAGGCACAGCAGGGGCTGCTCCACGGGCAGGCGGAACTGGTGACAAGGGCACAAGGGCACTGCTGAGTCCCTTCATCTTTAATTTAAACATCAGCAATCAAATTAAAATCCACATGTGGGTTTGCTTTTGCTCCCCTAGAGTATCTGATTCTCCCCCTGTACCTGTCAGCTCCTTGGCAGCCTTTATCCACCTGGGTTATTGAAGCGAGACCAGACGACTGCAGCGACAGCGAAGGCCTGACACAGTTCCAGTGGTAACACTTCCCCACTTTGTGCGCACTATCCCACCTGTTTCGGAGCCACGCTTTGGTCCTTGTGTGCATCTCCCTGCCACTGTCTGGTAAACAAACCATACACCAACTCCTGCTCTCCTTGTGTAGCAACCGTCATCTGTCACTGCAAAGACTTTTCCATTTTATAGCTGTCTGTAATTAAATTGCGCACTCTCATGTCAAGACTGGAAATAATGCCCCCAACACCTTCCCTGTGCCTGCCTCAGGAATGTTGCTGGCCCTGCGGCTGGCATTAGTGAGGTTTAAAAGGCCTTATTACACAGCTCCCCTCATAAACATTTTACTAGCAGCTTAAAAACACACTTTCAATTATGAGATTTTCCAAAGCATATTTCATCTGTTTTCTTCTCTTACATGGCATTAGCTGATTGAAAAGACCTCATCAATAAGCAATTAGGAGAGTGATTGGCAATTTCGAGCTGGATTCTTTAACTCTCTGCCCTGGGGATCAGAACTGGTGCCACAGAGTGGGATCTGCGGGACCAGGGAGGGTCCTGAGCTGCTATTCCACCTGCAGGACCTCCACCACAGACCAGACCAGCTGGTCAGACTCCCCATCGCTGCACAGAGCTGTGATTCCTATATGTTATGGAAAAAACCTGAAATACTAAGAAAAGGATCTTATCCTTGCTGGGACTGCCATGGTGCAGGAGATTCACAGCGGAGCAAGCATCCACCAGCCTGACTCCAAAAACATTCCAACCAGGACCAGAGGAATGTTGGGGAACCAGCTGTCCTCACATAGGCCCAAATGGAACCCAAACAGCCCCAGCTGCCAAAACTCCACTGGCCAAGGCACCACACTCACCTGTAGGACTTGGGGATTTTCCATCACTTCTATCAATTCTGGGCGTTCCTAACTCGAATCGTGCTAAACTGTCTCCGTCCCTTGGCTGCCACGAGCAGTTTGTTCACAGCCCAGCACCTACAGCAACCCCTCGCCCCAAGCCCACCTGACCTGCTGCGACGGATGGAGCGGAGCCCAGGGCACAGGGAGGGTGAGGAGCTGGTTCCCCCAGCACCAGGGCAGCAGGAAGGTGAGGAGCTGGTTCCCCCAGCACCAGGGCAGCGTCCCCAGCCTCTGCAGCCACTGCCCACACTTGCCGAGGTGACAGTACCCACCAGACCCCGGCGCTGCACCGCGGACCCCCGGCCCCTCGGCCTGCGAGAAGCAGCCGTGCATGAACCTGGCTGGTTGCCACGGGAACCAAAGCCATGGTTTCCATGGCAACTGCTCCATTCTGCCGGCTCTCGGAGATGAGATCCCGCAGCGATGCCGGATGCGCTGGCCTGGTACCACAGACAGAAAATACAGGTGGGGCACAACAGCGGCACCGCCACAGAGCCGCGTCACCGCTGTGCCGCAGCCACGCCGGCACGGCCACCACCCACAGCTACACCCGGCTGCAGCCTGGGCCACGGGAGCCTCTGCTCAGCACAGGACCACAGCCTCGCTTCCCCCAGCACAGGGCAAAGGCACAACGGGCTTGACCCAAAGCCCCAAGGCATTAACAGACGCAGCACCGGGAGAACGGGGCGAGGGTCTCGCTGTGACTGGGAGAGGGGACAGCCTGAGTGCTAACGCGGGGAGGCGCAGGACAAGGACTGCAGGCTCCCAGCGTTCATGCCCCAGCTTCGGCCTCCCGAGATCTCAAACTCCAACTTCACACCAGGACCAAAACCAAAATAAAGCCTGCAAGGTGGAACAGAGACTATCCCTCGCTGCCCCCCAGTGTGACCCCCTGCACCAAGAGCCAGGCCGCGGGTGTTTGCCAGCAGCCCCGTGACCCAGCTCTCCCATGTGTCCAGCCCTGGCCGAGGACGAGGACGGCAGCCAAGGAGCGCTGCTGTGCTCCGGGAGGTGACCTCACTCTCGCGCAGGCACGGGGACCTGGGGAAGGAGCACGTCCTCGCCGCACAGGCTGCACCTGCACGGGCTGCACCCACTTCTGGGCAGCTCCCAGCAGAGTGGGCACCACCCACCACAGCTCAGCCTGGCTCCAAGGGTAGGGACGAACTTCTAGACAGGAACACTTCCCAGAATAGGAAATCTGCCTGGAGCAGAGCAATCACCAAAAATGAGAACATGCGTTGGTATTTACATTTATCTTTTCACATTGATAAATGCACTTCAGGCTCCTGATAAAAAGAGACAGCAGGCCTTAATCTGTGATCAAAACTAGGGCTGGAACATGGCTGTTTGCACTGACCTGTCAGAGCCAGCCTCCCAAAGCACCACACTCTGGACAAAGTACAAACAGTCACTGGGGCAGAGGGCAGGAAGAATCCAAATCAGGAAGACAAAAAATAAATTCAGAGAAAAAAAAAAAAAACCCGAAAAAAAAAGAAGCAACCAAGTGGAACCAACAGAACAACAAAGCAGGGAAAAGCAGAGCCATCCCCAGGCCAGTCACCCATGCTGCCTGCCACCAGTTAAGCAGATCCACTTTATTCCTTGATATGACTCCCAAGGACACAAGAAACTCCATTTTAAAATAATTGAAGCATGACTTGCAAGCGCTTGGTGTTAAGTTTGGTTGTGTGTTTTGCTTTTCCTATTTTTATTTTTTTAAGCAGTCTCTGTCATTCAGGAAACAAATGAGACATTTTTAATGATTCCAGTGGATTCCAGATGCCCCAAAGACCCTGAAATACCGTGGTGTGTTTGTTACTTAGAAAATGATCCCAAACAAATTAAAATAACTTGGGAAATTAAAACTTGAGAATTTTTAATTTCAAATTTAATTCTGCAGCACTTAAATTAAAAAAAAAATTGAAATAAAAAAAAATAGTGGGAAGTATGCTTTTGAGACTAACTGTTACCATTTCCTGCAAACAGAAATGAAGCACACTGCATCGCAAGAAGGATTATTATTAACAACACAACTGCTGGATGCAGGACCCTGGATTCTCTTCCCAAGCCTTGGTGATGATGCATGGGCAGCAGCTCCAGAGGACAACAGGCAGGTTTATGCCTTGGAGCCACAGCCAGAGCTGTCTGCCAGGGATGAGGAGGAGATTTCTGAGCAGACACATTATCCCTACATTGACTTGCTGCAGTGCTTCCGTATTTTCCTTGCAGGCATCTCTGAGCAGCTGCTGCAGGAGCCAAGGCAGAGCTTTGGATGGGTCCTGGGTGCAGCCCTCCCTTTGTTCCCATTCCTACACTTTGGCTCAGCCAACAGGCACAAGGCACAGGTGAGCTGCACCCCTGAAGGGAACCTGCCCAGGGAGCAGGGAAGTGAGGGCTTCTCCTGGGAGAGGACACCTCCCACACCACAGTTCTGGCAGGTGATGGCAGTGCCAACAGCCAAGGGCCCTGACAGAACCACTCCCCCACACCACGGCAGCAGGTCCAGGTCCTGGCGACTCAGAGAATGGTGCCATCCTCCCGCCCCACCTCTCCTTCCTGTTCCCCCATCCATCTAAGGAGGTCAGTGCCACATCCCAGCAGCTCCACCCATGGCCCACAGAGCAGATCTGGGTCACCAGAGGATTTCTGTCCATCCACCTCCCTCACTGTCAGGGCCATGGTGGCAGTGGGAGGACACAAAACCCAGCTGTGAAACACAAACCGACTCCAGCACCTGTGCGAGGCCACGAGGCAAAGCCGTGCCCGGGTGGAAACCTCCATCTGTGCTGGAGGGCCTGGGTCTGCACTGCTGCTGGCAGTGTCAGAATCCCCCTCATTCATTATTTTGTAGCTAACAACGCTGGCTGCTGTGACCTGCACAGCTGCAGAGCTCAGAGAACATGGAACTCTGCAGCGCTCCACACACCACGGTTATCACTTTCTTAAAACTATTTGTTAGCAGTTCCAATACTGCACGGTAACTTTAGAGAGTATCAACACACACCTTTGAACAGGAAACCAGCCTGCCCTGTCACTTGTGCCACAGGATCCAGACCTCTTCCCAGTCAGGCCCTCGAGGAAGAGCAAACCCATGAAGCAAACCACACAGCTGTGATGTTTGGGGCTTTTGCTGTGTTTTAAAGGCAGGTGACTTCTGCAATGTCACACATAAAAGAGAGCCCATGCAACCAAGCTGTAATTATCACTGCTCTCGTTAGGGCCCATGTCCTGTCTCCCCTCCCATGCCAGCTCTGACAGCAGGTGGCAACCAGAGCAAGCAGTGGCCCCCAAACACATCAGCTACCACACAGCAGCATTCCTAACTCTGTGCTGCAATCCACTTACAGGCTGGTTTGGTTTTTACAACCCTGAGTGCTTCTTCAAACTACTACTTAAATGACAGTGGTGGAATGGGTGCAGATTCTCTGACAATTACAAACACACTGACAAATTTACAATTCCATTCACCCTTTCCAAACTCTCATCCACAAGTAATGAGTGAAACACTTTAAAAAAAATCACCATCCCTCTTGGCAAAGGTTAAGAAACAGCCTCCAATCACTCAACAAGGTCCAAATGCTGGACATTTTTAATCACTATTACAGCTGCATCTCAGATTTTGAAAGCACATTGTTACTTAGTCAGCATTTCAACTGCTGGGGAAACCGGCCAACAAGCAGGACCTGCAGCACACCCCAAGACTGACAGGCTGGGCTGTGCGCCAGTTGTCCCAGTGTCACCTGGTGAGCAAATCACCTGGATGTCATCTGACACTGAATGTGCAATAGAAAATAACCCCCGAAACTGGAGGGTGTTCAGGTGCCACAGTGACAGGCACAGTTTGAGAACACAGAGCAGCAGTCTTGCTTAAGGGCTTCAATTAGCTTCCAAAGAAGATGATTACATTTCCTAGGGGGCAAGGAATCCTTCAGAGAGACTCAAACACGAATGCCCAGCTGCACGGGCTGTGAGTGTGTGCCCCAGCAGCCCTTCCCAGCACAGGCAGAGCACAGAGCAGCTCTGGGGAGGACAGAAAGGCCTGCCCTGCCCTGCCTCCGCCTGGGGACTCTGCTCAGGAGCAGCGAGGGGACAGGGCTCTGCTCTCTCAAAGCAAACAGCATTTTATTCTCACCGTGGTTTTTTCCACATCGCTCCATGCACCTTACAAACTTCCCAGAGGTCTCCAGCATTTTCACTCGGGTTCTGCAGGCAGGAGAGTGAAGAACAAGAGCCGAGGTGTAACAAATGGACTTGGTTGGAGGCGTGTGCTGGGGTCTGGAGCCCACTCTGCTGCTGGACCCACTGGGACACCCTCCTCAGCTGAGAGCCGCGGCACAACAGCCCACACCGCCTCGAGCTGACTCACCAGCTAAAGGGATTATTAACTTCCAGCTGCGCTGGGCCCCATTTCCTTTGTGCAACAGTGTGCCTAATTGCAAATTCTAATTTACTGTTGCAGAGCACAAGCTCAGGTCCAAGGATAAATTAAAATGACGGCTCTATGGGAAGTTTGGAATTTAACTTTCTAACTTATCTGATTTGATGCAGATACAAATATTTAAATCCAGCCAAGGAAACAAACAGCCTGTTTCTAAGAAGTTCCAGCTGGGAAGGGGGGAAGGAAGGATTTTGTAGGAAGAGAGGCTGCAACAATCAGTGTACTGTCACAGTGCCTGTGGGAGCAGAGCAGCCGCTGTGCAGAGCTTCGGCCGGCGCTGTGCTCCTCCTCTGCAAGGCTCATTTGGGTTTGGGTTTTGAGGGCTTTTTCTTTTTCCCTTTAGTGAAAAACTGCTTTGCTGTCCTGAGAGTAAGAGCTTTTACTTTTAAATCTCTTTTGTACAATTGTCCTGTTCTCATTTCAAGGGAAACACTGAGCCTGTGAGTGAAACACACAGAGCCTGGCACATAATCAGTGACCATCCCCACACTGATAGATGTTAGTTTTGTTGAAAGAGATCAAAGCTAAATTCAAACTGCAGTAAAAAAAATTTAAAAATATGATTTTTACTTTTGAATGCTGAAAACTCAAATCAGATTTCTAATAATCTCGGTTTTTTCAGGCAAATAAACAGTGCTCAAGCTTTTAGCACAACTGAATCCTGTGACTGAGTCACAGACCCATGGCTTTGGTGCTGCCAAGGAAAACAGTACTGGGGATACTCCCTGAGCAGCTGCCAGACACGCTCCCACTGCCCAGCAAAAGGAGAAGGAGGAGGCGATGCAGCGAGGAGGTTACACACGTCACAGGCCATGCCCGCGGGGCAGCGAGCCAGCCCTGCAGCCAGCCCTGCGCCGGTGCGGGTCAGTGCCAGCTCACGGGCAGCCCCGCCACGCCAGCGAGGCCGGGTGCTCGCCATGTGCTCCCCACACACGTGGAGGTGGACGCTGGTACAGCGTGAGGTCACCGTGACCTTCTGTGCCACACCAGAGCACCCAGCTGCAGGGCGGCTGAGTGAGCCGCTCCTCCCGCCACACCGCCGGACAGCCACGGACAGCCACGGCCAGCCGCTCCCGTCCCGGGACTGCACACCCCAGACCGGCCACCAGAGAGGTTCCTCCCACAAACCACACCGTCTGTGGTGCACGGGCAGCTCAGCTGGCAAACCACAGCTGTGCGGGCGCAGCCCCTGTCAGTGAGGGTCCCAACACCGGAGGGGAAATACTGCGCCACTAACCCTGCCAATCTCTGCATTTTCACTTCACTGGCTGACTGAACACTGGGGTGACTACATCACCCCAAGAATAGCTTCTGGACCATCATAAAAGCAGTTTACACTTCCTAAGAGGACGTGCTGAGGGTTTCACTCCCAGCAATACACAGAGCTGTCTGGTGCAAACGCTCACAGGCAGCACAGAACTGCTCCACACTGAGACCTCCAGCACGGCACACGGGAGCCAGGGAGGAGGGAGAGCAGGACTGGCCATCACCACTGACAGCCACAAACAGAATTTTAAGCTGCCTTCCAAAAACCCAGAGTAAAAATGCTGCAGAGCAGAGTCTGCTCACAGAGAAGTCTGCACCTGCATCAGCATTCCCAGGGCGTCAGCGCCCACTCCAGACACAGCTCCACTCCAGACACCCGGACTCGGGACTCGGCCCCTGGATGCAAGAGCAGGTGATCAGCTCACTGCTCCCTCACTGCTCATGCAGGCCCATTCCCACCAACATCAGCCTGCCAAAATCCAAAGAAAGGCTCAGATCTTCTATAAAGTCCACTAGACTTCGATATAACCACAACCCCAAAAAACACCTTTTTGAGCAACACAGATAGTGGCTGGGTACAGTCAGAATTTGCCCCAACCAAAGTCTCTCTGAGGGAAGTTACTGGTAAAAACTAAGAGAAGGGCTCAGCTGATCTAACTCTGAGGCATTACTGACGCTCCAAAGCACAGCTGAAGTGAATAATCAACATCCAGCACTTCTGAACACCAGAGTGAAAGGGTGTTTGAGAGTGACTGAGGAAAAATGGGAAGAAAGTGAGAAAAGATTATATTTTACTGTGGAAAAGTCCGTTGTGATCAATCCTCAGCACCCTTTATTCCAGTCAAAATGTACAAGGTTTTCCGGCTCTCTATTTGCACTACAAATTCAGCAACTCTTTCAGTTTCCAGATGAATTTTAATTGCATTACATGCTACTGATTTCACGTTCACAGGGGACATCTAGCACGATTTCTTTTGTGCTACCATTAGCCACTTTCACAAACGTTAAACAAGCAAACACTAACACTTATTTCCTTCCAGCTACAAACACAACTCATTTTTACCTGTGCTTTCTCCCAGAGTCACTCCCAGTGCCCCATCCACCTACAGCTTCATGCTGTAACCTCAAGTTCCAGGCTTTCCTTGCCTCCAAGAAAATGACTTGTACTCACATGCCCATATCATCAAAATTTTGAGACATACCAAATCTTCACAGAAACTCATCTTTTGGTTAAGCAAACAGAAAACCTCCCCAAATATACATATTAAAATTCACCTGAGACCAAAAGTAGCAACTGAAATTCACTCAGCCTGGATCTCTAAGATCATCAGAATTATCTGCTCCCTGCAGTCACCGTTGCTGGTAAGGATGATTTGTGGTTAACTGGGAACTTCTAGAATAAGGAGACTGCATGAAGCAAGTGTTCCTCAAAGATCCAAATGTTCTGGAAACCTGGAGTTTATAAATTATCATGCTTACATGGGAGGAGGAGGAGGAAGGGGAGTTTCTCTCCCACTTTCCTCCTCACTCCAAAGGCTGCTCCGGTCTCTGCACAAGCCCAGCCCTCAGCCCCGAGCGCTGCACGTACCTGGATGTATCTCAAGGCACTCCTGAGGACACTGAGGTTTGAGGTCTTCTTGTCGTCTACGTTGGGGATGTTGCGCTTTAATGTCTCAAAGCACTCTTTCAAATGTGCACGTCTAAAGAAAACACAGGTGGGTCGTCAGCTCGCAGCACACACACCAGAAACCAATTCCACCAGAGGGGAGAGCTTAATTGAGGCCTTAATCCAGCAAAGCACCTACACCTGTGCATAGCACCCCCCAGCACAGCGTGCTCACAGCTGAGCCAACTCACCCCAGCAGAGACTGCCTGGATTCTATCCCAGCTGGGCAGCCTGTATCTCATCTCCCTGTGCTGGTGCTCACTGTCACCATACTTCAAATTTAGCTAGCCAGGCTTGTAAGTTTTGGGTCAGAAATTGATGTTTATTCTGTATTCACACGGTACACTGACCCCTGATTTTGGGTATTTTACTCCTTTTAAATCAAAAGAGAGTCACACTGTTATGCACTGTTACTGCTTTGCGGAATCAGGGCTTTGCAGGGTGATTGGGATGCAATGGTGCAGTTAAACAGAACATATTGGGAAGCAAGAAATGCAGAATTGAGCTATAAGAAAGCAAAGCAGCACTGCAAGATTCAGTAAAAGTCGCTAAGAATTTTATTCAGGTTATCTGTTTAAAAAACAAGCAAACAAACAAACAAAAACCCGCTAAAGCCAAACAAATATTGACACACGACAGGCCAAAAAAAAAAGGAGGGGAATTACAATTAAAAAACCCAAACCCCTGGCTTTCTACGCACCTGTTCTTCTCCAATTTATTATGTACTTCCCTGGTCCCAACCCTGTAACCCAAACAGAACAAAGATCAGCTCAGTGTCAGGTTGAAAACTCCTGCATTGCACCTGTGCTTGCAGCAGTGTCTGTGTGTTGAGGAGATAAGGTCAAGATGCAAAAGCAGCAGAGGTGTTCAGATATCACTGGTTTAACATTAAGTACACATATATCTGCCTATAATGTTTCAAGATAAACTCCATACTTTACACGTGCATCAGGTGAACCAAGCATTGTGCATATAATGCACGTAAGATACACACAGGTGTGATGTGTGTATATATACACAGACACAGCTCCTACCAACATCAGGGAAAGACACAAAGTATGAATTTTAAGTATTTGTACAGTCCCACAGAGCCCAGATTCTGACCTGGTTCTGATCTATGCCTACAATTCCAGTGGGACAAGGTTTCAAATTCAAGCGCATGGGATTGGGCAGACACTTCCAACTGCTTTGGGTTTTTACTGTGCGTGAAACAACACAGCTGAGGACAAACATGGAATGAAGCAATAGAAGAATTCTCCCATCGCTGCTCAAGGAAAAACCAAAGTGAGTTTCTGGTTTTGGGGTTTGAGTCCACCCACTCTCTGAATCAGAGGAATATTTTTAGGAAAAGCCAAACAAATGCATGTTATCTCAGTTTTTCAGCTACAGCAGTGATAAGGTACATTAGCAGACGTGGAGATTTCCAAGTATCTTCCATACACTGCACAAAGTAATTATTTGCCTTTGATTGAAAATACAGGACATAGAGGTAATCATATTTAATAAATTGTCACAAATATTTGACAGCATTCTCCCATTAAACATTTACAGGCTGAAAAGGACATCTTTTCTGTGCTTATGTCTAATGGAGCAATTCTGGGGGGACATAGTGGTGGTGCTGTGCCCCACACTGGCACCACAGCCCCCCGCAGCTCCCAGCAGCACAGCTCAGCCTGACAGCATGGCAGCAGTTTGTGGGTGCACCTGAAGTCACCCCACTGCCCTCTGCCTGGGCAGCTAAACTTGCGCAGCCTGCCCTGACACCCCTGTGCCAGCAGAAACCCCCTCCACAGCTCCCTGAACCCACACAACGTCCATGACAGGGTCTCTTGATTAGTGCACAGCCTGACAGACCCTTCTGCAGTCGTGTGTTTCACAGACAGGCTCTGAAGATCCCAATCTTCTTAGAGGAATTACACTGGCATTTTACCAAAACCTTTATCTTCACAAACTCCTGTCTGCAATCGCTGTTTCCTTCTATGCATTTTGGGATCACTATATCCCAATGGACACTATGAACCCCTTTTCTGTCCACTATATATCTCCTCCAGCCCCCAAGGGAGTCACACACCATCTCCAAAACCACTGCCAAGAGTCATCCCCCTGCTGCAGGCAGCCAGGAGAACAGTCAGAGGCCCAGACAGCACAGCCAGGAGGGAAGACTGAACAGATCCAGGTCACTTATCCTGCAGGAAAACTGAGCGGCCAAAGGAAACAGGTAAAACTGCTGCAAGAAGGAAATGGTTTGTTCTCCCGGTCCACAAGCAGTAATACCAGACTCCGTATTGGGATAGTGTGGTCTGGAAACAACCACCTACAAAGAAGGCAGGGTCTCCACCAGCCAAAGTCCTTAAGAACAAGCCAGACAAACACTAACCTGGAGCAACATCAGAGCCACAAGTCCTGTCAGAGGGTGAGGGCAGACTAAATAGCCTTCAGCCCCTTCCAGCTGCAAGACTCTGAGCAAGCAGGAGGCCCTTGGCACTTTCAGCACTACGAAACTCAAACAGCAACTAAGGTGATCTCTGTCCTCGGAATAACATCTCCCAAATCACATCCCAGTTTTCACGAAAGCCCCCACAAGCAGCAGTGTCCTTTGATTTCCCTGACCAGTACAAGCAGAGATCTTTTGCCAAACATAACACGAGATACCACTTGAGATCAGACAGGCAGGGCTGGGATTTGCTTCCTAACACAGTTCTGGCTTGGAAAAAAAAATCCTTATACAGAATCTTACAGTGTGGAGTGAGGGAGGAAAATAAAAACACGTCAAGCTAAAAAGCCCTGCTTTCAGCAATTTGAAGATATTAAACATCCACAGGTCTTGGTATTTCTGACCTGACAACACCTTGCACAAGCAGGAGCTGCTCCACACGCAGTGCACTCACCCTCCAATTCTCTTCTTGAGCTCGATGGGTTTCATGTCGTCTGCCGGCGCCAGCTTCAGAGCGCCGAGCGGCGCGGGCGCTGCCGGGTGCTGCAGGGGCTGGATGGGCTGCGGGACCACATGGTGCTGGGAGATGGCCAGCACCGGCGCCGCGTAGTGCTGGAGCTGCTTGGGGCTGCCCGACGGCGGGGTGGCGGCTTTGCCATCGGGCAGGTGCGGGCCCGGCCGCTGGATCACCGGCGCCACCGACGAGGCCTCCTTGGGGACGCCGGGAGCGCTCACGAGGGGCTGGTGCCGCTGCACGAGCGGCGGCGACAGGGCGCTCTGGGCTGCTTGCTGCGGGGAACTGGTGACAACCGGGATGGGAATGACCGAAATGGGAGCTGCCAGGGGCGGGGGCGGCGGGGGCACCGGGCCCGGGGGGGAGATGGGCACCAGCAGTTCGCTCCGGGGCTCCTCTGGGGACAGGGCGCTGTTGGCCCGTGGCACGCTGGCCTTGCCCGCCTTCTTCTGCTCCTGCTCCCTCTCCAGGCAGAGCTTCTCATGCTTCTCATTCTCCTCTGAAAGAGAAACAGCCACAGTGAGCAATGGCGCTTCCCTGGGCACAGCCTACAACCAGCACGGGGCAGGATCCTTAAGTTAAAATACCCTGGGTTTTATACTATCCTGAACAAATCCCAGCTCAACAGATACAAACACATCAGGGCACCTCTTTACTGCTGTGGATTTTAATCAAGCTCTTAAACTTGGCTTTGATGTGTGTATGTTCCTATATGTTTTTAGAACACCAGACAAAGTAAATGAAATCTGTGTGGCCCGACTAGCAAAATAAACCTCATCAAATGCAATCCAGGGCTCTGGCTTTAATTGCGTGAACATGGCACAAACAGAATTTATTTATACAAGTCCTGTGGCGCCAGTGGCCCTGGCATCTAGACATTGCGCAGCCTTAATCAAATATCTCCAAACCCACCATCCGTGAGGTTCTGCAGATCCCGCTCCTGACAACCTCTGAGGAGCTGCAACAAAAAGTGGTGCACCAACCTCTTCACAGTAATATACAAATATTTGGAAAATAAAACCTTATTTTATTAAGGGAAGGATTAGGGCAAGGACATGGACAGCTGGGTGTTCTGTCTTACAGAGTCACCAATACCAGGTAATTCAGAGGAAGCTCTAAGAAACATCCCAACGGAGCCTCTCCCAGGAGAAGCTCGGGCTCAACTGAAACACTGGAGTCAGAATGTGTATTCAGGAAATTAGAGAGAAGAGCATGTATACTGCCACCTGGAATTACCAGGTTATGTTCAACCCCCCACTGATCTTCAAGAAGACTCTGTATTGAACATAACAAGTAGAATAAAGGAAAAAGGGTCCCATAAGGTGTGGAGCTGACCAGCCCTTGCCACCACTGGGTTACTTTCTAACCCACCTTTTCATTTTGAGGGGCATAGTGCAAAACCTACAGAGAGCAATGAAGGGAACAAACTCTTATTCCCGATTCTGAATGCCCTTTGGTACGTCTGACTGCACAGCAACACCGACCCAGATTCAGTTGACACAATTTCCTGAAGTTCAGCTGCAGCAACAGTCCAAACACACCCCTATCTCCCTTAGGAGCCCACGAGCCAGGTCAAGCAGCCAGCTGCCAGGGTAAACACTGTCCAGCACCCACACACCGAGAAACCACCCCCTGGATCGAGCTCTAGCACTCGGGCTGCAGCCCCAGTCCCTGGCCCTGCAGCACTCACAAAAGCACCACACGAAATTCTGTCATCAGGAAGGATTTCACATCCATACAGCACTCTTCCCAGGACTGCCTGAGACTCAAATCCAAAGTTTTCATTCAACTTCTGCAGCACAAATAGGGGGCAAGTGAGCAAAACATCTGACTGACTCCAAAACAGGAGGGAGGTTGCTTAAGCAGCAGCTGAGGCTGAAAGCTGCATTTCTCTGTAGTTTCTCAAAATATTTCAGGGTATTATCAACAGTTCCTTATAAGAAGAAGCAGTGCAGGGGGGCAAAAACCCCAGCAGGAATCCCCTGATGCAAACACAAATCTTAGCTACCGACAATTTCGGAGCGGTTCAGTTGAACAACACTAATAACTAATAAAGAAAAGCCCTTTGTCTGCAGATCTTTTGCTCCACTTTGCCGCTGGTTTGCAGCCAGAGCCAGTGCAATGGCCCTGGCACAGGGTGCACGAGGAAACCCAACCCCGAGGAGCTGCTGACTCACGGTGTTCCCTGAGCACGTCCGGCCACAGTCCGGCCACGCCGCCAGCACAGGCACCTGGCCTCGGGGACAGAGCGGCTGGGGGCTGACCAGCACCGCCCTCCCAGGCACACACCAGAGCACAGCCCACACAGCTTCCACCCAGCCGTAAAACTGCACCGAGACCGAGAGGCAGAAGCAGCGAAGGAGTCATTAAGGGGAAGCCCTGGCAGTGCCAGGGTCTGTCAGGACAGCAGGACCTGCCCGGGCTGCACTCGTGGTGGTGCTGAGGAGGTGACACTGCCACGGCACAGACGAGGATCCAGCCAGGAGATGGGCACCGAGGGCAGCGGGAGCAGGAGTCAGGGTGGAACTCCTGCAACCACTGGTTCAGCCGGGAAGGGACACAACAGGGAAGCAAGGTTACAGCAGGCATTACTGATCAGTATTTATGTAAATGTCTCTGAAAGCAGGTGCAGCCCTCGGGCTGCTGACAGCCTGCCAGCAAGGCCTTTGGTGTTGCTCCCTTGAGCTAAAGAGTTTATTTCAAGGATTTTTTTTTTAGCCAAAATCTGACACCAATGGAGCCACTGTCCTCTTGGGCCTGACTTGCCCACAGGCAGAAAGGACACATGCTCCCAATCCCAGCAAAAGGACTGGAGGGCCCTGAGCCACCTCTGTGGACAGAAATCCTTCCACTGGGTGGTGAAGATCTGTCTCCTGCTCGCTTTGTACTCACACCCTGCACACAAACCAAAGACATCCTTTGAAAAAAGCCCCCCAAAGCTCTATGTTTTCCCATATGAAGGAAGCTCACCCAAGTTTGGTCACAGATACAGTTCAAGGATGGATGATCAGCGTGCTGTGTGCTCAGTCACATGCAAGGCTCATTCCTTCCCATGTGGGACACTCAGCACAGGAACTCCTGCAAGCCCAGACACAGAAAGCAGCCAAGGCTCAGGGCATCCCTTGGGCAAGAGGACAGCTGTATCCAAAAGTGCACCCCAAAATTATGTGTAATTTCCACTCATTCTTCACACTCTTATCAAGGGGACAGAGGGCAGAACAAACCATGGGAGTGAATCAGTCCTGAGAACCCCCAGGGGGTGTGAAGCACAGCCCAGGCATGAGGGGTCCTGGAATCCTGCCCACACCACTCCACTTGCCAGCAGGCTCACACGGCGAGAGCAGGCACCTCAGGGCCCTGGCCATGCCACCCAGGTAGCGACAGCAACACCAGCAGCCATGGGACAGACCAGCAAATCCTGTCCCAGGAGGACACAGAAACAGGGTCAGCACCCCTGACCAGTGGCCTGGTGCTATTTTAGGGTCTCGACGGTCCAGGAATAGACAGTACCAGGCATTCTTGGTTACCTCATAATCTGCTGCATTTAAATATATCTCATCCCTTTTGCTTGCCCTGGAAATGCCACCCATCTGTCACAGCCACTGCTGCCAGCAGCAGCCAGGGAGCAGCGGGCAGAGCCGCACGTGCCCTCGGGCCGGCAGCATGGGCCTGCAGCAGCCAGGGCATGGCCTGAGCTCCCGGAACCATGCTGGAGGAGCAGGCCTTAAGGGATGTCAGTGACCTTTCAATGCTCCTACTTTTCACTAGGGACACTATCAGCACTCAGAATTTACCAAGGGCGTGTGCTTTTGCATAGCCAAGCATCCTACCTCTGTGTGTGCTCTAACTCCAGGAACAGTGAGGCAGTTCTGTGGTGTCATTTTCTGAATGGTCTGAAGTGTTTTTCTGAATCATTCAATGCTTCTGGGAGCTTATCCTGCACACCTCGAACTGCTACAGCCCCAGAGAGGAGTGCCCTGGGCATCACTCACGCTGGATATGCAGCAGTGTCACCCGCAGGAGTCACTCCAGGCTCCTACCAGGGAAGTGCTGGGTGCAGAAGTCTCCAGGTATTTACTGCTCCCAAGGCTGCGCTGGAGGGGGACAGTCATGCCAAGAGGAAGGGCAGGCTGGAGCCTGGAGGTTGGTTTCTGTTTTTGCAGGTCCCTGGCTCTGCAGGGGGGAACCAGGAAAGGGAAGATAAGAACAGTCAGCAGAACTAGAGCCCAGCAAAGCTCAGCCTCAGCCAAGCAAGCTCTGAGTCACAGCAAATGCTGCTGACACCAGAGGCTGCAGCACACAGCCACGGGCACTTCCAGGCCCAGGAACAAGCTTGCAGGACTGAGAACCCTTTGAAACCGGGACCCTTTTCTGAGTCCTTGTGAATTTTGGTTGACAACAGCACAAGCCCCACTCTTCTCTCCCACCTTTGCTGAAACACCTCATCTGCAGACTGGGTCACCATTCACTGCTAACAACCACAACACTCCAATCTCCACTTCCTCAGCCAGAGGACGATGACAACACCTTTAAGTCATACCTCTAAAGGCAAAGGAAAATCAGCCTTCATGTGAACTATCCCTCCTTGGCACCAACCAGTACAGACCATTAGTGAAACCAATGCCCTCGGTATCCAAACCTGAAATCAGTTAAGAGAAATGACAAGGTGATCCTCTTGCCTGATAAAATCTAGCGAGCACATGCTTCATTAGTACTTTATGGAGACAGATGGTTTACAAGGTAGCATTTACTTTCAACAAAACCATCGCAGCTCCTGGAACACAGCAGAGAAAGACCGTCAAGAAATCTTGAAGTAGTTCATCTCCTAAGCCTCAAAGAAGAATCAACCATAACTAAATAAATACCTGGCAGACATTTCTCAAATCAACAGCTTCTCCAGTCTCTACAGATAATTTACATTGTGCTTTAATAAGCTATTCCAGTGCTTAAATGAAACCCTGAATCAGCTCCAGAGTAATTTTAGCTGCATTTTAGTTACAACTAACTCTTTGTGGACAGAAGAAATAAAGGGCCAGGATTTAGCAGCACTACAAAGGAAAAGAAAACAGATCAAGATTGCTAAAAAAATAAAACCATCACGGAGAGCCTCATGTATACAGACACCCCAGGGCCATCAGGTCGCCAGGATGCCGAGCGTGCCGCGGGCTGTCCTGGCTGCAGCACAGCAGCTGGGCGGGCTGGAGGGATGTAAAACTCCTGTTGTACCTTTCTGTGGCATTTGGGACAAAGTGCAGGAAAGCACTGGCTCTGACAGGCCAAGCAGGCACCAACAGCACATGCTGACTCTGCTCCACCGCCCGAGGAGCTCCACCTGGGCAACCAAGCAGCTGAGCTGTCCTACACCAGACCGGCCTCTGCTTTTCCATCGGGCATTGGTGACAGGGAGACAAAGTAATGCACTCTGATAAAAAGTATGTATTTTTGTCAGCTGAACAGCTTCTGTGTCACAGTTCAGAGCAAGAAGTGGCACTGATGACAGGCAGGACCCAACCCACCTGCTCCCACACAGGAGGACACCACTGTCTGTCCCTGCTTCTGGCCCAGGGACAGGGCACAGACTGCAGGAACACAGTGAACAATGACATGCCTTAAACATACAGGTTGGAAAAGAACAGTAAACATGAACTGACTTAATAAACTATATCATAAACAAACCATGTATTCTTAAAACAGACCAAAAAGCACACAGATGTGCCCTCAGAAGAAACTGTGAGACCCCAGTTCATCCATTGCTGGCAAGTGCTCTGCAGGCTGCTTTGAGTCAGCCAGCAAACACGCTGCTCGTGTGTTACACAGCCAGCACACAGTGTGAGTTACACGGCCTTGCACAGTGTGTGTTACACAGCCAGCACACACGCTGCTCGTGTGTTACACAGCCAGCACACAGTGTGAGTTACACGGCCTTGCACAGTGTGTGTTACACAGCCAGCACACACGCTGCTCGTGTGTTACACAGCCAGCACACAGTGTGAGTTACACAGCCTTGCACAGTGTGTGTTACACAGCCAGCACACAGGGTGAGTTACACAGCCTTGTACAGTGTGAGTTACACAGCCAGCACACACGCTGCTCGTGTGTTACACAGCCAGCACACAGTGTGAGTTACACGGCCTTGCACAGTGTGTGTTACGCAGCCAGCACACACGCTGCTCGTGTGTTACACAGCCTGTACACAGTGGTGTGTTACACAGCCAGCAAACACGCTGCTCGTGTGTTACACAGCCAGCACAGTGTGTGTTACACACCACAAACACGCTGCTCATGTGTTACACAGCCTGCAAAGGAGCACAGACAGGTGAAGTGAGTTCAGTGAGTCATGGCAAAACTGGATCTGGCAGATAACAGCCAGCCTGTTAGGTAAGCATGTTTGCTCCAGGTAACATTCCTCGATCCCGTGAGGAGCACAAGGGCTCACTGCTGCACCTTCATCCCAGGGCTGCGCCAGAGGTTGTTTCCACAGGCTGCCCACTCTAGCCAGCTTTCTTCTCAAGGAAATGAATGGAAATGTGCAGATTACCCTTTAGAATCCTATCTCCATACTTGAAAAAGAGAGAAGAATGAAGGGTATCTGCCCATCAAAACAGGGAGTCACCACCATCGCCTGAACTGGCTGCACCAGGGCAGTTACCCCTGCAATCCCATGAGAATTATCACTGCCACCCCTAAAATTCAGACACTGCTCTGTCACAGAGCAAGGCTCTTCCTGAAGTCAAAGTCTAATTGCCAGAATAAGCATATTGTCCTCGGAACTGCAGTGCAGCTCTGCTGTACCTGGAAGCCTCTGGAAATAGATAAACTCACACTGTGTGTTGGGAGGTGCTTTAACTACCCCTGAAAGAAACCCAGGTGGGTGTGCTGCCTGCAGCAGCCAGTGAGGCCAAGGATGAGGCCACACAACCCCGGAGATGCTCGGGACCTATGTGTGCACCCTGGTGAGACAGGAAGAGGCTGAAGAGGCAAGAAAAGCCACACGGACACCTGCAGGGACACAAAACTGAGCTGAGCAGAGGCATTGGTCATGGCCAGAGGGACAGGACGTCACCCTGCCTGGATGCCAAGCGTGCACTCAGGGGAACCAGCCCGTGGGGCATCCAGCAGGACCCCACTCCCATGTCAAGGGCTTCAGCTCCCCCAGCAGCTGCACCCCAAAGCTGGAGATGGTTCAGGCTGCACCTCAGTAACTATCAACCACAAAAAGAATGACAGAGCAGCAACAAAAGCTGCCAGCCTGACCTCCCAGCAAGTCCAAGGAGAATGTCAAGATCCAAACACTGCCTGCTTTCAGGGAATCCTTCACCTCCTCTCCTCAGAAAGCCCTCCCTCTGAGTCCCCCACCACACACAGGGCAGCCTCCACCACCTCTGTCCGGCTGAGGTGGCCCCGGCACCGTGGGCAGGCTGAATGTCCAGCTGCACCTCACACACCACATTTTCCTGTGCAGGTACTGCAGCGCTCCACCTCACTGGGGATCCCCACGGGGGAGACCTGTCCTACCTTAACCCTCTTCCCTCCCCGAGCCATTCTGGTTTGCTTTCTCCAACACCTTTCTCGTTTCTCTTCTCTCAGTCTCTCATAAAGTCAGGATGAGGAGTGTCTGGCTGAATGGGAGACGTTTCCCTCCTTTATGCCCAGGTATGAACGAACAGCGTAGGTATTATGGGTGTTACCATGGGGTTGGTGCAGCCCCACGGACCAACTGCAGCCCACACTCCTGGTCACATCACCAGGGGCTCCTGGGCAGTCCCTGTCCTGCCAAAGGCCAGGCACTGCTGCCAGCTGCACACCCAGCAGTGACCCTTAGATGAGTTCAGTACACATTTTTCAATGCTGTTCCCAAAATGGATTGATTTTCAGGCCAGACTGGATCCCTGGAGTTCCACAGTGTAACTGGGGGTATAATACAGACCACAACACTTCTCAGAACACAAGATTTCAAGGGAGAGCAGAGGAAGAAGGCAAGGGAAGGAAGCCAACCCAGAAGACTTCATTACTCCCCGGTCTTTCCCAGCTGTTCCTCTGCTTGTACTCTCCCCTGACATCTTCCTGCCACCCAAAGGTCACTGCAGGGCTCCTCCCTCCCGTGCCACAGTCTTCCTGGTGTTCAGACTTCCCTGAAGTGGCCACGTTTGCACTGATGCTGGTGGTCCTGCAGCCAGCTCAGCCCTGACA
Organism: Pachycephala philippinensis; assembly: GCA_013397055.1. Classification (NCBI taxonomy): domain Eukaryota; kingdom Metazoa; phylum Chordata; class Aves; order Passeriformes; genus Pachycephala; species Pachycephala philippinensis. The sequence continues at coordinate 127,094 of VWZT01008141.1, forward strand.
CGTCTGTGCAGCAGGCACAGAGACTGTGCCCCCCAGCAGCACCCACAGCCCCGGGCACGCTCGTGGTGGTGGCAGCTCCCGCCTGCAGTGGGCTTTGTGTAACACCACATCCCCACACAACTCTGTGAGCTGCTCCTGGAGCTGGGAAACCTGCACGGTGTCTTCTTTGGTGTGTTACCCTGCCTGTGCCCTGCTCAGCAATAACTCCTGCCTCAGAAGTTGTCCAGCACAAGAAGCCAGGTCCCTCCTGCCCCTCTGCGTCCCAGACCCCAGCTCGTCGCACCCACTCACTAGATGCTCGCACAGTGCGAGATCGCAATGGAAATATCTCCCAGCAGCAGGGGACAAACCCAACAGCCTGCAGAGATCGAACCCCGGGTGTTTTACTGCTGTGCCCTGAGCACAGCCGCCACCTGTAAGCC
>VWZT01008141.1:134049-165390 GCA_013397055.1 Pachycephala philippinensis
GTGATCCCGCAGCAGCCCCGGCAGCGATCCCGCACCAGTCCCGGCAGCGATCCCGGCAGCGATCCCACAGTGATCCCGCCCCAGCCCCGGCAGCGATCCCGCAGCAGTCCCGGCAGCGATCCCGGCAGCGATCCCGCAGTGATCCCGCACCAGTCCCGGCAGCGATCCCGCAGCAGTCGCGGCAACGATCCCGCACCAGTCCCGGCAGTGATCCCGCAGCAGCCCCGGCAGCGATCCCGCAGCAGTCGCGGCAACGATCCCGCACCAGTCCCGGCAGTGATCCCGCAGCAGCCCCGGCAGCGATCCCGCAGCAGTCGCGGCAACGATCCCGCACCAGTCCCGGCAGTGATCCCGCAGCAGCCCCGGCAGCGATCCCGCAGCAGTCCCGGCAGCGATCCCGGCAGCGATCCCGCAGTGATCCCGCACCAGTCCCGGCAGCGATTCCGCACCAGTCCCGGCAGCGATCCTGCACCAGTCCCGCAGCAGTAGCACAGCTGGTGTGCACCGACCACGGAGGGTGTTTGCGGGTCTTCCCAAAATGCCGATATTAAACTCGCAGCCCAGAGAGTGGGAGATAATTGGCAATGAGAGTCATGACAAAAAAAGGTTTCTGCTGTTCCCGTTCCAAAGCACGGTATCATTTCAGTCCTGCAAACATTTCCGGATGGATCATCCAGCCTGGCAATCATTTTTGATGCTATCCTGACCTTCCTGCAGTAATTCCTGTCGGGTTAGATTGGATAGTGGGAAGAAATTCTTCCCTGTGACGATGAAGAATGAGGGGGATACCCTGGCACAAGTTGCCCACAAAAGCTGTGGCTGCTCCTGGATCCCTGGAAGTGTCCAAGGCCAGGCTGGACGACGCTTAGAGCAACCCAGGATAGTGGAAGGTGTCCCTGCCATGGCAGGGGTTTGGAACTGGATGAGCTTTGAGATCCCTCCTGACTCAAACCAGCCTGTGGCTCTGTGAACAGAGGGGGAGCAGTTTCTCTCACATACAGCATTTGTGAAACTTGTACACATCACACCAGTTCTTGTCTTTAATGCAGTCCCATAAAGAGCTGTCTAAGTCTACAACTAAAATAACAACCCAACCAAAACAGAACATGCTGGAGAAACAGCCAAGTAAGAATTGAGGATGTAATAGTTTGGATGGGTGAACCTCATCTGCCTGGGCCACGGAGAGGGATGTGCAATGTACAACAGGCCTGGATTTCCTAATCAAGGCATCCACACACAGGGCTGGTGCTGCTGGTGGAAAGGACACCCCGTGTCTCCCCACACAGTGAGGAGGCTGACCCTGCTCAAGGCCCATCCCTGCAGAGCTGTGGCTGCAGCCTCGGCCCTGCAGTCCCTGCCTGGGATTCCTGTCTCCATCCTTGTGCACCCAAGGGTAAGCAGAGGTGCTGGGGACAGGATGCAAAGTGCCACGAGCAGCCATCCATCCCCAGCCCCCAGCAATCCCTGCCAATACCCCACAACAAACGTCAGCCCCAGACACTGTCGATAACTGATTGTGTGAGGAAAACGCACTGCCCTGGTGAAGGCATGGAGCGGTTTGGTTCTGGCATTGTGTCACTCCAGTTCCTGGGGGTCAACCATTGATGGATGGGAGCTGGTGTATTTAAGGGAGATTATTACAGGGCTGCTGAATAGTGGCATTTGGACTTGTCTGGAGCTGTGTTTTGCAGCCGTCAGGCTGCTCCCCAGGGAGGCTCTGACCTCTGAGGGATGCAGGAACTGGGCTACAGAAAATTGGAGGAAAAATATTTGCTGCTCCCTGCAAGTTCATTTAAATTGAGGACTCAGCAAAAGACCACTTAATAGATGTTTCTTGCCTTTGATGACTTAACCAAAGCTGACCCAGCGCAAGGGAAAAATGGACACGTTCCACCCTGTTTGCTACAGTCAGTAAAGATGCAGAATATTAAAAATAAAATGAAGTTGTTAGAAAAATTACAAACCTATCATCAGTTTCTGAATATGACTTAAACCCACATAGGAGTGTATTAAGCTCTTCAGAGACAGTCTCTGCACAAGGACAGTGCAAACACCAGCTAAATAACTTCTGTGCCAACATCCTCTTTTATTTTTAAATGTATTCTACAAAAGCATGTGAAAAATACAAGTGCTTGAATGGCACAAGCCAATTTGATAAAAGGTCTGAAAAAGGGTTTTATTTAGATTTGTGATAAACAGCTGCATGGTTCATAAAAAGACAATTTTCCTTTTGCTGTTTCTATGTACTCATGCTTGTATCAAACAATTGGCTATTGTAATACACGGCCACATTAAAATGGAATGATAGCAAAAGCAGGTTTTAAGGAACAGCAGCACTAAAAACCATGCTTTGGGCTTGCAGTGGGATAACACTCCTGGACACTTTAAAATAACACCTCAGTAACAAAATGATGTTAGAAATGACCTGCCTTTTTTAAAGCAGATACTAAAAAGTAAGAGAGTTGGAAGTTTGGCTGTATCCTACCACAGTCGTCTGCGTCTGCTCTGGGAGGGGCCAGAGCCGCCACACAGCCAGGGTCTGGTTTAGGAGGCAACGTGCACATAAATTATTCAGCACTCTCAAATCTAAAAATCAATGCTGTATGCTGCCTAATCCAGCTTAATGTAACAGCCAGAAAACCTATTTATGAGCAATTTTAGAATAGGTTTCCCCACAAAACCTCAAGGTTGCAGTAGCAACAGAGAACAAGAGGCGGGAGCCTCTGCCCCTCCACGTTACGCACAGGTACCCACGTGCCGTTCTGCAGTTCTGCAGGTGACAGCGCAGAGCTGGCTGCATCCTGACCTCCCCTCGCAGGGTGATTAACGAGGAGCTCTACCTCAAATGGTGACAAAGTCTTTTACACTGTTCTTACTCACTGGAGTAGCTGTACTGTTGCTGCTCGAGGCCTCACGCACCTCGGAGTCGCTCAGAGGCCCGGGGGCTCATCGGGGGCTCCCCGGGGGCTGCACCGCCACAGCCGATGGGCGTCACAGCTGTGCACAAACAAACAGACACCAACAGAAAATTCATTTACATTCCCTCCAGCACCACGCACACTATCAGGCCTTCAATAATTAATACTCTAGCTTATGATGTACCTTTCACCCCAGGATCTCAAAGCATTCTGCAGTGTGTGGGGATGGATTTTTATTTTGCTGGAGTAAATAGGGTAGAGAAAGATTAACTGATTGAGCAAGGTCATGCTGCGTTAACATTTTATTTCTGCTCTAGCATTTAACTGGATAGCTGTTGTGACCTTGGAAAGCTGGAAGAAAGCTGCATTTTAAAGCTAACAATGTAAGGATAATCTTCCCTAAAGTGTACCATATGTTTGTGATTAGGCAAAAGAAAAAGCATCAGAAGAATTGCTGGTCATGCGAGTGTTCACAGTGTTCTCTAGGGTATAATAGCTGGGAATTTCAGTGGAGCCTGAGAGAAGTGGATGCAAAGCTCCCCTCCATTTCAAGGAAAAATGGTTGCTCAGCATCCCTGGGCTCTGCTGGAAAACCAAGCTTGGTTATCCAGGAAAGTTTCTGAGTTAGAAAAGCTGCGGTGAGGAGGTGCTCAGGAACCAACACGTTCTGCTCTGCCTGGCTCCATGCTCTGCACGTGTGTCTGCTCCTCCCACTGAGCTGTGCCCTCACCAGCCCTACACGAACTAACCTCAGCAACATCTCCTTTAGGCCTCTCTGGTCATTTTATCCCATCAGCACTCACAAGCTCACCGAGGGTGTGTGCTCTGGGCTACCCCGTGCACATGCTGGCAGCCACCACGCTGCCCTCCTGCACAGCTCTGTGCTGCCACCAGCACCAGCCTGGCTGTCCCAGGGTTCCAGCTGGGCTGTTGCCCTCTTGTAATGAAGATAAACTTAACTCATTGCCAGTGTATTCTCGAGGGGATGGATGAGGATGCTGTCACATCTGACTGTCTTTTCTTGCAGCCCTAAATTGATGCTGCGAAGTCACACCAGTCACAAACCCTGACCAGAAGCCCTCAGACAAGAGCTCTGGGCTGCAGGAAAGGAGCCACTTGACTTGGCACAGAAAAAAACAATCTTTTTTCTCCATGGCTCCCCCAGAAGTGAGTCAGTAGGCCTGACGAACAGAAAACACAAGTTGCCATAGAAACTCACATGCCTTCCACCAGGCGGAGAAAAAAATGTAGGCCAATATTTCTGCTTAGCTGGCTCCTGCTCTGGCGGCTCCTGCCCGCTGCATCTCAGGCCTCAACCAGCAACTTGCAGTTATTTTGCCCCCAGCTGCAGCAGGCCCTGTCCCCACCGCCTTGGGAATGCACACACGGCCACGTGGGCATGCACAGGGACAGGGACACCACAGCTGAGCCAGCACCAGGCTGTTGTTGGGGGACCCCAAATGAGGAGCCCACTGACCACAGCAGCAATGGGAAGAGCCCTGGAACAGCCGCCCAAGCCCATCCCAAGCAGCGACTTCCCTGGCCTTCTGCTGTGAGCCTGGCAGGGAGGGCTGGAGGAAGAGTGGAAGTGATGGCTTTGAAATTGAACGTTTGTGCTGGATTATTCCAGCCACCTTCGATTTAAATAAACTCCTGTTTCTCATCTGTAAAAGGGTGAGCCCTCAGCGGGGTCCAAGGGCATGCAGGTCATCCACGTGTGCAAAGCCCTCTGGGGTGCTTGAGGAGCAGTGGTTACGTGACACGTGCGATCTCTACTGAACCAGCCTTCAGTTTATTGTGTTCCCCAATCACATGCTATTCTTGGGGTTCACTTTTAATTGTACCACAGGGCATGTTGCTTTCCTTCTTCCCTTGCTTCTTTGCTTGTGGATTGCATTTTTTTGTAGATTGCCCAGTGGCCTCCTGAATATTCAGTGGGCTGTTACACTGGAACTGGACCATAAATAAAACCAATCCATCAAAAGGAAGAAAGGCCACTTTCACCCTGTTCTTACTGCAATTTTTTGTGACTCACTTCTACGGAAAAAAACCCTAAACACAATAAACCTTTGAAACTGCATTTGGGCACAGGCTAGTGTAAACGCAGTACCCAGCTTTGCCCACTGGATAGAATCCCCCACAGGGTTCTTGGAGCCTAGGACAACACAGCCACGAGACAACAGACAGCTGGGCCCCCGCCAGCCCCATGCCCTGTGCCAAGCACTGGTTCCATCAGGGGGAGTTAAAGGAATGTGACCAAAATGATGGAGAAAGCCTTTTCCTCCAGAGCAGAGCCCATAACCCAGCCACCAGCACAGAGAGGATATTTGTCAATTCAGCTCAATAGTCTCCAGAAAATGTACAATCAGGTGCACAATTTAAAAGAGCTGCCCATGGTTAATGAACGGGCTCAGGATCTTGACAGCTGGAGAGACAGGTGGTGGGTGGTAACACCTCTCTTCTGAAAGGGCTTTTGGTTTGAGGGCAGAAGGGAGCATCTCAGTTTGTAAGTGATCTATGTTGTTTGGGCAGTGATGTGACTGTTGGGTTTAATATAATTTCAAATCCCTCCAGGTAAAGGGAGTTTAATGCAATTATCTACTGATTGTGAATGAAGACATACCCATAACACCCAAATTCCTACAATACATTTACTTTAAGACATCCTATCAGGAAAAGGTTTCTTTTCACTGTAAAATATTGAGTGACAGAAAAATAAAGAACTAATAGAACTCTTTTATTCTTTAAAAATGGCAGAAGAGGGTGGTTCAGCCGTAATTCTCCCCAGCTGCTGGACTGCAGCAGCCCCCCATGGCCCAGCAGCTCCTCAGAGCTGCCAGGACTTCTGCAGAGCTCCAGAGGGTGTGAAGAACCTGCTTCCAGAGTGACACCCAGCTTTATTCCTGGATCTGCTGTGGCCTTGAGAAAGGGACTCGACACCCTCCTCTGTTTACCCTGACACCACTTGTTTGAGGCTGTTTGGTTTTCTCTACCTTGAAAGCTTGTTTTCCGTGACAAGATCTGCCTGTTTCAGTGGTGGCACTGATGTCCCCCCCGTTTTTTAATAGTTACTGTAACATAGCTAGCTAATAATCACTGGGTTTATTTTAGGTATCTGCTTTGGGAGAGCAAGAGTCAGTAAAACTTATTTTACAGCTAAAAATCACTTCATGGGTTTAACAAAAGTAGAACAAAATTCAAGAGAAACTTTGCGATGTTTTCACAGGGGAAGTGAGAGTCTAATTCTGTGGCTGCCACTGCTGGATTCAGTATGTGGGGCACTTCCCGCTGGAAAGGGATGAGTAAGATAGCGTAGAGTTGAAAAAATAAAAGTCCTAAACTTACTAGAAAATGAGAACTTGAGACTGTGCTAAGACTCAACAATAATTTCTAGAAGGTCAGAAGTTTGCAAACACCAAACCTAACTCTGCAAACAGGATCACTTGGCGAGCTGCTGCTCCTGCTCACGTCAAGGGGCAACTCACAGCTGCCTTCAGTCCCTTGTGTGTTGAAGCCATGCTGACACTCAGCCTCTAAAGTGGAGTTTGCCCTTTGGAAAGTATAAAAAAAATCTTTAAAAATATGGAAATCATGCAGAAGTACAACTGAAAAATCCTTCATTCGAAAGGAAAGCAAATCCTTCTCTTTGCGGATCTAAAAACGCAGGAGCAATGTGATCCCTGAGAGCATCGGCTCCAGCTGAGCATGGCCGGGACTCTGAGGGACCCCTCGAGGGCAGGGGCAGTGCTACAGCCAAGGCTGTGCCCGCTCCCTAAGCTGAGGCAGACCTTGATTATTTCACTGCTTCCCACTATGGTCCAAGAAAAAAGAAGTTTAAGGTAAGAAGTGAGCATCCTCTCTCCATCTCGATCTCTCTGCTTACAACGATGTATTACTTCTAACTGAAATAACCTATGAAGTTCAAAGATTTATGTTTGACTAGAAGATTTCAGTTTTTGTAAGAGCAGATATAGAAAGTACCAGTATTAACACACTGGATTTGTGCCTACATTCAAAGGAACAGTCTAAAAGAAGAGCCACAGAGGAAATTTTCTGTTCAGGAATAAGTAGCAGGTAACCAACTTCCCAGTATGTCGAATTTAAATGTTTCTCTCCATACTGAAGTTACTGGAGCTCCCTTGTACAGAGCTTTACATGTTGAAAGGAAGGGAGTTAATTGGTGAGTGATCAAAGATTTCTGCCTGGTAATTTACAATCATTCCAGGGCAGGATTCCTGTGGAGAGGAAAAGCAGGCATCAGTAGGATGCTAAATGATGAAAGGCTCCTATGAAGGCAGTTATATATTCACCCAAATCTCCTGTAAAAATGCAGCAATCTTCTAAGAATTATAAATCTGCTTTTCTGCAGAGGAGCCCCCGGGTCAGCTCTGTACATCCTCTGTATCATAAAAATGGAGAGTAACAAAGACTTCTCCCTCCTTTCTGCACTTCCACTGCCAGCCATCATGTCTCCTCTACTTTCCATGCCTTGGTTTTTGAGCCCCTCTGCTTGCCAGCATCAGGTGAGTGATTTTAATAGCACAAGTTGCATGAGTTGCACATAGCAACTGAATCACCCTCCAAGCCCACCACCACCATCAGAGCCCTCCCATCCCCAGACACACACTGCCATGGTCACCAGCCTCCACAAGGATGGAAACACCGCTCATTGGAAAGTACTTGGTGATTTTAATCCTGCAGATGTGCATTACTCACCACAGTTACTTGTACAACAGCAACAAAACTAATGAAGATTGGTGATTAACCTAAACTGTTCACACTTGAAGGATCAGATAAGCACTGCAGATACCAGTGTCCCTTGCTGGCAGCTGATTTCCATGGAGTGGAGGGAGAGGAGGAGAGGCTGCCGCCAGCAGCTGGTGAGCTGCGGGATTCGGGGGGGCTCTGGGCAATTCTGCAGGCCTGACCCCAAGGGTGAGCTTTTACATCCCATTCCACTTGGGACAAAAAGTGATAGACGGCATCTTCATAGCTCTAACTGTGACTCTACATGTACATCTTTACGTCAGGGAGAGCAGCAGCTGCTGCCTTCATTGAGCAGTATGAGCTGGGTGGTGCAAGCATGGCCAGCGGTGGGATGGAACCACTATCGGAGCTCCCACTGCACTCAGCTGATGGAACAGAGGGCACAGAAGCCACCCCTGCCCGTGTCACAGTGTCACCCTGAGCAGCCCTGGGCTGATCGATGCTGGGCCCTCTCCAAACACTCGCCCAGCCTCTGTCGGGTCTGAGCCCGCAGCCTCTGAGCAGGCAGGCACGGAGCTGTCACTCCTCCAGATTCCCCACACAAACACCTGCCCGTGGGCAGAGCCCTGGGCATCCCAAACCTGGGGTTTCCTGCATCGCCTCCCTGCACGGCCGGGCTCTGCTCTCTATTCCCACACCATGCTGAAAGCAGATGTCTTGTCTGCTGCATGTCTGCTGGATTTAACTGTCCGTGTTCTGTGTGCCAAATTGTCTTTATGCTATTAAGAATTGAAAGAAAATGTTTTATACTACTGGAAGATGTGCTGTGATAGGGATTTCAACTGGTTTTAATAACCCTAGATAATTTTTTTCTCCCACTTTCTCCCAATTTGAAAGCTCAATTAATTTTGGGCTACAACTCTGTCTATCATTTCAACCACATGTGGCAGAGCGAGAATTCATGTGAGATAATGGTTAATTTTTGGTATCTTCTGCTGCCTAATGACAGGTGTGCTGTCCTAAATAATTAGCTTTCAAAAAGGGATCCCCTTAACCCTTCTCTGAAACTGGGTAGTGATCTCGGTTTTACTTCATTAAGCTCTTGACAGCTCAATGTACTCACATCTGTTACTGTTTGGTAGTTTGATTCCAAGAACACAAATCGCTTCAAGAACTGGCAACAAATTCATTCAGGCTCATGATGCAGATCAAAATCCATCTGTTTACTAATCAAAAGCCATATTTTAATCGTAATACAGCAGTGGTGTCAGCAATATCCTAACTTAGACCTTCTCTCTGCCTTAAATATGATAGGTAGAACTCTTCCTGTAAGCTGCATTTATTTGAGTTGGATGTTTAAATGCATATAAGGATTCTAGAGTCTGATATTCCAGCCTTTGCCTACAGGATATGATCAATCTTGCCGCTTGTGGTGCTGGCTGGACTTCTGCTAAAGCCACTCTAGAGCTCTCTTGGGTGCAATGAATTGCAGCACTGATGCCATCAGTGAATTCTTGACCCAGTGAAAATCCAAGAAGTTTTGATGCTAATTATAGATTTCACCCTTTATTTTCTTTAATATATGGTAAGTCAGTGAGATCCCAGTTTATTCCTACCTGGAAAGAAATGCCTAGGGGATTTTACAAGCTGGTTAACCCATGACCACTACATTAAGGCTCCAAAACAAATGTATCCCATTTGCTCAGGGATGACAGATTAATAAATTGTTCCACCTCATTATCCCTGTAATTCCTGATGGCATTGCTTGGAGGAAGTCTGGCAAATGACATCGACCAAAGGTCAGTGCTCCTTTTTCAAAAACAAGATTATAAACCTTAATACAAACATAAATGATTCAGTAGATTGATGAAAAGGCAGTAGAAGTCCTAGTTCAGGTTCAAACCATACTTACCAGTGCAAGGACAGAGCCCGTGCTTGGAGCCCTGTGCTGGCACAGGAGTGGCAGCTGCAGCAGATGTGACCCTGTGTCCGACTCCTCCTGCCAGTGCCCGTCCCTGGCCGTGCCCTTGCTGCCCCATGCCCTGGCTGCCCCAGGCTGGTGCCTGGGCTGCCCCAGAGTCATAACACCAACAGCCTGGATCCCAAGTCCTTCCTCTGGCTGGAACATCAATTCAAAATATTAGAGAGGATGAACAGCAGCTTAGATAGAGTTCCGCAATTCCAAACCCATGAATCAGGATGAGGACTCTCTTGAGCCAAGCTTTAAAGGAGTGCCTCATTTTAAGCTTGTGTGCTTTGCAATGTCCCTAATAATCTTCAAGCCTGCAGGGTCAGATTTGCAAGTTTCTGTCAACAACTGCAAAAATGAATAGAATATTTAAAGTAACAAAACTCATGCCTGCAGGAGTGAAGGAAAAGGTGAATATCATGGAAGCTGTGATGAAATTATGAGACCTGGAAGCTATGAAGTACAACTTTTAATACACAAAGATAAGACCAGCTACAAACATACAGAGGTTTACATATTGATTAGTCTTGGCAGGGAAGCTCATAAAACCAGAAGGAAATAGGAGGAAAGTTGTGGCTCAAAATAATTCCTCTTGATGGTGACAGTCGTGCATTTTCTATGTAAACATCTTATAGTCTGGTTACAGAATGGATGAAGTAGATAAAAAATTAAAAGTTCCTGTAAGTAAAGATGCCAAGCAGAAACAAACATGAATTTTGTTTGGCAGCAAACACTCTGTCACTAAGGCACCTGGCATTTAAAATGTTGATGTTTGTATCTTTCTCTCTGAATATTTTAAGCAGGAAGAACTGCTCTGGAGAAAGGATTATAGTAGGGAAGGAACTATAACCATCAACCTCAGCCATGTTAGAGATTAATTCATAATGTCACTTCACTGAAAAATTACTCATATTTCACCTCTCTTTTTCCAAAGGTCTTTAATTCTCCCTCTGCAAAGGAATGTTATTTTTGCTGTTCAATTACATTTCAACCATTCAATCAGACTCAGCTCTATATAAACGTATGGATCCTTGTTTCAGATTCCCTTGCTCAGCTTTTACTTCATGAAGAGAAGAGCTGTGTGCCAAGGTCACAACTGATTAATCTTGACCTGTGAACCTTGAAAGAATAAAGTCTTACTATAAATGTATTATTCTACATAGTAAAGGCAAATGTACTCTGTATCCATGACAAATAATGAACTCATTTTTTCTGGCTTTACTCTTTAGTTGCTAATTAAGCACTTAAATAAAAGATCTGTTAATTCTTTTGATAAATGATGTACCCACAAAAAGAGTGAAATCCTTTGGCCTTTGAGCAGATGTGATGGAGGTGTCTTCTCATCGGGTGTTTTGGGAAGGATGCCTTGCCAGTGCTTGTGGATGCTCAGGAAAGAGCTGCCATAACCACACTGCACCCCTGTGACACGGATAGTATTTACAAGTGTATGTGTTTAAGGCATCCAGTGATATTGTGGCAATATTTCTGTATTACTGGTACTATGAATATTTTAACATATATTTCTGGTATATTTGTTAGAAATTGGGCCACAAGACAGAGGCAAGTGGAGTTATTTAAAAAAAAAAAAGTTTGCTAAATGGATACTGTTATGCAAATTCAATTATACAGTAAATAAAAACAAATAAATAAAACCAAAGCTTTGAGGGGAAAACCAACAAAAAAGACATTCAGGTCAGCCTTACACAGCACATTTCTCATTGTGTGTGCAGTTCACTGGCAGGCTTTTAGAAGAAAATGAAGTATAGTACAGAACAGGCCTCATAGCACCGGCACCTTTATGTTAACCAGGAAACAGCAAAGTCAAAACAAATATACCAGGTGCTTCTTGTTACTGTAACCAGGATGGGAACGTCTCCAGTTGTGACAATGAAATTAGCTATGCCCAATGGATACTGTGGAATCATTTCCAGAGTACATTAGGGCAAGCTCACATGGGTGTTTGCAGCAGGTAATTCCATATTGCTCACAGATCTGAGGCCCCATGCAAATGAAAATATGATAAATCTATTTTTATCTTTAATCATTCATTTGGAAGCACTGACAGGCACATTAGGGACTCCTGTCTAAAATTAGTTCTGTTCATGCTGGAAGCAACCATTTATTCTATCAAGCTATTTGTACACTTAATGTCAGAAGACTTCTGGGAGCTGTTCCTGGTTTTGTGCGAGTTTTCTCTGAAATACCCGAGTTTGTTCCTGGAACGTGGCATTGCTGTTGTAATTACCATCCTAAAGCTCTAGGAATTGTATGCCATTAAGATCTCTGTTAACTGTCAGACCACAAAAAACCACAAATGTCTCTCTGGAAGCTGAGCAGTAAGGGAGGAAGACGGCTGCAGTTTGCCATTGGGAGGGGTGCAGCAGCCATCCCAAAGAGCAGTGGATGATCCTCCACCTGTGACACGCCCATGGCCGCAGTGGTCTGATTGTGCAGTGGTGGCTCCAGGGGCTGCCTTTGGGACCAAGGCCAGTAACAAATAACATCTCAGCAATAAACAAATGTTCTGACCTGCACTGACATACTCTGATCAGACGCTTTAGGGGCACAGAGAAACCCCAGACCTATTTATGACACTGCACTACCAGTTCTAGTCACCTTTTCTGTTTTTTTTTCTTCTAAAGGCTTTGGAGGACTCAGCAGCACATGAAACAATCTTCCACATCTTAAGACCAGCACTGTTGCTGCCGCCCTGCTTGTTCCCCAGTGCCCAGGCAGCTCTCAGAACAGCCATCAGCTTTGCTCATGCCCGAAGTGCTTACAGACTCAGTGAGACTTGTTCACAGAGAGAAGGAGGTTTCTAAACCAGGAGTCAATCTATGCCTAAAGCCACCACCACCACAGGAGAACTCACAACAATCCCTCTTATAGACACTGCAGCTTCACCCCTGTCTTCCCAAGAGAACTAGTGGGAAGGTGGAATGATTTTGGCTGTCACACAAGCCTTGAGGATGGCATATTACATATGCACTATAAAGTCCATGTGATCTAAGTCACCATGTCCGATCCCTTCGGCCGCTCCCTTCGCAGCGGTTGTTCCCGTGGTTGGGTCGCTCAGCCACTGGATGTCACTGTTCGTCTGAGCACATAAACGCAAACGGCATTTGTTTGGCATTAGAAAATGTTAAAGACACGAAATGATGCCTTTAAACATCATCGAGATGAAACCGAGTGCACTGCAGAGGGAATCATCTCTTCAGATGCGGAAAGCATTTGCTCGGGTCTCACACTTGTGACAAGTTGATAGTGTAAGAAGTGCCTGATTTAATAAGTTTTTTTTTTCTCTCTTTTGGTGACTCATTTATGAAGCTGATAGCAACTCGTGTGTTCTCAGTTCCACTCCTCTCCTGGCAGTACATTCGTGCCCTGAGCCATTCGGTGATTCCCAGGCAGGAGCGGCGCGCAGAGCCCGGCTCCTCCCGGCGCTCCCGGGCCAACCCTGGCCTCGGTTTCCCGGGAAGAAGAGCCCATCCTGGCTCGGCTCCCTGTCTCCCTCACATGGACGGCCCGGCAAAGGCTTCCAGAACCAGCTGCCTCAAGCACAGACACCTTGAGAGCTTCATTTCCAAGTCTGGTTCTCTCTGATCAAACTGTCCAGAATCCCAGCGACACAAAACATTCAAAACAGCAGCTGTCACGATACCCTCTTGAGTCAGGGGAGGAGAAAGGGAAACTTTTATTCTTTTTCTCCTAAAATCATCAAATATCAAATAACAAAGTACCAAAAGTTAAGATAATCTCATGTTCTTTGGAGGGTTAAAGCCAGAAGAGCCATTTCTCCAAAGGGTTAGAAAAGATGCTCTGGCCAACTGACTGTAGGGTGTGAGTACAACCTGCCAGAATGAGCATAACATCAGGGAACAAGTACAAGGTAATGGAGAATCCATCCTTGGAGAAAGCAAGGAAGGTAAAATGAACATGGAAAATCCAGAAAATAATAGTAATAATAGCAGTAATGATAACAAATAATCCAACTCTATGCTCAATGCTCCTTGTGCTCCAGGAGAGCCTGAGCACGCAGCAAACCCCTCGCAGCAGCTCTGAGCAGTCGATTCCACCTCTGCTGAGCCCGATGTGCACAATATTGTCCTGACACTGCTGCGAGCCACGTCTGGCTGCACCTGACAGTCACTGACAGAGACAAGAACAGGCCTCCTTCAAAGAGAAGTATTTGAAGAAAAGTCATTTGATGCAATTTTACAAAAAAGGGTGACTGATTTGTTTTACAATTATTTTAAATAATTATTTAAAATAGTGGCATTGCCCTGAACCAATACTGTAATTTTAACACAGATATAATCGCTGTAAATGACATTAAGAGCTTGTCTACAGACAAATTGCATTGCTCTGGTTATAATGGGATTGTTGAAGCTCAGCAAATCCCCAAATCCAGGTATGGCTGAAATCATAGAAAACGAAGGGAAAGAATTTATACCAAACCCCTAAACCTTTCTGGGCATACATTGACATGGCTTTTTCAATCAAAAGAACTCATAACTAACCAAAAAGATTGAATTTGAACAGAAGCAAGCGATACACCATCCTGAAACATGGAACTGTGATGACAGCAATGCTAAAATTTTCATACATTTAAACTTGAACACATCTAAAAGTCCTGGCTACTGAAGTTCATGGTGAAATTCCCCCTTACTTAAGTGGGAACAGCAGAGTTCAGATCAGCAACTACTTGAACCAGGTTCTGTCTCCAAAGCTGAAAACTAGAAATGAGAAGTGACCTAAATATTCAAAAATTACTTAGTGACTGTTAGTGAGTCTATTTTTGAGTAGGTAACTGCAGACTCCTCAAAGAAACTTGATCACCAGAGATGAAGCTTTAACACGGCAGCACCTTTTAATGAATTTCAGTTTGAGGCACATCGAAACACTAATCACTTCAGTGAAAAATTGGGTCAGAGTTAGCCCCATCTTCCCCAAAGTGCTGTAAAAGTAGATTTAAGTGTATATATATTTATATACAATTTTGTATTCTGCTTAGAAGAGATGGCAAAGTATAGTGCTGAATTGCTTTTCGATGGTATTCACTAAGGGACAGCAATAAAAACACCATCCACAGGGCCTTTTTTGCTAAGTCCTCTTTCAGCCCTGTTCTCAATAGATAAAAAAATCTGTATTTATTAGTGAGTCCAAAACCCCTCTACAATTCCTAATGCACTAGGCAGAGACAGGGATATTTTGTACCTGTTAATTAGCAGGTGCAACATGAAGTAAGCAAACGCATTGATCTGTTATTTATGGCTGCACAGACCTGTAAATAAGAAGACGGGGATAAATAAAGGGGTATTATTTTCCACTGATATTTCCAAACTGCTTCACTGTATTTTACCGTAAGTTCATATCTGTAGGCTTAGCCTAAGGACAGGGAGTGGACGGCCCCCTCGGTCAGCGCGGCTCCGCGGGCAGTGCCGGCCGCTGGCTGGGAGCACGAGCTGTGCTCTCCTACTGCTCAAGCAGCAGCCTGGTAAGGCTCCATTTTCAGATGTTGTTCATCACTGATGCCTAAAGGTGACACGCTCACTAAACAGGCCTGCTGCAAACCATACCAGATAAGACATAAAAGACATATTGGATTACCCAGTCCATGTCTCCAAATGCAACAGAAATGAATGCCAAACGCTGTGGGGTTTGTCACTTGCAGCATGCAGCAGCCTTTCCATTATGCATCGCCTGATCCTTTGCCAGATTTCTTCAGGAAAACCAAGTGCTAGGATGAATGGGAAGAGCTTGTCTGGAGGTCACACTGTGGGAGCTGGGAAGGAGGAGGAGGCTGCTGTTCCATTCCTCACTTGCCCCAATGCCCTGCCTGGCCCTTCCTTCCTTGTTCTAACCAGCTGTCAGTACAGGCAGTGAAGCTTCCCGCCCATGCAAATCTTACACATAACAATGATACCACTGTTATTACATTTATTAACTAACCTTAATGCTATAAGTAAACCCAGCACCCTGAAAATGGATTGGTATTTCCCAGATGATAAGAACTATTAAAATTATGAGGATTGTTGCCATTCCAGGACTGCTGCAGAAATCATTTGGTGCCAAGAAGGCATTCTGCAGTGGAGGAGAGCTGTTACAAATAACTGCTGTTACAAATAATAGCTTCCTAATTCCCAGTACAAGTATGCTGGTAACAGCTCCACAGACAGTTGGGCTGGGAGAACACCGAAGCAAACCCAGCTAGATGAGTTTAATTTCCTTTTGGTTTGGAATTACTCTTTACAGTGCCACTACACAAGTCCACGTGTTGGCTTTGAGCTGCCAGCTCCTCAGGGCAAGGTTTAAATTCAGTACTCTTCTGCTTTTTTCTTTCTTTTTTTAAATCAGGAAACTATTTATATTCATTTCAAGCTTTGTAATCTGCTCCAACCTACTGTTCAAAAATAACAAACAAAAGAATACCCAAAGCTAAATGTTGACTCTACACCCCCTTTCCCAGCCTCCTATTTAATCAGCCTTGTGGCATATTGGAAAACAGAGCATTTAGTTCCACTTCATTATTATGGGGGTAAAAAAAAAAATCTTACAGTCAGGCTTAAAGCATTCAAATACCTGAAGCCATATCCTAATCTGCACAGCACATCCGTGTAAAACAGACAGGTAATTTTTGTTTCCTTGGGGCAACACCGTTCATGGTGTCTGGCAGGGGCCCTGTGTTTCATCAGCTCTTCCTGAGCACACTGCCAGGCGTGTCCATCAGGCAATGGGTATGTGGGTGTCAAGGGGGGCAACAGAGGGACTGGAGCAAGGAAAGTTGAAATCAGAAATACATAGAGCTTCACATCAAGTGTACACTGAAATTAGCATGAATCTAGCAGTGCTGTAGTGAAAGCCAGCTGCAATCAAAGCAAAGAGTTTTACCCTTAATATGTCTTGCAAAATCCTCCCTGTTGCCTATCCAAGGGCCTGCCAACAGCACAATTTGGGATCACTGGAGAAGAGAGGGCCAGGAGAAGACTCTCCTGGAGAAGACTCTCATCCTCTCGTGGCAAAAATCCTCACAAAACTCTGTGGTGTCACAGACATTTAGGAACAGGATTCCATGATCCCTGGGATGGCAGCTGACTTGATGACAGCTCAATTATAGACGGTCATTCCAACTGTCTGGTCCTTCAGCAGGTTTTCAACTGGCATCTGAGAATGTGAGGTCACTGATAAACAAGCCCCATATTACATTAATGACAAAGTGATAATATCTTTGAACTCATTTGGGTTTTGTTCTTTCACATGTTGTTCTCCAACATTCCAATATAAAAATAAACAAATGTAAATACTGTAAAGCCTGATGATGCTGGTAAAAAATGCCAGCAGAGATTGAAGAATTAATTAAAATGGAAAAACATTATCTGGGGAAGGCTCTACCTAGAACTTTCAGTTTTGAAATACTTAAAGCTGACCATTAATTTCTCTGTCTTTTCTCTCTGGGCACTGCCTTCATCAATATGACTACATTAGTTCCTGCCCTTAGAAAGTGACATGAAAACACCCTTCTGCTGGTCCAAAAGGATGGAGGTATTCTAAAAGCAATCATGTTACAATATAAGAAAGAGGCACAAAGTCATCATTTCTTTATATTTCACAAACATTTGACATCCAAACAAGATAATGAAGCATTTCTGAACCTAGCCACCAATCAAAAACTTCTTGTTTTAAGTTGATTTTCAAAATGAATTATTTTCAGGGACTAAAATTGCTCAGCGTTTTCACTGTGTATGGGCCAGAGATTGCAGACATCCTTGGGTTGCTGGTGTAGCTGTGTGAGCAGGTCCCGGTGAAGGCAGAGCTGGTGCACGCCGTGGGGCTCCTCTGTGGGCGGGTGAGGGCAGCGAGCAGGGTCACTCGGGGCTACTGGGCACCTGTCCTGCCGCTGATAACCGAAAACTTGGTCTAATATAGCCTTTTTTCTCTCTCCAGGTTCCTTTTCTCTCTCAAGTTCCCTTGAGAAGCTCTCCCGCCCTCCCGGGCGCGGCCGAAGGGCCGGTGAGCCGAGGAGGGGGCGAGCAGGGGGGCTGGGGTCGCATCGCTGAGGAGGCTGCGGGCACTCTGCCAGCCGCAGGTTGTTCTCGCTCTGCAGCCCTGTGTGTGCAGGGCACGGAGGGGCACGCTGGCTGCAGAGCAGCTACAGGAGAGCCTGATTTAAAATACAGACACGTAAGCACGGCAGAAACCCCACCTTCGTGGGATGGTCTGCGAGGGATCCAACGGCAGAAATGCCACAGACACACTCCTCCCAACGTAATTGTGACTATCGCAGCTGTGGCGGAGAGAGGGGGAGGAGGGCGGATGATGCAAGGCGCTCGGCATCGCGCTGGCGATGGCCAGACCGCAGCCTTCGGCGGGAGGCGGCGCTGGGATCCGCCCGGCAGCCGCGCTCTGCCGGCGGCGTGCGGACCGGCACCGCGGGGCCCTCGGGGGACCGCAGAGCCCGCACGGACCGGCAGCATCGGCATCTGCCGCAGCCGGGCCTCCCGCCCTGCCCGCACAGTTTATCCAGCAGCTGCGAGATTTACTCCACCACCACCGGCTCTTAGTCACTTCTCTTCAGAGCTCATTACAAAGAGTAATTAAATGGTCGTAATGTCCCCAGCCTTAACCCTATTTAGTAGATAAAGTGGATAATTAAGCACTGTTAGCTCCGTTTTGCCATGGAAACTGGTGAGAGAGGCTAACACAAGGTCACAGAGCCGCTCTGAGTCAATTCAGGATCATAGTACATCAGTTACTGACCCCTTTATCCAAAAATGCTGGAATATTTCGTTGCCTTTAAGGAATTACGGATCAAAACCGCTATTACTGTCTCATCACTGAGAAATAAAACACAGATTAGATTAAATATTGCATGATTTAACAAATAGAATACTTGAGAACTTGAAACAAGCACTGGTATGTTGTATTCCATCTGCCAAAGGAGATGCCACCCTCTCTTTTAAACACTCTGCTTGATGTAGCTAATTGTCTCATGCGCGTATCCTTGTACTCATATACAGCAAATCAGTGAGATGTGACCAATCTGATACCTGGCCAGTGAAAATGAGTTTTAAATGTCATTATTTGCAGCTGCTGAGGTAGAATGACAACCCCCTGACAGTCGTTCTGTCAGTTTGTCACGTGTGTAACTGCAGCACAGCTCCGAGATGTTGGCCAGGCCTCTCCCCTGAGAGCACCTTCCCCGTGCTGACCGTGAGACACAGGGCTGTCGCTGAACCACTGTATCCTCCAGGCTATAAATAGCTCCATTCCTATAAACTATTATCTCACTTTCAGCCAGTCCATTTGCCTGATTCTGGAATGTTTATCTTGTCCTAACTGCCAGCCTAAAGGTGGAATGCTATTTTCAGCCTATGAGAAGCTTAAAGAGAGATAAATTTTAAAATACTCCCCTTTCCTGTATTTTTTTAATACCCTAGTACTTATGCAAGATTGCTTATACAAATGGAAGACCTCTATGTATTCACAACATACTAGTAAAACTGACAAATTTTCTCTACTTACATGTCTCAACCTGGTTTCTAGGGAGTGGAAAAGACTTCAAAAATTTTTGTCTTTGCCCCTATGGCAGACCAGTAAGGCTTGAGAAGAGAGCACGTGCACTCCCTCCAGAGAGCCACTAGTGGACAATGACTGTCCCAACAAACAGGATCATTTGAGCAACAACCTCACCGGGCCATTCCATCTCCCAAATCCTGATTGTCTTTCAAAGCTTTCTCAGAAAATCCGTGATTATACCCACATAATCAGAATAAACTTTGAATTTTATACTTCCATTTAAACCTACAGAAAATTTGTGACAGATGTAAAGAGTGGGAAAAACAGACCCATTAAATAATGTGTAGATAATGAAGAGCATCTTGCATAACCCACTGAGGTGAAAAAGCCTTTGAAGGGCAATTGCCTTTACTGAATGTTGAATCAGTGTGAAAAGCAGAATTGAAAACTGCCCGTATCTCTAAAATTCTTGATGAGATCTAAGTGGACGGTTATTTCTTGCCAAGTAATTCAGGTATAATCAGGCGTGTTCCACCTGTGCCATGATCCCAGTACCAGACACGGGCTAACATTCCCTAAATTGGACCAGTACTCCAAGGTAGTTTGGAAGTTAAATGACCTGGGTAGCTCCTTTCTTGCGTGGACAGATTCAGTGCTCACAGTCTGCTCTGAGCCATGGAGATAGCGCTGGAAAAGAGTAACACTGAGACAACCAAAAGATTTAGACAGCTTTACTGCTTAAAAAACACCCCAAACCCAACCAACCAAAATGACTCAAAGCAAAGTCTCAAGAAGCCCAAGCTTTCTATAGAAATGGAAAGCAGCTGGACCTGCCATAGGGACCGGACTGGTGGTGTGGTGATGGTCCCTCTCCCCGTCGCAGAGCCGCCTTCTCGCTTGGCTCCAAACCAGTGTCATTGTTAATTGGATGCTGAGTGATGGATCTGGCCACCTGGCACTCTGTCTGGCTCCGAGCTCATGATCAACTCACTTGGCAGACTAAGTGGGGAACTGGCCACCTGGCTAATATGGGGGCTACAGACTCTGCCGAGCCGATCACTGCCCTGCTCAGACATTCTTTGATTGCGAATACCAACAGCCACTTCTCTCTTTTGCTGTGTTCACCTCTCCCATCACAACTGGCGTGCTCACAAACAGCCAACTCATGACCCCCCTCCTCTCTTTCCTTCCCTCTGTCTGCCACGATGGATAGACACAGAATCCTGCCTTAATTGATAAATGGGAATAAAATGAGCTACTTGCCTTCTCTCCAATTTCTTTGAATTATTCCAAGTTCCCTACCCCCACTCCATCCTGTCTTGCTTCTCACCATCATTCTCAACACTCCAGATTAAAATGTGTATTAGCTGTTGAGCTGCACAATATTTTTTTGAATGGTGCAATTTGTTGAGTATTTTCCTAATTAGTAAAAATACTGATAAATTAAGAATAACATCAAAACAATGAACTGGACAAAAATGCTGTGAAATCAGACTCATGCCTGAAGGCAAGATTCTCCACTTGCCTTGCACCCTGTTCTATTATTAGTACTTGCAAAATTGTAGTGAGAAAGGCCACAATTTAAATTTTTTTTACATTCATTTTGCATATATGTAAATTACTCCACAAGAAGCAAGGCAATTGAAATGAAGAATGAAGTGCACAAAAATAAATCAGTACAGATCTAGAGTGCTGTTTGTGTCACTCAGTGAAACAACCCAACTTCTATGAAAATTAATTTTACTACAAGATCTTAAAGGACTTACTACAAATCCTCACATTTTCTACTCCATTTCCAACGTACCATAAGGAGGTTCCACAGTGGTTTTAAGCTGGTCTTCGGATACAGTAAGTAGCTAATGTCAAGCTCTTACATCCATTACGAATGATCTGAAAAGAATGTACTTTGCTAATCAAATAATTGCACAGAAATGTGATCACTGGTTGGAACCGGGCTGTATCCATTGGTGTTACTTCCTTCTTTAAACCAAAGGTTCATTTGCACCTTGAAGGACCTGCTCCAAGTGAATTCAGTGGGGGCTCTCCATAAGCTTACAGAAGGTGGAAGAAAACATTTTAGATATTAAGGCAAGCATGAATGTGAAACTAATCAAGTTGATGTCATGTCTTCACATTATTTTTAACCTTTTTTCAGCTGGACAACTGATTTTCCTGCATCCATGCTGGAGAAGATTTCAGGAAACTCTTACTGCTTTTTAGTGAGCCCTTAGCAGTATGAGCATCATCTCTGACTGCCCCTGAGCAGCCTTTACTGTCCTTTGCCTGGTGAGCCCCTACCAATGAAATTACTGACAATCTCCACACAAATCTATGGGTGAGTCAGGAACACACATGCCAAACCAGAACCACCACCAGCCACTGAAGGAACTTCCCTGCCCTCCAGAAGCCTCTTCCCACAGAGCAGCATCACTCCCTCTGCAGTCACCACTTCAGCTGTCTCTCAGGTCACTCCAATGCTCCCTTGGGACATGGGGACAAACGGCATTGCCGTGCACCCAGCTCTTAGTGCACCCGCTAACCTACCTGCATTCCCAGCACCTTCCATGTAGTGTTGGTACCTGCTCCTGGGGACAGTGGCCCACCACTGCTGGACTACAGAGCCCTCACAGCTCAAGGCTGACACTAGAAAGGTTCCTGCTTGCTTATTTGACCCCTCTTCTCCATTCTGGCTTGACAGACATCTTTAACTCCACTTTGCTCTCCCTTATGTCTCAGAGCTCACATAAACACTGGACTGCTAATATTAAAAAAAGAAAAAATTAAGTCACTTTGGTTGATTTTCAGTTTCAGGTCTCTAAATGCTGGGCTACAAGAGGCTCCCTTGTGCTCCCTGACTCTGTATCAGAGCTTGAATTACCAAGTTATTAGGTAACAACTCACTGGCACAGGCTCCTGCCAGCGCGTTCGGCGGGCTCTGCTCTCTCTGAGCTCAGTGCTTTCCATTTTTCTGACTGGTGATGCATCCCTCCAGCAAGGACCCACATTATTTTTTAATCTTCAGTGGGTAATGGGCTGCTGAACATGTACGATTGCCATTTCCAAGTGTGACATTTAGCACTGCTGGTGTTTTATTTTCCTCATCTTGGGTGTCAGAAGAACACTTGTTGCTGTTTGCTAACAGGCTTTGAAGACTTCCAGGTGGGGACAAGGCTGACGGAAATTGTGGGGCAAGCGATTTACTGCAAAACCTCAGCATCTGGCATTATCTTAGGAGAGTACGTGCCCTCTCTGTTACAGCAGTCCCTGCTGACATTGACCCCAACTGGAGCCGAGTGCCTGTAAGAAACTCAGTTTTAGTGTCCTGTAAAACACTGTTTTTCCTTAACTGGTCTAGCAGTCCCAGAACAGCTCTGTGCACTCTAATTCATATAGTATTGTAAGTAATGACTGATAACACCATCAAAGTCTGTTCTTAGAACATAGGGATTAATTCACCTCATTAAAATGTACACATTATGCATAGCAGGACTACTTGAGGACAACTATTTTAGCCAGCCCAAAGATACTATGTTCCGTGAGAACCAGGATGATCCCTAGCTGTCCTCTACTTCTCTGTGTTCAGATTTTAATAATCTTTTTTTAGATGACTACATAGATACCATAGCACTGAGCACTTTTAAAAACCTAAAATAGACTACATTAGCTTAAAATTCTAGGTAGTAAAGAAACTCAAGAGGAGAGAAACATAATTAACTTGGAGCATGGAAAGATTCCCTTGTGGGAAAACCACCCTGAATTACAAAAGGTGGTTTGTACAAAATACCTAATGGTGAACACAGAACCTGGCAGGTTACACACTCTGAAGGCTGATCTCTCAGGTTGAAGGTGGAAATGTTTTTGGTTTATTTTCCCTAGAGAGTTTGTTCCTAGCCATTTGAAACTTACTTGATATCTTGGTTATTAAAATACAATCACCACTGTTTTCAGTGTTTGGTCTTTTTCTGTCAAGAAAATGAAAATAAAAGCTGTGCTGCTGGAATTGTCTACAGGTATCTCTCTGCATTCAAAGAATGCTCCTGAAAGCTCTGCTGGCACACAGAGCTGAGCTCTGCTCATCTGAAAATAAAAGGTGGACGTCTCCTGAGCATCAGCAGACGTCCAAGGTAGGAGATGGAGAACGCAGCCGTCTGTACAAGAACACCAGGCCCTCCAAAAATGAAACCATTTTTCCCAAACGAGTCAATTTTTTTCCTCATAACTTACTTTTTTTTTCAACTCACTACAGTAACTCTTAGCTTAATTTCTTCCTGCTTCTGCAACAGAAGCTGTGATCAATGGGACCTGCACACACAACTGCTCCAGAGCCGAGCTCCTTCCCTGGCATTCACCAGCAGTGGACATGCCCGTTCCTACAGATGTGCAGGTGACACAAAGGTGAATTTTTCAGAACTGTCTGTTGAGGTATTACAGCTGAAAATTTTACAGTCCAGACTCCCACAGTAGTTATTACGACTGTCTTACCATAATTCAATTGCTCTCTAATAGCCTTACCTAACTCCATTATTGTGGCACATTGTCAATCAGTCGCCCTCCCCAACACTGTCTGGTTTGGTTTTGTTTTTGTTGATTTTTTAAAATTATGGTTACATTGGCAACTTAAAAGAAAGGGTATTTCTTTCAGCTGTGTTATGTACCATCAGGCTGATTAATTCAAAGTCCTGAGAAAAAAGAATCCTAGGAAATACTGCTATGGTTAAAAACAACTTTCCAAACTCAAGCTCCTTATTTATGCAGTTCTCAGTTTCTATGGACAGATCAGCATCCCTGGTTGTGTTACATCCCCCTCCACAAGTCCTTAAAAGAGGCAGATTGGTTGGTCGGTAGGTTTTTGAAAAATTACAGAGTAGCTCTGCAAATACAACATATCGGAAGACTGTACCGATCAGATGTGTTAGAGTTCATATCAAAAAATCTGCTTTATCAGTACGCCAAAAATGTTACGAGATACTTTATATTGTCTTGTGCCATAAGATGACAAAATTGTTCTAATCCAATCTCTCCTTCTCAGACCCTGCTTAATAATGAAGAAGATGCCATAGGAGATAAAGCAGTGAATACAGATAATGCAATGAAGCCTGAAAATGGGGACAGAGAAAACTCTCCAGGCCAAATGGAAATATACTGGGATTCTAAATGAAGCAAAGAGGAGTTTGTTCCTGTGTTTTTAAGAATTAGTAAATCATTTTCAATTAGAAATCCATCTCAATTCCAGATAAGGACTGTCATTATTTATTAACATCATTTCTAACCAAGGAGATCACTATGGATTAAAATGAGAACAAACTGAACCTCACAGCTGTAATTTTTATAATTCAAGTCTGACATCTTGTTCCTAGTTAGAGTTGTGGATCACTCCTGGCTAAGTCAGAGGGAGTACTGGTGTAAAATAAAGGGTAAACACTGTGAAAATCGTCCTGTCTTCTTCAGAGCCCACTCTACCCCGTGTCTCTTCCAGTCATAGAAAATTTATTGAACTATGAAACTATTCACTAAAACATTCTATTACATAACTATAATCTCCTTTCAGTGCAGCTCTGACAGGCACCAGTGGAAGTCTTGCCTGAAAACTCTTATGTCACGGTTGGATGCTGATTTTTTACCTTGAGGTAAAGTTCTACTCCCTTTTTCATAGAGAGCTCTTAAAACCACAGAATTCAGTCTTTTATCATTTTTTTAGGTAATACACATTAATTTAATGAAATTTGTGTAGAATTTCCTATTTGGAATGAATACAGAAAATCTAGTGGAGAGCCAGGGACAATTGATCCTTTCTGAAGCAATTTTAATTAAGTGAATTTTTTAACCTGGCCAAAAATGTCACATCCTAAAATGCATCATTTTCTAATTATATATATATAAACATAATAAGGTCACTGAGAGCACTAAATGATGCTTAGAATAACAGAAGCACACCAAACATCTGAGAGTGCTTTTCAGCCAGCAGAGTGTGGAGGCATATCCACTGTTTTCTACAAACATTGCAGACCAGTTTGATGATTAATTCCATCATAGTTACCAAGAGCTTTACCACTGGTTTGGGAAAAGATTTTTTCCAACACTTGATAATATTATTTTTATGGTGACATTTACTGAAGCACAAATATATACAGACTTCACAAACATGAATGAATAATGCTGGCATTAGGAATGTTTTAAGAAGTATTCAAAACACATGAAATGATTTGCCCCAAAGAAGAGGAGCTCCTGAGAGGACAAAGCACAGGACATCACAGTGTATCAGTGTTAAGAATTTGTAACTTTTCCAAAAATGGACAGATATTCCTTCTTCCTTCCCTTTCCCTCCCTCTTTGGACTTACAGTTGCACCCAGAAGGGACTGACTGCAGCAGTGTTCATGTTCATGTACCACTGAACGAACCCTTTCACTGCCTCTGTCCTTTACAGGTCCCAAAGCTGCACTTCCCTAGGCAGCGGCTGCAGCTCCCCAAGAGCCACAATGAGCTCTGTCCCATGCCGTGTGTTGTGTCTTCGCTGTCTGACAAAAGTTTTAAATCTCAGGTTTTTTCTTCCACTTACAATTTTCAGTACATTTACTAGAAAATACCTACTGCAACAGGTGATGTCTCTAAGTTGTCCTCCTTCACAATCATTTAAGGTAATACTCATTATAGCTGTTCTCCAGAGAGAAGCCAGTGGTAAAATGGCAAGCTAAGGTTCCTGTTTCCTGGTGCCATGTGCCACGAGGAGCAGCCCTGCAGTGTTTCATCACCAGCCAGCACCACACTGAATCACAGCATCACTAACATGTGTAATTGCTTGCAGAAAGGTTCAGTTTAAGAATGTGTCAAACATATAATTTGATCAGGGCGTGTGAGTATCCATGCATGAGTTGGTGGTGGTGCATTCTTACGGCCATGAATCACACGGCATTTGAGCCACCTACCTCCTCCTTGTAGGGAAGCTGCAATATTCTGTCCTGTTGGAAAGAAACCTGGACTAGCTTTTTAGAAGTTGATGGGCTCTCAGCACACATCTATTTCAACTTCTCAGCCTTCTAGTTAGACCAGTAATATTCATGATGTTGCTGAGAAACCAGAGTTTCTAATCTAATAGAGAATTTTCTTTTTCTGGTAATAACAAATATTCTAAAATGTAAAAAATAAAGCATCAGTATGGCATCTACATTTCTGAGTAGTTCTATTTGTTATAAAATGTTGCTGTTTTTAATGGGTGGATACACTGTCAGTTTATTAATGCTGGTGCAGGTTTATCAGCTAAACAGATTGCTCGTTAGGAAAAGAGCATTCATTTTGCTGTAAGAGGAAGTATTTCTGCTCCAGATTATATTGTTGTTTAGAAGACATGTAAGATTAAAAGTCATCTTCCCAGTAGGTACCCAGCCTCCCTGCATACCTCAGCCTGTAGTTGCAAATCTCTCGTGCAGCATGTGCGTAACTTCAGCAGCAGAGTCCACCACCCCGCGGGAGAAGCAGCACCTCGGGCTGGAGCCAGCTCTGCCCCTGTCGCACCTGCGGAGCACGGACAGAGGCTGTGTCACCACGACACGACACGAGCGCAGTCAGCGGCTGCAATCCTCCCTTTGGCACAGCCCCAGCTACAGTCCCTGGACGACTTTTCCCATTTCCCACATCTATAAAGGAATCATATAACGAATAAAATCCTTCTCCAATATTCATGGATTGACTAAATAAAGATAATTTATCCCATAAAGTTGTGTTTGAAATGCTGCAGCACCGATGGGGCAGAGGCCACACTTCCCCAGCGCTTTACAGTATCTTGAACAACAGATTTGTGCCATAAAAGCAGAATTTAAAGAGCTTCTGGTGACTCTGCAATAACCAAACCATACCTATGGGTAAAATTACTCAGAGGAAAGAAGAGCAAACTAGAAGCAAATTCTAGATTTCTGTGTGTTATATAGAAACAATAAAATTATAAAGCACAAAGAATAACACATGAACATCTTTTAACATTAGGCTGAGTGCAATAACAACACCCCTTGATGAGGATTATATAAAAATCTACATATACTCTCTATATCATAGGGTATACTCTCTATACCATGCTCATTTCTTGTGAAATGCAAGCAATGTCACTTAGCACTGCTGGCAGTGCTTTAATATTGCAACTGAAAAGGAGTATAGTGAAAGGAATTTAGAAGGCGGGTGGAGAGTGTCAGCAGTAACAACATACACATCACTATAATTAGCAATGGAATTTGAAGAATTAAAAAAGCAACACATTTGCTTTGTTTTTAGCTGTGCTTTTGACTCAGCAGCACTGTCCGTGATACACGGGGCAGAAAAGTTCATCTCATGCCTTTCAAAATACAAACCCATTAGAAAGAGAAATGCTGTGACAAGGGGTAAACACCTCAATGCAAAAAGGGTCCTAGAAACCCCTCCAGAAGGCAGTTTAATCCAAATCTGGGATAACTGTGGATTAAGAATACACCGATGTTAGTTTGAGCTCCCCTCTTTCAATACTCCTCCCTCATGCTCGTTTGCTTTGGCCTGTTTTCCCCAGCTTTTAGGTTATATCTGCTTGCTTTACTTTGATACAAATTTGGGAAGCAACCTGATGTCACTGCTTCTATCTAACAATGGTAGTTCCTTTTGTTTCACCTGAAGTGTGACTACTACAGGTTACAAGTTTGAGTGGACGAGGGATGCTGAGGTACAATAAGGCTTGTGCTAGAGTCCATCAAACTGCTGAATTGCAGCACATCTGGGAGAGCCAGGAGCAATGCATCCAATCCCAAATACCTGCACAGACCTTTGCAGCAGTGGTCTCTGCGTATCAGGTACCTATGCACAAATTATCCTGGTTAACTACAGGAGCCTAAGGTGACCTAATCTGCATGTTCAGCTGCAGCATTAGCATGAGAACTGTGTGCAGCTTTTGCAGGCAAAAGTGCATGCCCCAATTAGATTAAAAGCTGGATGCTTTATTATCTCTGCACTACTTTACCATCCTTTTAACTGAAATGTGCATGTTACTGGTCTTCACTGTAACTCAGAAAAAACATTTTGAAGATATAAGGAATAAATTGCTGAAGCTACTGAATAAAAGTTTTTAAGTAAGTATATTTATCTTTGAATAATATAATTCTCATAAATTTTAAAATTTTGGGAACAAAAAACATCTTCTTGTTTGGCAATAAATACCTGCAATTGATACTCCTACATTAAAAACTTTAACAAGGGTATTATAGGCAACACTTGCTTTCACAGTCTCACAGAAAAAGGATATTTTTAACATCCCACTCACTGTATGGGGACAGAGAAGGTGAACGTGAGGCCGAGCAGACACCAATTACAACCTCACAAAAACACGGAGGAACCAGCAGATAACCTGGGACTACCAAGGGACTGGGCCCACGGCTCCAGGGTGAGCAGTCAGGTTTGGATAAGGGCCTGTCAGGGGACACCAGCAGAAACAGAACTGATAAGTGGCTGAAATGCCTCTTGTACCTGGACTTTCATCCTTTGGCTCTACGAAAAGCAGTCGCTGAACTAACACGTGAGTTTATAGAAGGAACCATGTGAAAGCAATATCCATCGGAATAGTATTGGACCATCAGAGACTATTGAATCAAGATACAGAAACACATCATCATCGACAGCAGCATAAACTCTTTATAAGCTCTATGCGATCAGCAGTCCAGGTGAGATGCAGAATGGAATAAAAACAGGCTTGGCAACTTTTAGCAGTAAAACAGGAACACTTGCTGAAAATTCAATTTTCATTTCCTTCATACTGCATTAGAAAGGGGCTCACTTCAGTGAAAAATTTTACTGCGACAGAGGAAGACTTTGCACAGGGCCAAGGTTCCCAACACAGATACCTCAGAGAGAGGATTTGTTTATCTTCTCTTTAATGCTATTGAGAATGTCACGTAGAGAGGGACACACTTACAGACTGCCCTCTTCCTTATGTTTATAACGTAGAGGAAAGGCCACATGAGTACTGGGAGTGGGATTTCTAAAACTTTTGCACCTATAAAAACAACAAAGTGGAAAATTTGCAGTTCTAGAGTCTTGCTTGAGCCACAGAGAAGTCACTATTCACTAGTGAACAAAAAGAAGAAAAAAATGCTCATTTCTTGTGATTTATCCCAGTGACAGGGTTAATGACACAGGTAGACATGCCCATTGACTCATTAAATTGAATTGCAAGACACAGCTAGAAGTTAATTTTCCTTTGGTATGTGCTTAGGCACCTTGTAATGACAGTATTTGTGACACTGGAATTCAGTCCCGACCTAAAACTGCACTGATCTTTCAGTTCAAATCTGTGGAGGCATTTTCATGCAACTCTTTCTTTTCCAGAGCTCTGTGGCTGTAACAGCTCACATCTTTTGTAGGTCAGGCACCACGACGGACGTGAAACATGTACATGAGCTGGTTGCAGTGGTACAGTCACTGCAGGTGCTTTGCTACACAAATATATACACGCGTAGAATATTAATGACAACTTTCATTCAGAGGCAACATATGAATTATCAATGAATCCAGTTTCCGTGTTTAGCAGGAAGCGTGTGGCAAGGGTTGATGGAACGTTTGGAATCATAATCTCGGCTGTAGTAGCTATTGCTGTGTGTGCCACCCCAGATGGCAAAAACTCCCCTGAAGAAGCCTGGCTCACACTGCAGCAGAGCTGTGCAAGCTGCAAACACTGCCTTTAGGAATATTCTGAAGAAAAAACTGAAGTTGAGATCAGAGGGAGCTGTGTAATTTAGATCTGCCTGTCCCCACTGAGGCGCAGGGTCCATGTTTGCTGTTATCGAGGTACATGGTGACCATCAAGGAAATGATCAAGAAAAATGGGCTCTGAGACTCCTCACGGTTCAGCCGTGCTGGCAGCTGGGACTTCTTTTCCATTCTAGTATCAAGCAACGATATTACAAGGAAGGCCAGCTGTAAAAGGAGAATAAAATACCAGTGTCCTAAAAATCTTTGGAAAATTCATTAATCCCTGTGAACCAGATTTAATTTTTTGGGTAGATGCTAATTATCACTTGAATACGCACCCCAAAATACTAGCACTATTAGAATTTCAAGGTTGTCAAAGCAGTTTTGCCTGCTTTGCAAGCAGATGGAAGTAAAGCCAAGGTAATTTGGGCAACTATTTGAAAGCCTTCCCCTAAATTTCAGTCCTCTGTGTTTCTTATGTTCTCTGTGAAATAACCCTGACAAGTGCCTGTGTGGTGTACGGGGTTTGCACGGCCCTGTCTTGTCTACTGCTGTATAAAATAAACAAGAGCAAGCAAGGGCCCAAGGCCCAGCACAGGCAATGCTGACACCAGCACCCTCAGGTGCCCTGGGTACAAACACAGAGGTCCATTACATAACTGTTACATTAGTAATCGTCACTGCTACTCGCAGCAGTAACAGATAAGGCTGTACAGCTTTTGATTATGAAATGTTCAGTGTCCCTTGAAGTTTCTTCCAGTTTTTGCTATCTAGATAATTTTCCACGTGGAATTACCTCTTCCCTCGGGTCAGCATTTCAGACAGCTGCATGGCCCCAGTCTCAGTGCATTGCTGCCTGCTGCCCGCGCTGGAGGTGGCTGTGGTCACTGTCCCCGGGGCTGTGGGGCTCTGGGATTCCCGGCCAGCAGCAGGTTCCCTGCCTGGGGCCTCTACCAGCACAGCTGTAGTGCTCACCATGATGGGTTGTGCAGAGCTCCTGGGCGAGCACTGCTGTCCCTGACACTGCGACCAGTGGACATCACAGGGATTCAAAACAACAAACTGATGGGAGAACTCTGCTGGACAGAATTGCTTGGCTGTGTTGGTCAAACAGGAGCTGAGAGAGGCAGTGCCAAGAGCCTCCAGAACTCTCCTGTGCCACCTCTTGTGAGCGCATGGATTAAAGCAGCAGTGGTCTGTGCCTCAATTTACCATCAGGAACGACCATTTTGAGATATTAAACAAAGGACATTTTGAGATTTAACTATGCAAACATTCAGTTCCCAGTGTAAAGGGCGACTGTTTCTATACTGACCCTGTGAAGGTGCACTGGGAGGTGCACAGGGGATCTCCCAGACCTCCTGTCACACGGAGGTGACGGACACAAAAGATGTGAACGTTTCTCTCAATTCTGGTGACTCCAGACCTGCGGGACAAGGTCACTCAGTAAAACAGAGCTGTCCCGGGAGGGAATTCCTGGCAAGGCACACTCGGGAGGCACTACGGCGCCCGGTGCCTGAGGGAGGCCGAGATCG
>VWZT01008141.1:166135-229886 GCA_013397055.1 Pachycephala philippinensis
TGACTTAGCAAATACCGGGAGAAGGCGATGGGCCAGGGTAAATAGCGATAAAAAAGCCTTCGGGGGCGATGGGCCCGGTGTGTGCGCGGAGGGGACCCCGAGCATCCCTCCCCGGTTCCTGCCGGGGGTTTCCCCCTGTCACCCTCTCCCCGGGCAGGGCCGGGCGTCGGGCGATGGCCCAAATCGCCAGCGCGGCCGCGGCACCGAAAACAAGACGAGAATTAATAATCCAGGGAAAGGAGTAGGTGTTGTTTCAGAATTTGTCTCGCATTCCCAGTTTTCCTGCAGTGCTCAGCAGGGCAGCAGCGATAGGAGGTGGCTCAGACCTTCAGAACCAGCTGCAGTAAAACGGGGGAGGGAGGTCTAATCTCTCCTTCTGGGGGTCATATCACTGCCTGGATGGCTGCAGGTGCATAGGCTTCCCGTGAAAACCTTATAATAGCAGTCGAGTTTGCTAAAATCCTGTATTAATTGCTGCTCCCGAGGTTTTGTTTCAGCAGGAGGTTATATGCAGGCAGGGCTTTTGATGGAAGTTGGGGGGTGGGAGTGGTGCCTCCCTTGAAAAGTTTGGGGTTTGTTCAGTTTTGTGGGCGTGAGATTTTTTTTTGTTTAAGGTGGATGCAATTAAACTTGACCTTTAATACCAATAATAATGTGACAGCTTCCCTTTCTTTGCCATGGTATCACTCAAACCATTTCCTCGTCTCTAGTGCTGCAGTAGTGGGCTTGGTTGGTGCAGGTCAAGTCCTTTCATAATGAATTACCTACGAGGGATGGGGGAAGGTTAATCTAAGCTATATTAAAAATCTTTAATAAACACAATTTTAATATAATTAAATGTTTGGGCATATTGACCTGGCTAAATTATGTATTTTTGTGGTGATTCTTTTAAGTGTATGTTCCTATGACAGTATTGTTCATGGCATTAGGAGGTGGTGGTTAAAGAACCTCCGTTCAGTGATGATCATTTTGTAAATGATTGTGCAGCATTTGGCTGGTTTTCGGGAGAGGGAGGGTCTGCTGTCAGAATGTTATTTGCCCTTAGAGTAATTTTGTTAAATAGGAAAATTATGTTGGGGAACTAAACAAAGAAAATATTTTTAAACTGTAAGATGCATTGCAAATATCCGGCTTGTTCTCGGGCATCTCGTTTTTGTGTGTTTCTGTTGCTGTTCCCATGTTTGTGGATGCTGTGAGCAGCCATTGAGCAGGGAAGAGACTGGGTGGAG
The DNA here is from genome assembly GCA_013397055.1 of Pachycephala philippinensis. Classification (NCBI taxonomy): domain Eukaryota; kingdom Metazoa; phylum Chordata; class Aves; order Passeriformes; genus Pachycephala; species Pachycephala philippinensis. The sequence continues at coordinate 167,365 of VWZT01008141.1, forward strand.
TAAGGAGGCAAAGCTGCGAAATGGCTCGATTACCCTTTCAGAGCTTTTTTTTCCTCCCTTTGCCGGGGTGGAGGAATACTAATTGCCGTAACAATGAAGTCTCTTCTTTAGGGGAAGAATCTAATGGTGCAGGAAGCTTCGGAAATGAAACAAATCTCACATTCTGTTCTGAGGCTGGTTTTTCTGCAGGGTGGATTTTGATTTGTCTGGCAGTGAGAAGTGACCAGTCACTGTTGCAAAGCCGGATTTTTTTTGTCTGATAACCGCTTCAATTTATCCACTTAGATATTCACTTGTTGAATTGATTTTATTTACACTTTAGATAAGAATTACAATTTTTGTGCGGGTGTTTTACACACAAGATTCTCCTCAAGATTCTCCGGAATCTAGAGGATCCCCTGTATTGTGGCTTCATGCTGTTATTTGTTCATGGAACTTCTTGGTTAGACCGGATTATGGGTGGGCACACAGGAAAAGACAATCCCTGGTTTCTCTGGTGACCACAGCGGAGTGACTGCTGTCAGTGTACAGACTAGATTGCATTGCCCTTCGTCATGTGCCGAGTTCTTGTAAAATAACATCTCAGGATTTTGGAAACCCTTTTGAGCGCTGTAGCTCTGTAAAAGCATTGCTGTCCCCCTTGGGTACTACTGCTTAAAGTTGTGTAGGAAAGGCATTAGAACAAAGGATTTGGGGAATACAATAGGGATTGGAGGAAGCACCTAGGAAGAGCTGCTTGTGGAAGTGCTCTCCTGTTCCACATGTACCTCATGGCATTCCCATCTGATTTCAGTGTTGGTTGGAGCAAGTACAGCATTGAACACAGGTGATTCTGAAGCAGACTCTGGTTTTGCTTTTTCATGGGGGTCTCGGTTCTGGAGTGCAGTTTGTGATAGGAGACAGGCACACAAGAGACTGTGTTTCTCTTAGTGTGCCCAAAATTAAAATAAGGGGCAGTGGCTTCTGCATTATTTCTAGTTCGTTCACTTGGAGTAGATCTTCCAGGATTCGGTGGCTGCATGAGCTAAATACCTGAGTCTAATGCATATCCAGGCTAAGGCCAGAGAAGAACCCAGTAAAACGCTTGCCATCTTAACAGCTTTGGTTGAATTTTGCCCTTGAAATGATGGCACTCACTTTTTCTACAGGAGTAACTTGTTCATTTGGGTTCTACAGAAGCAAAAGGCATCAACAGTTCTTTCTGGCTGCACATGACCTTTGTCTTGCCTGTCCTGCTGACTCCTGTGCCTGTCCTGGCTCCTGTGCTCCTCCCAGCCTGTGGGCTCACGTTGTGTCTTTGCTCTTAACTTGCTGTCTATCCAACTTGCTGTGGATGGGACAGCTCCAGAATCAACATCTGCTGACTGCCTTGTCCAGCACTCCCACCTTGTCTTCCATGAAGAACTCCATAGCCAATGTGCTTCATTAATTATAATGTATTTGTACCTCTTGTGGAATATTCTGGGCAAAGAGTAGCTGGGCCCCTCTGCCTCAGGGTAGCCCAGGTATTGACTGCATATGTTTGTAAGTTTTTTTACAACCCTCTGTAGCTGCCCTGTATTCCTGAGCTAGAGGGGTTGGAATTACCATAGTAGGAAGGAGAGTGACATTGGAATAGTTTGGTTTAGGCCAGCTCTCTCCTACTTCGGTGAACTTCAGGCCCATTTTCTAAACTAAAGGCAAACTGGGAGAGTAGTTGAAGTGTCCATGAAGTGGGCACTGAAATACTTGTCAGGCTGAAAATAAGAACTGTGTAGGCCTAAATTCAGGAAATCAAGAGGACAATAGAAATCAGTAATTATTGTTAATAGATAATACTTTCAGATTTCCTGTGGGGTGCGGGGGAGTTTCCAGCCTCTAACATGTAATTTGTGATGGCAACTGAAGATCTTTCCCAAGGATCAGAGCCATGTGTGTTGATAGAATGGTTCCGGGACTCTCCTGTGAGGTTTGTTGCAGAGAAGTAGTAAGTTATGCACTGTCCATACTTGCAGATCTGTCAGTGACGTTACAACTGCCTCCTCTTTCTCCCTTTTATAAGAGCTTAAGTATCATTGGCCAGACAACCTGACTACTAAAAATGTATTGCACTGGTGAAGCCTTGCCTGGGTTCAGGGGCTTTCTCAGGAGCTCCTTCATTGCGTGACGCAAGGGAAATGGGGCTCCTAATGTGGCTTTTGGGGGTTTTATTCATGGGTGATGTTGCTTTGTCTTTTGATCTGCCTGACAGAGTAGGCTACTCTTCAAGTTTTTAAAAACTAAGATACAATCCTGACCTGTTTAAAATTAGTTTTCAAGTACATAAAACTGTTTCCTCAGAATTCTTGCTCTGAATGCTGTCCATGCTAGGGGAGCATGAATGGCCATGCTCTGTGGGCAGGGTTGTGCCACCACTGGGGTGCAGAGGTGTGGTGGGAGCTGTAGCTCTGTCACGTCAGCTTAATGGTGGAGTCCTGAGCCGAGACTGGGTTAAATGTCTGGTTTTCATGTATTACAGTTATTTTAGAACAAAACTTTTCTTCATTCCTACCATGTTCTAAGACCTACTGATGAACAGTACATATTAGAAACATTGGCGATAACCAGGATTTTGTCTGATGAAGAACAGAGTTCCAGTTTTACCCTGGAGATGCCAGCTGCTGTGGGTTAGCCCAACAGATGTGTATTGCTAACCTGTATCTTATCTCAGTTGTTTAAAGAAGGGCCTTTTCGCCTCAGTTGAGGCAGGACCTGGATGAGGCAATGTTTGTCTCATTCATAATGTTTAAAAGCTCATTCTGTTTTCTTTTTAAACCTCCTGCTCTCTCCTTAAGGGATTAGGTAGGTGTGACTTAGGCTCTCTTGCTTTTAGTTCACTGTCTTGGAAGCCACCTATCATTTCGCTTCCTGCTGGCATGTACTGTCAGGAAATTTCAAAGAAAAATGTTACTTACAAAGTAAGTGTATGCTGAACTCCATTTCCTTGGGACTATAAACATACAGTCCTTTCAGAACTAATGCTGTGCACAGCATTGTCACACTGACCAATTGCACATAGTCTGATGCATGTATAACTGTGTAAAAAAAAATCAACATTATTAATTCAAAGTACCTGCTAGTTAATACATTTAGAATTATTTTCGCCATTTCCTTCTTAATGGTACTGCTTCTGAGTGAGCCCTGCAGCTTGGCTTGGCTGCTTGTGGACTTTGGATAAGGATTGTAATTAAATGAATGTAATAAATACATCTTTGTGGTTGTGATTCTGGAAGACTTACATGATATTTTTAACTAGTATCTACTTGCTGCAGCCTTGAGAGGGTGTTTCCAGCGATGGGACCATCCATGGCTGAGGTTTGTAGGTGGTGCAGCAGCAGTGTCTGTCCTGTAATTTCCTTGGATCCGTTGTTAAGTAGGTCCCTGCTGAGGGAGTTGGTCGAAGGCTGTTCAGAGGCACCTCTTGTTCTGGGGCTGGTTGGTGACTCAGCTGTCACACCTCTTGTGAGGTAGGTGACAGGCTCTGTGGTGTGGTGCTGTACTGATTTGCATCTGGGATAGCACAGGGGCATTCATGACTGAGATTATTTATACCTTGACTCTTGTATCCATGTTAATTGTTCCCGTTGTGCTCCACAAACCTTAAGTTCTTTTGGTTTAATTAGACAAGTGTTCCTCCCCCCCTCATCTCCCCCCAGGGTTGCCTCTGCCTTGTTTTTCTGCTTAATGCTAAAGCAAAGGTGTTAAGTTTATCCTTCTTTAAGACTAGAGGAAAATCAGATGGAAGCATCTAGGCTGTTTGCTGCAGATAAATGACTGTTTCTTCCATAAAGAAACAACATTGGCAGCTTGTCTTGTGCTGGATTCACCTGCTTTTTGTGGTGAAGAAAGAGATTGCATAAACAATTTGGTTTGTTTAAATGCTCATATCCTTGCAATCTATTAAGAGGATGATGTCATTAATGAGTGTGTGTATGTATTTTAAACAGATGGTGTCTATTAAATCAGTAGTGGTAGAAGTTTCTGGTTCTCTCACCTTCAGCTCTGTTTTAGAGGCAGGAGTGTAGTAGGTGAAGGTGGGTGATCAGAAAGATGAGACACCTTCTACGAGAACCTTGATTTCATTATTTTTGGTACTAGTGTCATGAAGGGTTGAACATTGTTCCCTGTAATAGAATAAGGTGTTATAGATGACAATTATGATGAGCTTTTTGGGTTTTTTTTCCCCCTCCCCCTCTGGGCAAGTGAAACCATTTTTGGCCAACGAGCTTCGAAAATGGCTAAAGGACCAACAGTGTTCTCATGACTGAAGAGTGGAAGGTCTGTCTTAAGTTCTGGTTTGGATTTCTTTGTGGTTTACACCTTCTCCTGTTTGTAAAGTATTAACATAGGTGTTCCTTTTAAGTTTCCTTCCAGATACTTTTCTGTATAAATTGAATTAATTCACAGTCATTTTTGTTAATATCCCATTTCCGGTATAACAGGCAGTTTAATGATTGAATTATTTAAATTTGGATATAGTCCTGTGACCTCCTTTACAGTTATAAATCTGTTACTTAATTTTTCAAGCCAGAAAAGTATGGGAGGAAGACCTGAGAACAACAAAGTTCAAATCCAGTGCATGCCTGCTGACAGACACATCTGAGTGCAGCACTCTTCTCTTGGTGGTCTAGAATTGCCATCCCAAAATATATATGTGTTGTTTAACCTAGCAATAATGATACTGAAAAATATCCTGCTGAAGTCATCCAGCTGACCCTGATGTGCTTTGCTCTGAGCAAGTGTTGAGTAGCAGCGTGTAACATCAAGCCCCAGAACACTACCCCTACTTGCTGTCCTACCACTGTCACAACACACTGAGAGCAATGTGGAGAGTGCCATGTCAAAAACCTTTTCACATGTGTTAAGGCTTTGTTTTCTACTGCAGCCTGCATTGTTCCAGGCTGTTCATTTATTGGTAGCTAAATTTACCTGTATTTTCACATAGAACAGAACAGGCAGGTTAGAAGAAGGATGTTTTCCCCCAAAGCCTACACACAGACCTCAGGCTGGAGCTCTGACCTGGAGGAAGCTCAAAGGCTTTAAAATGAGATGATGTGACAGTGCTCAGGATGTTTGTCCTGAGAATTACTTGTATCATGCTTCTATCAGAATTGCAAAACTGAAGTGATACATGGAGAAAAAATGTCAAGATTGAATTAATTTAAAGTCTTCTTTTAAAAATATATATTTTCCAAGCAAATTTGGTCCAGATTCCTCAAAGTCATTTAGCGTTGGTGCCTGGGAAGGTAACGAGGCCAAAAATGTGTTTTGTTGTTTTACAGTCCTAAAGGTGGGTAGTGACTGCCAGTGATGTGTTAAAAACTTAGCTTGAAATAATATGGGAAAGCAGACGGGCATAGGAGTTGATTTCAAAATGCACAGGCGTTTCTTTAGGCAGCATGCTGCGTGGAGCAGCCAACTTGCTCTTACTTTGTAGCATCTTGATGACATCCTTAGCTTTATTTTTCAGATGTAATTGCAACCTGCATTCCAAGTCTTTGCAACATAGGCACTATACCTGATCTGCTACAGATTGCTTTCTAGTTCCCCATGGATTTGGTGTTGAATTATTTTCATAACTAAACTACTGTATCAGGATTTTAGCAAAAGCTGTAAAAGGAGGTGAAATGGGGAAGAAAACAGACATAAAATTTTTCACTTTTTTCATGTTAAAAATACATTTCCTTTGATAAACCTGTAACTGAACAGAAACGGAAAATGTTTTTTGTGAGTTATCACAGACACTGCACAGAATGCTGTACTCTGTGGATACTACATTGATGTATCAAGAAAAGTGTTGACCTACGGGCATTTTGAGACTTCGCTTAATTGCAGAATAACAGGCTTACTAAACATATGAATTAAAAATAAGGCTCAGAGTTGTAATTCAGATCAGATTTGCTTCTTGTTTTGTTTTTCCCAAATCAGATAGTTGTTGGAGATCACTTCGTTGTAATCCCTCAGCCAGCTTTACTGATGTAGGCTGAAAAGTGGGAAAAAAAAAAAAGATTAACCCAGCTCATAAATGAGTAGCTTTCTCATATTCTCCGACTCATCCCTGCCGGCTTAGCAGGTGATGAATTCCAACATTTTCTAGGATAAGATCTGTGTGCTGCACTAAGAGCAGCTGCGTGGCTGTGCCTGGGTGATTCTGCTGTGCATGAGCTTTCCTGCAGTAACAGGGGGCAAGATGGAGGCAGGAGAGGAACTGGATTATTTTGCTTGTTACTGTTTTTCTTTCCAATCAACAGATAGAGATGTATCTAGGCACCCTTTTCAGGTCCTAATAGTTATGCCCAGGAAACATGGCTATTACTTCACTTCTATGGAATCTGGTTTTGAGTTACATTTGGGGAAAGAGTTGTCCTATTCTGTGGCTTGAGTCTGATAAAGCAGCTTTTTGCTTATGGGCTTTAAAACAAAATCAGACCCATTAAAAATTAGTTTAAATTAAAAGGAAGTGTTCTTATATACTTGGTAGAATTTAGCAACATAATCCAGAGGTGTAAGAGAACAATTCATGCAGTCTAGTTCTTCCATAAGGACTGTAGCTCTGGGAATATTCCCAAATAACCACTTTAAGTCCTCTTGTTAATGTCATCAAACAGGATACACTGTCGAAGAACCTTGCAAGGATCTCCTGTGCCAGCCATATAGCAAGAAACAATGCAACAAGAGTTTCTCTTTTATTAATAACACAAATGGATCCTTTCAGCGTTAAAGAATTGTGGAATTTAATTCTGATTATATAAATTCAGTTACTCTTTTCAGTGGCCTTTGGTTTTCATAAGTGACTGGCCTTTCACTGGGATTGTAAAATTAGCTGAAGAGACAGAGCTAACTGAAGTAGGATTTTAGGTATATTAACAACTTAAAAGTAAACTCCAGAAGTTTTCTTTGAGGTAACAAAACCTTTTAAGAATGATAGAATGTGTTAGAGAAACCACTTGAAAGTTGGTAGCATGTAGCTGGACCCTGCAAAACATTTTACATTTTATACGGGTTATTGAAATTTTAAATGACAAATTAAGATTTAAATTTGAACCTAAATGTGAGTAATGGAAAACTCTTAATTGATTTCACAATGTGAACCCAGTTTTGTGTTCCTGATGCTGGTGATGGCTCTTGTGCCTTTTTAACACCCAAATGCTTTGTATTTGTTGTGCCTGAGCTGTCAATCTGAGAATGTGACCTCAGATTTTGTTTCCTTTGATAAACGTTCTTGTAGAATATTATTAAAAATGTTGTCATGATAATACTTACAGGCAAAATGGTCTTGTAGCTGAGTTAATTAAAGTATTAGGATTCTGCAAAAAAAGGCAAAAATGTGCAATTCCTAAAGCACAGCAGTGCTGAGCTAAAGCTTTGTTGAGCTTTCAGAGCTGCACTCTGCTGGTCTGTTCTGTATCTGCTGATGCTTTAGCTCTGTAATTGATGCCATGTATCTTCTAATTTTTAATATAATGAGCTACAGTTACGTGTTTAGTGTACATAGCTTGTGTTTTTGTGGGGAAGACTGTTTATGGAGCCTAAGCAACGGTCATAAAAACTGCAGGAATTGAATTAATTTACTGTTAAGTTCTGGAGGAGCCATGGACATATATTTGGGATATGCACTACCAGATGAGGTTGCTGGACAGCAGCAGCAGAGTGAACCCGGGTTGGTGGTGCTGGTGTATGGAACAGTTCACTGCTGCTGCCAGAGTTGTGAACCAAGGAATTAAGTTGAAGCTGATTTTCTTGGTTTAACTCATAAAAATTCAAAAGGTAAGAGAGAAATCATAAAATACATGAGGGACAGATGTGCTTGTGGGAATTATGGGAGTTAGGAAAAGTGCTTAAGAACATAATAAGGCTGAGTGACAGCTCTTTTTAGTAGCTGGTAAGCAAATGTTTCTGTAAGTTTGAGGACTGAAATTACCAGAATGATGAAGCTTTTGAGCCAGGAGTTCTTGTGGTGAGACAAGACATTGTGGTGCTGATGAGGATTCTCTTGGTGAAAGGAGCCCTGGTTAAAGTAATCCAAGTAACTCACACCATGAGAAGTCTGGGAGATGGAACTACTATGGTTATAAAGGCCTTATAATGTAATACATCTTCACGTTACTCTGCAGCTTTATTGAGGTGACCTTAAAACTCTGGTTAGAACCTGCACATGTCTGCAAGGAACACTGGTTCAACATGAGTTTGGAGGGGCTTGGTGCTCTCTGTATGTCACTACATGGTTCTTGTGCTGGTTTTCCCACACCTCACTGTGGTAGCAGAGCACTGCCAGTGAGAGAAGCACTGACACAGCTGGGTTTGCTGTGCTGTCACTCCTGGGAGAGGGGAGCTTGGATCTCACTGTGGGGGAGATGGATCACAGCTCAGTTGGGAGTGACTTGTACTGTGACTTTTTCTGAACAGCAGAAATGGGCATTGTTAGTCAGTTGAACCGTTTTAGGGGTTTGTTTATGGTGTTGGTCCTTCAAAAGTTTTTGACACGCTTGATAGGAGCAAAGAAAGACAGCGGAGAACCTTGAACCGAACTTAGTGACAAAATCCTGCAGAAGATGCTGACGTTTGTTGTGATGGTGGAGTTTGGTACCTCAGGATACATTTATGAAAATGTAGATTTGGAAGGGCTTAGGTATATAACCCAAATTTTAGTACTGTTTAGCATGCAGTGTGCTCTGCTAAACAAAATCATAATGAACTCTGAAGAAATGTAGAGACTAGATTTGATTTTTTGTGTGTACAGAATGGGCACTTTTAGAAATTTTATTTCCGATAACTTTGCTCTTGCTAGTTCTGGTAAATGAGCAAGTATTTTTGCAGGTTGAGACTAAAATGCTGATGAATTAATTTGATTCCATAATCTGTTTCTCAGTCTTATTTGGAGAATACTTATGCAAAATATTTAAGTGTCTCCTGAAGCAAGTATGAACACAGTCATAGAAATACCTACAAGCCAAGGTGTATCATTTATTGGCGTGACATATCATGAACTGAGGGGAATCTCTTGCCTGAAAGTGATTATTTTTTCCCTGCCTCATTGCTGTGACTGAGCGTGTAGCTATTGTGCATGGATACCTCCTGTAGAGCTGTCTCAGCTAACTAATGGAGCTGAACTTGTTTCATTTTGCTGTTGGTGCATTTATGAATCGTGTGCAGGTCTCTCATTAAGTTATTGTGAAGTTTTCCAGTAATCTAGGAAGCACTTGAACCACACTGATATCCATCAGTGGAAGAAGCCAGTGTTTGAAGGCAGGAAGCAGCAGCAGTCTGTTGAACCCTCTCAGTCGCCCTGGGGAAGAGGGTGTTGTGTCCGTGCCAGGTCGGTGGTGCCCGGTGCCAGCGTGGCGTGGGGCTGGCGGGGTGCCCTGCTCTCAGCAGCTGCACAGGGGCGTGCGCTCCCCAGGTGGCACCGCCCGGGCACAGCCGGGCCTCGGAGCCGCTGCGGCGGCACTGAGCGTGTCCTCAGCGCAGCGGGGCAGGCTTGTGGCCAGGGCAGCTGCCTCCAGCATCAGCCTGGTGCGGTGAAGCTCAGGAATCTCTGGACCCTGGTTTGGGAAGAAGGGGGGCGATGGTCGGACATGAAGAGACAGAGGCTCGCATTTATTTTTTTTCAAATGAGAAGAACCTGCACTGTGCTATTCCCACCTTCCCTTACAGGAGAGGATCCTTCTGCTTTTCAGGTATTTCTGCTCAGTTTGTTGCTCTTCATCAATAATTCTCTGTGTTTTAGAAGATTGTGCGGGGAAAAATTCTGGCCTGTGATGATTCTTGGCTGTTTCTTAAATTAATTTCTTTTTAAAGATTGTGCTTTAGTATGCCACTCTCTAGTCCTGGGATTGAAATAGGTCTGCTGTGCTTACTGCTCTGACATTTCTGCCAGTCCTAAGTATAAAAGCTGATCTGTAGCTGAGTGGAAAGGTAGGCGCTTGGGATGAGGTGCAAGTTGCCTGCTGAGTATCTGCCGCTGTCAGTGGGGCTGAGGAGTATGTTGTGTATAGGTAAGGAATGGTTTGTGTTGTTCTAGAAAACCGTGCAGGTCCTGTGCTGCCAGGAGGAGTGAGAGGTGGCCATTGCATGTGTCGTACCTGTGCCAGTGACAGGCGTTCTGCCAGTTCCCAATTTTAAAAGGCTTACAAAGATGCCCAATCATGCTGAGAACACCTGTAGCCCTCTGTTACTGTCCTTATGCAGAGGTTTGCCACTTGGTGCTTTTATATATGCAGACTATTGATAGGAAATCTGATAGGTTTTAAGTTAGAAACTACACCTCGGAGGCGTGTAAGTGGGTATTAATAAAAGGCACATCCTGCTTCACACTTGATTAGTAGCTGTTACTCCATGGGTGGCTCTCTAAGTTCAGTATGCTTTTTCCTGTATTTAATAGAGCAAAAAGTAAAATTCTCATGCAAAACCACCTTTTGTTTCAAAAGAAGATCTAACTCTGTCTTGACACTGCCTTAGTCACAGTGAGATGCTGATACAAAGTGACCAGTTTCAGGCAAGATGTAATGAACAGGTGGCGGTTCTTTGTGGGTTGTTGTTGTTCCCCAGGGTTCCCCCAGAGCCTTGGCTGCCGCTCATGGCTGAGTTGTTTGCGGGTAGCATGGTGGTGACTGATAGGTGATGGAGGAGGACTGGTTAGTCTTGCTTTGCTGAAGCCTGTATGTCACAAAGTCTGCTCCAGCTATAAAAAAGGCAGTGCACATAGTGGCACAGGTGTATAATTAATGTTGGTCCTTTTGGGCTTTTTGGGTTTGGACATTTTTGCTTGAGTGGGTTGTTTGTATGGGGTTTTTTGTTTGTTATGTTTTTTTGTTTGTGGTGGGCTTTGTTCTTGTTTTGTTAGTTCTGTTTTTGTCTATGAAGGAGGCAGCCCTAAAAATACTTTGCCTTCTATTTAGGTGGCTTTGTAGTTAAAAAATCAGGAATGCTGAGCAGGATGCTTGGAACAGACCCTTTCTGGAGGAGCGAGATACTGTAGATCAGTTGGCTGGTGGCTTTGGCTCAGTTGTAATTTGCTAATAGCAGGAGTAGCTGCTTTGCCCTGTAGCTGTTTGAATTTATCTAGTATTAGGATCTGTTTCTCACTAACAATTCAGAGTTAGATTGTGGAGCAGCCCAGGTGCTGGGAGGTGGATATGGGATATGGGAGAAGTTTGGGGTTACTTTATGTTTGATAGGGAAAATGCATTTATTAATAGGTGACATGTGAAGGATGGCCTTACAAACACAGTTGCTGTTATTTTTAGACAAGTGCTATAATTGCATCTCCCAGATGCCACAACAAAATTGATGAGATACTGGGATTTTTACTGGAGCCAGTACACTGGCACTGGATTCACTAGGCATTCACTGCTAGTGGTGGTTCATAATACAAACCCCACCTTCAGGTTTTCACCCTGGCAGTGCTGGAGGCAGATTTTGGACGTTTGTGTCTTTGCGTTGTGCTGTCGGGCGCTTCCAGCAGTGCTGCCGTGTGTTCGGAAGTGCCCGCTCTCGTTCCGCTGCCCCTGCCCGTGCCCGAGCCTGGTTCAGCACGGGCTGCGCCCTCTGCAGGGCGCCTCTCAGCACTGCAGGACGTCACTTTTGATATTAACTGAATTCCCATTGATTTGCATGTGATAATCCGACTGGGGGCTGAGCACGGGACATCTCTTGAAACCCAGTTGTCTCTTTACCTGGCATGAATTAGGCATGGACAAGAGTAAGTGGAATGTTTGCTTCTATTCTCTGAAAGAATGCAGCCCATGCTGTTAGTTTCCAGCTGAATTGTTTCTGAAATAGCTGTTGGGGAAGAGGTTAGACTAATTAAATGAGGTATTGCCTGTTCAGAGTGTTCCTGTCCTAACTGGCTTGTAGGGCACTATTATAGTGTGCAGCATTTGACGTGGAAGATCCACCAGCAGGGTGGAATACAAGCAACTTGCAGCTTAAGCTCATTTTGAAACAGACAGCAGGGCCTAGATAGGTTTAGAAAGAAGCCTCTGATCCCCTGTGATGAATAAGTAGCCATTAATGATACAGGCTTAGTATTTTCTTGACTTTTTTCATAGCAGACCATTGTTTAAAAGAGGCTCCTTACTAAAGTTGTTATTGAGCTGTGATACTGAGCTCGGCGTACCTGTGTGTCTGGGGAGGGGCAGAGGTGAGGGAGCGGGAGCATGCACGTCCTCAAGCAGTCGGTAGAAAGTTTACAAACCCACCTGCTGTCTCTGAGCCTCTGTGTGTTGCCTCAGTTTATCTCGGTGCTGAAAGCTGGTTGGTTGGCCAGACTTGCTGAACAGCTTGAGTGAATGATGAGTTCTGTACAGAACCTGCCAGGTGTGCAAGAAGTGCCATTTCAGCACTTCCCACGGTCACGGTGCTCACGAGGTCCCTGCAGTGCAGAAAGCAAAGGTGGCACTGCCAACGTGGGTTTAGTGATGTCACTGTGGCAGAGGTTAAAGCTGCCCAGTTGAAGCAGGTTGTGGCACTGAGAATGCTGCAGTTGGTGTTTCTGAATCAAAGGATACTAACGAGTGTGTGTTTTGGAAAGGCACAGCTCGACTGCCTTGAACTATCTTAAGCGTGTTGGGTTTCAGCCGTATCCCGAATTGGCTGGCGTTGCCAGAGGTGTTGTGATCACACCACTGCCTGAGCCCAGCTGCAGTAACGGGCCTGTGGCAGCTCTTCCCGTGGTAATGCTGCCACTCTGATAAGACTGAAGAACTGTTTAAAAATTTGCTGTGCCCTAAACGTGGGCAAGATGAAATATTAACTGTAGGTAAACTATATTAATGCATGACTGAAAAGAAAACAAGTATTGTCTCTTAGTCCATGGTTCTTTGGAACTTCCTGAGGTTGTGGTACTGGAGCGGGAAAAGTAATTTGTGTGCTACAGTTGTGTAGCACTGTAGCTGCAAGGGCCCCATGCTGGGGTAGAGCCGGAGTCTTTAAAGATGCTGTTTGGATAAATCTAAGAAAGCTGTCTGAGGAATGCTTGTTTCAAGGAAACAAATGATGTTTCTTTCTCCTCCTTGTAGATGGATTGAATCTTCTGTGTTGAATGCCTCTGGATTTCCTATTGGATTTCACATCTGGAGAAATACTTGTGATTTAAGCCACTGTGGCAGACTGAATTGTGGATCCTGGGTTCCCAAGACTTTAGCTCTTGAGGAGAAGCCACTGCTCGATCACGTTAACCTGACATCTCAGCCACGATGGTGCTGTCACAAAGGCAACGAGATGAACTGTAAGGGATCATTGTTTTTACGTTTGTGTTGCATTTTCATTAAGATTCAATTATTAGCATTTGTTTCCAAATAGATTTTAGAGTGGTTCTGTTTACATGCCCTTTAAGTACTGTGTATTGTGGTTTGGATCTCTCTACTCTTTATTTTTGATAGAACTGCTAGTATTTGAAACTAGAATTGGGAAATGATGAAAATAAAGTTTCAAAGTTACCGATGGCATAAAAAATGGATTCTCCAATTTGCAGTAAGCACATCGAAATATAAGCTGCAATCTGTGAATTCTGTGTTTCTCTTGAGTAAAGTCTGGCAATTTTTTGCTCTTTTTCTTTGGAACATAGACAAGAATTCTGATCAGAATGCGCTGTGTTGTGATGACAATCTTTCTTTGACTCCTTAAATTGTATTTAAAATGTTGTTTTGTAGAAATCGAGCGATAGCAGATTACCTCCGTTCCAATGGCTATGAGGAGGCATATTCGGTTTTTAAAAAGGAAGCTGAATTAGATGTGGTGAGTTCAAACAAGATTCTTCATCTATATTTTAATTGAGAAGTCTGTCAGTTTTATGGCATTACCTACCTGTTAGCTTGGACAGTTTCAGAACTGGAGGTGATGAACTCACACAGCTTATTGCCTTGCCAGTAAAGGGAAAAATAATCATTGGGTGACTTGACCATTTCTGAGCAAATGGTTTTATAACCAGATTTGAAATGGTCTGAGACTGTGCAGCTTTGGAGACTGACTTCACTGGGAATCTTTAAGAAACAGGAAGACAAAACTGGATTACTTTTGTCCTCTGCTTTATCATACAGAGCCAATGTTGGAAGATTCTTTTGAGATTTGAGTTGGGTCAGGAGTTAAGTCATTGCCTGAGTCTGTTGCATACCTCTCGGGTAACCATGTAGTAGGAGGGCAGGCTGAAACAGTTCATAGCAGTTCATCTTCCAGTAAGGCCAGGTTGGATGGGGCTTGGAGCAGCCTGGTCTAGTGGAAGGTGTCCCCCCATGGCAGGCGTGTGGAACAAAATGAGAATCAAGGTCCCTTCCAACCCAGACCAGTCTGTGATTGTGTGACCAGCTCTGGTAAGCAGCTCTGTTTGCTTAGACTGTACAGATGCCAATGACTCAGACCAGTCATTTCTTTCAACTTCATTCTGTTGATTTGCCTTTGTCACAGATGATTTGGTATAATTTTTAACTTTGCCTATTAGCATAGGAGGTGTGCATTTCATATGGCTGCAGCTGGATTGAGTAATAAACTTCTGAATGCTAGATAAATCCTCTGGATAAATCCTTGCCTTTTCTTTATTACATAGCATTGTTCTTTTTCCAAAATGCTTGGTTGAAGTTTGACTTAATTTCTCCAATTTGCCACTAGTATCAAATAAATAAGTAGAAATGACCAATTGAAATACCATACTTATAATTGAAAATCCTAGTATCATTCCCCTATCTGCCTTATCTATCAACCTAATTTAGTCTCCTCTTCCCAAAGCTTAGGAAAGCAATCTAAATAGGTTAGATGGTCCTGAGGGAAAGAGAAAATGCACTTGCTAAAAGTTTCACGACTTCTATGCAAGAAAATCTGAATTGGAGTGGGCTATACTGAAACGGAAAAAAAAAGGTAAAGGCTGAAATTATTTGAGTAAATTGGAAGGATTGATGTGTATCTCTACAAAGAGATTTAATTTTTGTATGGATTATTCATGGAGATAACTCCAGCTTTTACAAGTGCCCCTATAGTAGTAGATTAACATCCATCTCTGACCAAGGTAGCCAGTCCTCAGAGCTTTTATCTTCCATCGAGTAAGCCATGGCATGGCTATTTTCTGATGTCTGTGTTATCTGCATCTAATTTGGGATTATTGTAGCATGAGACTGTAATTTTGTAATGGAAAGAAAGTGCAACATTTAGTTATGTTTCTGTGTCTCTGATGTTTGTTTTTCTGTGTTGCTTTTCTTCCTCTTTCTTTAAATGCTTCTCAGAATGAAGAGTTAGATAAGAAGTATGCTGGACTTCTGGAAAAAAAATGGACATCTGTTATAAGATTACAGAAGAAGGTGAGTAGAGATCTGCCAGATGTACACGTATAAAAAGTTAGCATAGAAAGCATTCAGCACTGAACATGCATGTGCAGTCCTGGAGAGGCAGGAGGTGCCTTGAGGCAGTTGGTGAGTGGGGAGATGGAATTGCTGTGTGCAGAGGGTCAGGCTGGGCTAGAATGGAGGGAAAATCAGTGCTGCCCGTTGTCTTTGGCCATGGCCCTCGAGGGAAGGAGCCATTAGCTCCAGTGCATTCTAGTGGGGGATTGTGCTGCAAGTGGAGAGTACAAAACTCTTCTTAGTCATGCTTCAATGGCTCAAGAGTGTATTAAAAGCAAAAAAACCCTAAAATCGGTGTGTTAACAATGAAGTCCTATCCCTTGTGCAGGTTAATACAGCGAGGGTTTATTAGCCCTCCAGTGTTTCTGTCAGTTGATGTGTGTGCTAGCTCCAACAGGACACAGAATTCCTGCAGCAGTAGCATTCCTTTTTGTTAGCACAACCTTCTTTGGTAGTTTGGCACAATAGTAATTCAGATGTATTTGTACAGTGTGTGAGTGAAGGGGATTTTGTAGAACTTTTTTTTTTCCTGTGAAAATATTTGGGAATTTGAAAAGAATAAATGATTAATGACTAAATTATTAGGAATTAACTATAAATTATTAAAGAATAAACTATAAATGATTAATTTAGGTTTGATTTTTAAAACCAGTGCTACTGAATGTTGGTAATCAGTTTTGGTCCATGCAATCTTTGCTTTACTGTGAATTTAGGAGTCAGTTGTTGTTTGGATTGCTAATGCAAGAAGGTGAATTAGATCTTGTATAAAACCGGAAATGAAAGGTCTCTTTAAAATTCATACACTTAGGTAATGGAATTAGAATCGAAGCTGAATGAAGCTAAGGAAGAATTTACATCAGGTGGACCTCTTGGTCAGAAACGAGACCCTAAGGAGTGGATTCCTCGTCCTCCAGAGAAGTATGCGTTGAGTGGGCACAGGAGTCCTGTCACTCGAGTCATTTTCCATCCAGTTTTCAGTGTTATGGTCTCTGCTTCAGAGGATGCCACAATAAAGGTATGTGTGTGCTCCAGACAACTGGCTGTGGAATAGGTGACATCAGTGCTTCAGGCTGGACATGTTGGACTGCTGGAAGGTTTGTTCTTCCTGGTTCTGCTTCAGCTTCTTGAAGGACAGATCTTTCCGGTGTGATGCCCTATGTAATCTGCAGATTTTAGTTTTATGCTGGTCCAGTTAATGTCTCAGAGTATTTTACTGTCCTTTGGGTTGAGTTAAAAATAATGAAGCTGTGGATTTAGAGACCTTTAACCTGTTTCTGTTTCTACAGCAGACAGACAGGGTCAGCTGGACTTCAAGCTGTCCTGCAGTTATTAACAGCAAATGTTTGTTTAATTTGAGCAATTCTGTAATCTGTGAATGTCTGAATGTGTGTGTATCAAACTCTTCAGAGGGGTTTGGATTATCAGACTTAACCCAAAGCATTCTGAGTATTGCTCTGTGGTATGCAGAATATTTGCTGGTTGGTTCTGAAGCAAGCAGGTAAATTCTGGAGTTGCAGTAAAGCTTGGGGGAAAGGTGAGGGGGCTATTAAAGATGGTCCTTTCCCCGTTATTGAAAGTGGGCTGTATTGCTGAAGTTAGGCAGCTGGCGCACAAATGGATGGAGAAAAACGGTCTGTATGAAGTGGATTTGTTCTGTCCAGTATTTCCTGAATTGATCTTCTTTCTTTAAGGGCATTGGGTATTTAGACTTCCAGATACAATGAAACTTGTTCTCCTGCTGGGTTTATAATGCCTAAAGTTAGCTGAAAAGCAGTTTCCAAAATGCATGAATTCAGTTAGTTTATAAGTAACAAAATCACATAAAAAGAAATTTATTTTTCTCTACTGTTAAGCTTTTTAGGGCTGTTTGTCTCTTGCTTGATTAATTATTGGACAAGGTGCCAGACTGGCCTGCAGAGTGCAAATGTGAGGCTGGAGAATACAAAGAGTAATGGGCTGCTGCTAACAGGTTGTCTGTTCACTTGTCAGGTGTGGGATTATGAGACAGGAGACTTTGAGCGAACCCTGAAGGGGCACACAGACTCTGTGCAAGATATTTCCTTTGACCACACTGGCAAACTCTTGGCCTCCTGTTCTGCTGATATGACCATTAAGCTATGGGATTTCCAGGGCTTTGAGTGCATCAGAACTATGCATGGTAAGGTATAAAGGGATTGATTTAGCAGTCTGTAAAGTGATTTTTTTTTTCTTTTTTTTTTAATCCAGGAAAACTGCTGATGTGGAAAGGGGTTATCAAGAGTATTTTCCAAAAGAAAAAGGGGGGAGATAATTTGATGCTTTGAGTGCTCTGTAAATAGGGGATACATGTAGTGTTTATGGAATGAAATAGCATCTCAATCTACTATGTGTGATGGTGTGGGAAACATCCCATAGTGATACTGAAATAAAATGACAGTTAGAGGGATTTTAGCTTTAAATATTAAATGCTTGCAAGACAATAAAACTGCCTTCAAATCAGTGAAAGATTCCTTCCTTCAGCCCTCTGTGTTCCTGATGCAGGGCTGCAGGAATGGAGCAATCAGTGCCAGAGGAGCCGTGGCTGCTCCACGTGGGGTTTGGCTGCGTGTGTTTGATCACGTGAACAGGAATGTTCCCTTTGCACTGAGTTTGAAAGCCATAGGAAAAATGAGAAAGTGCAACAAGCACAGCTATAAGATTCTAGTATTAACAGCAAATATTTTTTATAGTCTTATGTAAAAGCTTTTTTCTTGCTTTTAGGATCATCTTGAAGAAGTGGCAAGTAGGAATAGAGAACGTTTGAGACTTAAAAAAATAAACACTTACCCACAAAGATACACAAGTAAACAGAAAGCACTTTTAAGGATACTCAGTGTCTGGACTGTGTGGGTTCTAAAAATATGGATGATTATTTCATAAAACCTCAAGTTTAGATGTAAAGATTATTCCATAAAACATGCACTGCTGCTGTAGCTACTTGACCAAGATAAAAAAACCAGCAAGTCCTGTGTGCTCTGTGAAAACTCTGCCAGTGCCACTTAAGAAAGGTTTTATTTTGTTTTTAGGTCATGATCATAACGTTTCTTCGGTAGCCATCATGCCCAACGGAGATCATATAGTTTCTGCCTCAAGGGATAAAACTATCAAAATGTGGGAAGTCCAGACAGGGTAAGTGCACTTGAGAGCAAACAGCACGAGAACAAAAGCGAGCAGAAACCACTGTGTGTAGAAATGGGACACAGGAATCTGAATGTCAGCAGGCACTGTTTGAATTGAGAAATTATGTTGTGCCCTTTAGAGTAATTCATTGAAGGATTCTGCCTCAATCATTAGGCAGAGGGGTTTAGATGTTAATACTGACTAATTAAAACTAACTGGTTTTGTCTTTCTGGAAGCTATGAGGGTGGATCTCTGGCTCATGACCAATTAGGAAAATAAATTCACTGGTTAACCATGAGTTTAAAGGGAGATCTGTTGCCTTCCTTGACACAGATCAAGGTGTCTCCTGACTTTTTTTTTTGTCTTCTTGCTTGTTTCATTTATCAGTTGTCTAATACCTAAATGACCTGTAAATCCCTACTTGTTCTTAAAATACCTATTTAACACAAGTAGACATGTCAGCTTCATTTTCCCCCAGGTTTCCTGCTTTCTGCCATAACAAGTTTTTGCTAGCTCTTAGCTGTCACTGCTTTCTCAGGTCAGCGTCCTTTCCACGAACTGTTTATGGCATGGTCCATCACCTGCCAGGATGAACATGTGTGCTGCAAAATATTTTATCTTAACCACTAAGAGTAGGTTATGTGTCCTCAAATTTCCAAGGCACACGCAGTGGGTTATTGCCATGGTGGTTGAGTCACGCTGTGGTTCTTTGCACAGTTACTGCGTGAAGACTTTCACGGGGCACAGAGAATGGGTGCGCATGGTGCGGCCCAACCAGGACGGCACCTTGATTGCCAGCTGTTCCAACGACCAGACGGTGCGCGTGTGGGTGGTAGCGACAAAAGAATGCAAAGCTGAGCTCCGAGAGCACGAGCATGTGGTAGAGTGCATTTCCTGGGCTCCCGAGAGCTCCTACTCCACCATATCAGAAGCTACAGGATCAGAGGTAACGTTCCTGGGCTGTTACACAAGCACACACAGGGAGATCTTTGTCCGTGCTCTGTGTAGCACTGACAGCGACTGAGCTTTGGGCTCAAAGGGCCTGGCAGATACAGCAGGTGTATGAGTACTTTTGTCCGAGTATCTTGGTGTGCAGCTACGTCCCATCTTGGCTTCTCAGGATCCCGTTTATCAGTAGGACCTACCTTTGCTCTAGTGAAAGTGAATTGCAGAGAGATGCTCTGTACAGGGAGGGGTGAGCGTGGGAACACCGTCTTGTATTACAGCAAAGAAATGTGTAATGCAGCTTCTCTGGCAGAATGTGAAGATTATAAGGATGCCTAGCAATTGGAAGGTAGAGCGGGGAAGGAGCCAGTCAGGAATGCAGAATGAACAACAACGCTGTCTTGGATGCAGTGTTCACTCTGCTGGAGTCAAGCGCCTACTGCTGTGTTTTACTGTACAGCTACTGATGGGAGAAAGCATTCCTTAACTAAAATGAATCCAAATTTGTGTGATCACAGATACCTCTTCTAGTGAGCCTCAAGAAAGGCTTGCTAAAGGCCAGAAGAAATTTCGTTCTAAGGATGTTAAAGTGTAGAAAAAAGGAACTAAAAATTGACTCCAGTTTCTAGTCAAACACCCCACCCGGCATTGCTGTTTTGCTCTCTGCCTCCAAAGGGCATGGACACCCCAGGGGAAAAGTAGCCACACTGAACACAGGGGCTTGTCTAGTGATGGCTTTTACAGGTTATTTCAGTCAAATTTTGCTTGAATCCCTAAAAGATCCTTATAGTCTTTCAATTATATGTAATTAAAAGGAAATTCCGTGTGTCCCTTCCTGTGGCCGTGTGGGCTGTGCGGTGGTGCCTCCGCTGCCCCCTGCTGGTGGGATCGGGCACAGCCCGCACGGGAGCACCGTCCCTGAACACCTGGGGCAGGTGGGGCTTGGCCGGTGGTCACACCGGGCACGGACACACAGAGAAATCACTTCAGAGTTGGAGGTTTGCAGAAATTCCTAACCCTGCTTCATTGCATTTTATGAAGAATGTGAACACAAAGGTACTGTGAGCTGCATCCTTGTTTGTCCTGAGATGTGGCACTTGAGCTGTGTGTACTGTTAACAGAGGATGTCTTGCAGTAGGCAAGTGTTTATTCAAAGCGTTACTTGGCTTGTGGAATCAGCAGGACAAACAGCCTTTTTTTTTAACAGATTGTTTAATTCTCTTAGTATTAGTACCAATGCCTGTGACCCAGCTTTGTCAGTGTGGGTTTACTCACTGTAAGCTGTCGTATGGTCTGATTTTGGTACTAAGCAATATCACTGGGAAGGGATCTGCTTCATTTCTCCTCTACCTGCTTCCATCCTACGTGTACCATAACTTAAACTATAACTTTCTTTAGACTAAGAAGAGTGGCAAGCCTGGGCCTTTTCTGCTGTCTGGATCCAGAGACAAGACCATTAAGATGTGGGACATCAGCACTGGCATGTGCCTTATGACACTTGTAAGTTCACTGGTGTTTTTCTGGCAGTCATAGCTGCATATGTACAACCAGTTTTAATGGAATGTATTATCTTGCATGTCATGTTTTCAAGAGAAGCCAGAGTTACAATAATACAAATGCTGGAAATACAGTTTTAATGGCTTCTATAGTTCAGATCTTGTTGTTGCTAAGAATTACTGAGAATCTCTACAACCATAGTGTGAATGCAGTACTGTGGTGTAGGTTCTGTGATGAGTAGCTTGGTTGGTTTACGGAAATGCTGGTTATGCTCTGAATTTTGTCTTCTGTATAATGTCATGTTGTTCCCACGTGTAGGACTTCCCGCGGGCCATAGCCTGCTATTCTCAGCTCAGATTCTGGCTGGATTGGGTGATGGTCTGGGGGTGGAGAGCAGAATTGGTGCAGATCACATGAGGACTGCTGTTTGTTTGCCTTCAAGGACAGGAACTTGCATTGTTGGGAGAACTGATAGAGGTGTAATAATAGAAACTGGAGATAAGCTGTGATGGGTTTCAGGAGCTCAGGGCTGTCCTTGCGGGGCCAGGCAGGGGTCGCTCAGTGTGCCATAGTGTGAGGTGTGGGATGCTCAGCTCACAGCCTGCACCTGCTCACTGATCTCTCCTTGTGCACAAGGTGGGCCATGATAACTGGGTACGTGGCGTCCTGTTCCACTCTGGGGGAAAGTTTATTTTGAGCTGTGCTGATGACAAGACTCTCCGTGTCTGGGACTTCAAGAACAAGCGATGCATGAAAACCCTCAACGCGCACGAACACTTTGTTACCTCTTTGGGTATGTATTGCTCCCCCTGCCAGAGCTGCTGCTTCCTCACCAGCTGCAGCTCAGCACCAGGCTGGCATTTACCTGCAGGCTCTAGGGGTACCTTGTGCTCTCTGTGTAGAAGAAATTAACTACAAGTTAACTCCAGTTTCTAGTCAAACCCCCCACCCACGTGAGTTGTAGAGTTGGAGTGTGCTGGGTTTTTCCACTTCTGCTGCCAGTGTTGCACATGGATAAGGATGCTAACTGACAGGGAGTTCTGGAACCTGTCACCAGAGCATGCAGGCATCTGGGAAGTGCTCTGGTGTCAGTGCTTGCCTAGCAAAAGGAAAACAAGAGGTGTGCACAACAGTCAGAAAAGAGTTACTTTGAATTCCTGGACATTCCTGGTTGGTGTTATCAGATCTTGGTAGACGTTAGTTCCCCATGCTCTGGCAAAACCAGAACAAACCAACCATTCCCTGTTCAGCAAGGCTGGATTTCCTCTGGAGTCTCCTCCATGGTTTTTTTTCCTCTGTGTTCCTCTGGCGGTCTATTGCTCCTTCAGCAAAGCTGTGTGAGTTCGGAGCAAGGAGCCTGGAGCTGGCTCCTGGGGTTCCCTGGCCAAACTGGCAGGTCTCATTAAATGCAGGCTTTGGCTTCCCCCTGAGGAGGAACAGTGCGAGTTGAAGAACATCAGACCCAGAGCAGGGCCTCGTTAACCCCAGAACGGGCTGCCTCAGTTACAGTTGGCTTTGCTGACCCCTCCTCCTATAGTGAGACTGATTCCTCTTGGTTAAACTTCCCCATCCTGTCTCTGAGCCAGCCCCAAATTGATTTGTATATGCAGAATATTTGGGGATCTTCTGATGAACAGGACACTGTACGTTTTTAAATACAGATTCACAGACTGTACTATCTACAGCAGAAAGTCAAGTTTCCTCATTCTTGGACGCCTCTTATTAAATCCATGAAGTTCTGTCTCCTGATAGGATTGAAGGGTTTTTTCAGTGTGAGATGTTTTGTAAGGTTTCTTGATTTCTTTTCCATAAAAGTTCCTTTATAGCTGAATTGAAAGTAGATTCTCATGCTTTACAAAGTTACAGCATGAGAGAATTTGGCTGCAAAAGTAGAGCCAGGAGCTTTGGAATTTAGCCTTTGAGCTGGTAGAATTGTTTTGGAAAAGCAGTGGCATTCAGTGAGAGTAGGAAATGCTGAGGTTCTGGGTTCATTGGTAACATGAGCTTTTGTCTCCTGGCAGATTTCCACAAGACAGCCCCGTACGTGGTGACTGGGAGTGTAGATCAAACAGTAAAAGTGTGGGAGTGCCGCTGATGGAGTTCACAGTGACCCCTTTTCCTCTGGATGCACTCAGATACCATGGTTACCCATTGAGCTCTGTTTAAATAAATATTGTCCTTTCATGTAAATTATTCTGGATGTAGATTGAGCTTATTAAATGTTACACACAAAGTATTCATGCATGGTGAATCCAAATTGTATACTGTAAATTTACATACGTTGTCTAGAAGTACCATAGGTTTAAGAACATGGGCTGGCATTGGTCACATCAGACCTGAGAAGGCAGAAGTGGGATGATTGGAATAGGGCACTTAACTGAATAGTTGACAGTGTCGTTATGTCGGATAATTATACCTGTTTTTCTTTCTGCTGTCTGTTGGTGCCTGAATTGGTGACCTCATTTGGGAAAAGTTTTGTAGGGCTCTTTCAGAAATGTGTATCTATGTAACATCACTTAAGTGTGCTTAATAAATCTTCTCTAAGAATACTAGATAATAAGGCTGCAATTCAGAATCTTCTGAACCTTATATGTAATTAATGGAAATTAATTAAACTCTGGAATATTTGTCATGAAACATTTGCCAAATCAACAGAAAACACTTGTTTTGGCCTCCTATCACGCAAGGGTTGGTATATTTATAGAACTGACTGTAAACCTGAAATAAGACAACAAATCTTAGTCGCAGCTGATGTGATAAATGTATTTATTTTTTATTTGGTCATTCAATGGTTAAGCTGTGCTGTTAAACTGAGTTTAAATGGTTTTTTTGTTTGGTTTTTTTTATGCTAGACAAAATTCCAGGAGGAGTTGTCCATCCCACTAGAGTTTAGTGATCCAGTTTCCAGTAGAGCTTCCTCTCCCAAATGACTGCCATGGTCCAACTTGCTGTTTGCTTTCCATGTTTGTTAGAGATGTGCAATTCCTATTACACAGCAGGATCAAAGGACACTTCCCTCATTCACTGGCAGGAAATTGGGGTATACAAAAGTTTCTTGGTTTCCTTAGTGCCTCCTTGGAAACCCTTTGACAATGAGGTGATCCTCACCTTGGCAATGTGGCTCCAGTAAAAACGTCCTGGGGTTTGCAAATGGAGAAGAACCTTGGGCTGCAGCACTGAAATGCTTTAAAGGAAGCACTAAGTATCTTGAGAATCAGCTGACAATAGCAGGTCAGATCCACACAGGCTTCTAAAAGAAAAATGCCATGAACAAAGCCCACACCCATCTGTGGGAATGATGCTAAACATTAAAACCAAACCCAAATCCTATCAGCAAAACCAGCCCAGCTCAGTTATTAGTATTTATGTTGTTTGGTGTACACAATTTTTAATTCGCATATCCCTAAAGTTACATATTTTGATCTGAAATGAATGAAAATATTATAAATTAATATTTTAATCTGCATTTTTGTGACAGATTCCATTGTAGATAACCAAGAATTACAATACTTATCAAACTAACCAGGTATTTTTAAAAATCAACTTTCAAATTGACAATACAATGAAGTACCAGGCTGATGTTTTAACAGGTGAATTTGTGCTTTATTTTATTCCTTTGGTTTAATCCATGGCTTTTTAAATGTCCCTTTTAAAGCTGAGAGTCCCTGACCAGCACAGGGTGGGCTGGAGGGCAAACACACTGCACTGGTGAGGGGGAAACTTCCACAGTCACCCCAGAAGGACCCGTTTTTGTGTGGGAGGAGCTGGATCGGGGTGTGGGATCCTCTGGGAAGCAGTGGAGAAAGTCGGGTTCTGATGTGGGGGCTTTCAGAGCCACTTTAAGATCCAGGCTAATCTCTTAAATCCAGTGATTTCTGTCATTCTCGGTGTGTGTTGCTGCAGTGAAGCATGCACGAATAAAGTCTGTTTTGTTCGTTAGCTGCTTGGACTGGAAAAATTTGCTGCTTTTTGTCCTATTGGAGAATTCCAGATACACAAGTAGTGCATCTTAAATCCCTCCATGCATCTGCAACTGTAAAGTAATAACATCTGTTTAATTCCTGGTAGGACCTAGAAACTTTATTTAAGTCTAAAGTAAACCACCCTCATGTACATAACTCAAACCTGAATGAGAAATTAAAGGTACCTGTGATGTGGAAGTTGTCTACTGCATTTTTTCCCTGTAGCAAAGAAGCATTTACCAGGACACCTGGCCCCAGTGCTGGCAGCAGCGTCACTGCTGTGTGAGACTCCTCGCTGCTGCTGTGCAGAGTGAGCCTTCTGGGGCAGCAGGGAATGATCTCAGGGATGGTCCCGACCGGACCAAAGCTGAAGCCCTGGTTGGAAGGGAGCCACACCACAGGTGTGGGAGTGAGGGGGACACTCTGGGACGTGCTGTGGAACTGTCCCCACTGTTTCTGTCAGCTCATGCTGTGCCTTTGCTGTGATCAGAACTGCAACAATGAGGTTACTGGGTCAATAATGAACTTAACGTATTGGAGGGGTCGAGAGGTTCACTGCTGCTTTGGCACTTCCTGACTGAAACTGGCAGCACTTGCCGGGACCCATCTCTGGCACTGTTACCAGAGCCACTGCAGATCCCTGGGCTTAGCCTAGCCTGGGCCATGCCACACGGGCCAGAAAGTGCAACGTTTGTTGTGGTTTAGATAGAAGCTGGGAGTTGACGTTTTACACCATCTTGCACTTTAGAAGGTGAAACAAACCCGTCCTGCTTTAGTGTGTGGTGTGACCAATGTGTGCCCGGGGCACTGAGGAAAGGAAAACAACCCCTGGTTGGTAGTGAGTGGGGACTGTCGGCATGGGGTCCCTGCCTCTCCTCTGCCTCTTCCTGCCTGAGAAATCACTCTTAGACAGCTCCTGACTCCCCTGAGAGCTGTTTAAAAGGAAAAATACTTTGTTTTTGTAGACAGTGGTGGCTTGGTAATCCTTTAATGATTTGAATATTGCAAATGCTGAGTTGAGTGAAGGAAAAGCGCCCTTGGAGTGAGCTGTTGTGTCCAGCTGTATATAACGTCCGTGTATTAAATCAATACCGAGAGTCCTGTAGCAAGAGCACGTGCATAGAGGGGTGGGATGGACGGGGGGGAGCGGGGGGGTCGCGTTGGATTTGCAAGTCACAACTGGCGTTAACTGGCCTTTTTATCTTTCCACTGTGTCATGTAAGTAGCTGCTTTCCTGTCCTGCCTGTCCCTCAGGCTTCCCCGAGTTCATTCTGAAGAGAAGTTAGCAAAATCCTCACGCTTTAGAGTCGATCCCGACATCGACGTGAAGGCTAATGTCAGATGGTTGTTTGAGCGCTGTTAGAGGTTGCAATTGGAGAGAACAGTTCCCAGGCTGTAGGAGTTAACTGAAGCTATTGACACAATTAAAACAAAATCGGTAAAGGAATGTATATAATACTGCTCTGTGTTTTACAGTAAGATTTGTTGCTCTCAGACTGTGTAAAACAAAATTTATTCATGTTTTCTGCATATTAAAAAAATCTTATTGTACCAATTGGTAAACTATTAAATGCATATAAAACTAGATGTGGTTTGGTTTCCTTGGATGCAAGAATTAAAACTATTTTGAAAAAAGCTATTGGTGTTTCACCCTCAGATTTTGCTCCCACCTGCTTTGCCCTTGCTCTGATTTTAATTTAGCTTGTGCTCACCCGAGGCTGCAGGAAGTGGTTTTGAGGTGGTTCATGGTACTGGAGTAGTGAGAGGTTTTGTTGGTTGATCCGGTGCAATGAGGTGCTGCGGGAAATGCTCGTGTGGGCTAAGCTGGGCTCACATGTGGGCAGGAGAGCCCTGTCCCTGCGCCTGGCACAGGCCTCCCCTGGCTGGGTTGGGTTTGGTTGGATTTTTCTCTTACCTTGACCCTCTCTTTACCGAAGCCCTGGCGGAAGCTGCCCTTCCCTGCTCCTCACTCGGTATCAGAGCTGTTGAGGGTGGGGGCTGAGCCGGCCCTGAGTCCTCGGTGTAATCACTCTTGGCTTTGAGGCAGCACAGGGGAAAGCCGAGGCACCGGGTGGTTCTGGCAACATCTGTTCTGTTACTAGGGTCTTGCACCTGATGTGTGCTTTGGGTTCATTTTTCCCTGTGGTTTGGCCCTAATTGCCTTGAGTTTAGGGATGGGTCAGTGGCCAGAACTGGAATGGGCACATCCTCGTAATGGAAGAGCATGGATGTGCCCTTGAGCTTGATGTGGGGAGAGAATGAAGGGGCACTCCTGCCAGCTGAGTCTGTGGAAGCAGCTGGTAGGGTGGTACTTGGCAGTGGGAACAGACCCAGGACGGACATTTGGAGGGGACCTACTTGCATTTGGGAAAAATACCTGAATCTGGGCTCTGCCGGGGCTATCCCAGCTGGGGTGACGGGGGGGCACAGAGGCGGTTTTTGGGGTGAGGGTTGAAAGTAAAGCCTCGTATGTCCACAAGCAGTGAGTTTCTCACAGGGAGCACAAGGCAGGTTCAGGTGTGAGTTGCCAAGAAGAGTACGGGCCGTTGAATTTAATTTCCCCCTTAGCTCAGTGAGTTGTTGCTCATGCAGTAAGTGCTGCACTGATAGCAGTTCTGTAGGTGTGAGATTGGTTGGGACCAGCCGTTTCCAGTCCCGATACAGCACTGATGGGCACTGAAACAGTTCTCAGTGGACGGGTTGAGGATGCGGTGACACATGCAGGGGTTTGGTGATGCAGTCAGGTGAGCTGCTTAGCTGTGGAGCCTCAAGAGCCAGGACTTGTGTCCTTCAGCTTTGTTTCACATGGGTACAACATCCCCAAAGCTGTGTCCCTGCTCCCACATTGCCCCTGGGATGAGAGGGCAAAGTGACTCCTCTCCCTGAGCCCAAATGGATCCTGACAGCAGAGGTTGTGAATCCCACCCCCTCTGGGCTGGTGTTGTGACTCTGGTACTGGTTTGCAGCTTTTAAAGCCTCCAGGTCACCTGGTCCTGTTCTGTCCCCCTGCTCCTGCTCAAAGGAACAGCAGTGGTGGTTCCAGTGCTGCCACCAACACTTTGCACCAAACAGTAAAGAAACCAAAAAAGTACCCGCAAGAGTTTAAAAAGCTTTTAATGGACTGTAAGACACTAGTAAAAGAAAAATCTTGTAGGAAAGATGCACTGTAGTCATTTATTGATTGCTTTCCAGGAAATTCAGAATTTTTCTAATAGGAGCAAGTTCATTCGCAGTGAAGACTCTGCTTTGTTGCCTCCAACACCTCAGAGGCTGCTCCCTCCTTCCCCCCCAGCCCCGAGTTACAAATACCTGTAAGGTCGGACAGGAAACCGAGGGTACAGAGCACAGGGACAGCACTTGGCTCCAAGGGTCAGTAAAAGAAGCAGCGCGGATTAGCACGGGGCACGATCCATGACAGACAACGCGAGGGAGGGAGAGGCGGGGCGCCAGCAGCGCGGGGCTGCGGCCAGCCCACCGTTCTTCTACAGCTCCATCTGCTTGGAAAACAGGACATTCAACTCTGTCGGCATCCCAGGGCCTGCAGCAGCCACATCTTACCTGCTTGAGGACAGTGACAACCCCACGGGATGTGCATGGGAGGGGAGGGGACAGGAGGATTTCTTAAGTGGCACTTGCCCTTCAGTACCGTCCATTGCCAGCAATGGCAGCTCCCAGCACCAGTCCCAAAACCAGTGTGCAAAAACGCCAGAGAAGAAGGTATTTGCCAGAGGTTTCAGTGCTGGGGGAACTTCAGTTTTTATTTAAACCCCCTCCCCAAAACCTGGTTCTTTCTGGTTGTGATTCTGTCAGGTTCAGGGCCCTCAGCTCTGTGTCACAGCTGGTGTTGCAAATGACATCAGGTCTATTTCTGAATTTTCCTCCCCTCTCCCCCCCTTAAATAGGGCTGTGATTCCCTCCTCACTCCCCTTAGCTCAGCCCTCATTTGCTGCATTCCCCCCTCTCCGAGGCACTGGGGTTTCCACTGCAATGGAAGTTTGTGCGCTTTTTTAAAGATCAAGCCCTCACTCTTTGGATACAGTATCCCAAGTTACTCAGCTGCAAGCAGAGCACAGGTGGAACGGTGAATATCATATATATATATCTATATATATATATATCTATATATATATATCTATCTATATCTTTACCTTGAAAATTAGAATGTGAATGTTACAAAACCCCACTGAATTGCCAAACTGCCAACCAAACATAGAAAAAAATGGTTAAAGGAATCCCATGGCTATATCCTGATGTAGAAAATGCTGTACATCCCCCACTTCCACATGTCACAGGCTTCAGTCATCTCAACGACACAAATATGGCTGTTCTTAGCACAATCTTGAATAGTGACTGGGGGGAAATCAATCTTTTGGCTTGGAATCCACGTTTTACAAGAACGCGGAGCAGTGATGGGGCTGGTTCTGTACTGGTTTAGCAAAGCAGTGTCCTTAGTCAACATAAAAATGACCTGAGAAATGTTACATTCCTCCAGACAGTTCATTTGGAATTCATATGTACAAAGTAGAAATAACTGCTGCGCACACACACGACACGGACACACACACGGCAGGAGGGCCCCGCGCCAGGACGGGTCTGTGCTGCCTCCAGCCACTTCCCCTCGCGTGGCAGACACAAGCTCGGGCAGACAGATTACATTGCTCAGATTAGTTCTTTGCATTGTGTATTAATTGTACCAGTGCAATAACATTGTCAAAAAGGAGGAGCTGCTCCAAGGGCGGCCAAGGCCCTGGGCCAGGTTCAAAAAGGGTGGTTTAAACTTTTTTTTTTTTTAAGCGAGGTACACGTTAAGCAGAGCTCTGTGTTAAGGGGATGGCAGCAGAAGGCATGCTTGGCTCAGCCTCTTTCTCCTCCACAGCTTTGTCCTCTGCTTCCAGCTGTTCGCCACTTTTCATGCTTTCCTGGAGCTGCTGGCGTCGCTGCACCTCGGCTTTAAGGTTCTCCAAGTCTTTTTGGCTGAAGGGGAAAGCAGGAAGGGGAGCAGACATTAGACTGGCTGTGGGATTGGTGAAGCACCAGGACAAGGTCACGTTCAATGGAGGGAACACTCCTTGCACCTCCCTCGCCCACAGCTCAGCCATGCCTGAGCCCAGCCAGGGCCCAGTTTGCTGGCTGGGTTTGAAACAAGAGGCACCAGGATCTGCTCCCTCAGTGGGGCTGGGGCAGAGCAGGGGGTTCATCCTGATGATGGCCAGGCAGCCTCCAGCTGCTGCTGCTGCATTTTTACCACCAGTGATTATTTACAGCCTTAGAACAACACAGTCTTGGCTTGGGTCATCTATTTCCAACATCCCAATCAAATTTTCAACTAGAAGTTTAAAAGACAATTTATAATAATTAAAAAAAAAAACAGTCTAAGAGTCCTGCTGTTTATAGTGGCTTGATGATGCTAATCAGAGCCTGAACTGGCATCTTGGCTAAAACAAACAAATCCTGGGGAGCTGGTTTCTGCTCTCTTGTGAACTAAGACAATACAGACTTGATTTCTAAAGGCATAACCAGAAGGATCACTGTACCTTAGTGGAATGAAGAGAATTCCATTGATAATGTTCAGCTGCTCCAGGACACTGGCCATACTGGGAGCTGTGAACTATATTACAAGGGAAAAGAAGTTTTAGGAGTCAGAACCTAGAGAGGACTCTGAAGTGCTAAGCATGTCCATTTACCAACGGTTGAGAAAATAGCATCATTTACATTATCCACCTCTGTATATCCATAAGCTGGAAAGCACCATCTAGAGCTCCCCATCAGTCCCTAAGGGAACCTCCTGCTGAATCCTGCATTTAACTTCAGTTAAATACATCGTGGTGCCAGTTCCAAAATGTGTTTTCTACCTCCTTCAAGTATTATAACAAGGGTAAATCCTTTAGTGCTGTTTTTATGGGTTTGAGCCTCTTCACTGGCCCCAATTCCCTGGACTTTTAATTTACTCGATTCAAGGTCCTTGTGCTCCCTTCATTGCCATGAATCCCTCAGGTCTGTTGCCAGTTCTCCACAGGGAGAAGAACGCCCACGCACAGAGCACTGTCCCACTCTGTCCTCCCTGCAGCTGGAACCCTCTTTCCCAATCTGCCAGGGCACAGCCTGGCAGGGAGAGTGCCCATCGCTCAGGCTGGGTGCTCTGCCAGGTGTGGAGGCAGGCAGGAGCAGCTGGGTTTGGCCCAGGAGGGCCAGTCATTCCTGCTCCATGTAAGGTAAGACAGCCCCTCTGCGCTCCCCACCCAGCCTCCCCAACCACAACATCCCTGGAAGGAGAACAAAGCACCTGGTAAAAGATGACAGCATTTTTGAGGATGAGGAAACTGAAGTACTTCTGGGTTGAGCAACCTGCCCCCTGGCAGTGAGTCAGCAGCAGGGCAGGGTTGTGTGGAGGTGTGCCAGGCTCTCACCCCAGGAGCTGTCCCTGTACCCCGCTGCTTCCCCAGGCACCCTGCAGCGCTGTGCTCCCTCCACACTGATGACACCACACTGTGCCTGAGCCGCGGCCCTGGCAGGGCCTTCTGCCTGGGAAGGGTCTGACCTGGCACAGCCGCCACCCCCTCCTGACAGCCCATGTCCCTCAGGAGCAGTTGGACACAACTTGCCGCTGGCACAGCACCCCAGTGCTCCGGGTTACCTTCAGTGGCATGATGTTGGCGTTGGAGCCATTCTTGTAGATCTCGTTCATTGTGCGCTGCAGAGCGACCGCTTGCTGCGTCAGGTATTTCAAGTACTCGGAGCTCTCTTTGGTCTTTTCGTGGTGTTCACCGAGCTGATGGGAAATGGGAAAAAAAGGTTCAACACCACAAGTGAGAACAGGACCCAACCCAGGGCACACACCTGGGTGCTGCCAGCTCAGCATCCCTACAGGAACTCAGCAAAACGGATTTTACCTGCCTTGGCATTCAAAAACCAGTAAAACAGCTCCTCTGGGAGCCTTATTATCAACATTTCACATTTTCATCAAGTGGCAGCGCATTTGCTGGGTGAGCAGCATTCCGTGCGCTGGGCTCTTCTTCCAGGAGGAGCATTCCAGCATCCCCCACCATCTGGACCAGTATTCCAGCATTTCCCGCACTGGGCTGTGCTTCCAGGAGCAGCATTCCAGCGCTCCCTGCACTGGGCCGTGCCTTCAGCCAGCTCAGCGGCACTGAGTCACTGTGTGCAGCCGCAGACGTGCTCAGACAGCCCCGGGCTGGGGCAGGAGTTTCGCTGAGCAGCAGCCAGGCTGCGAGCTCACTACCAAACCAGTTTGGAGCTGGTATTTAAAGACTAGTGGTGCAAAACATGGGAAGGAGAGACCAGTTTTTTCCAAGCCCCACCAGAACATGCGGCCGTGCCCCGATGGAAGTGCTTGTCCAGCCATGGGTAGAGCACGGACACATTTGCAGGAAGCTGAGCAAAGACTCCTGGCATAGCAGTGGGCAGTTACTGCACTGGACAGCAATTCTGCCCCGGTCCTACAAGGACTCCCTGGCATCCCTCAGAGCTGTTTGTAGGAAAGGCCTCCCCAAGGCCCAGGCTGGGCACTGGTTTGCAGTGGAACTGCTCAGTTCTGGCCCTGCAGTGACAGCACACAAGTGCACAGCGTGGCCACTCATCACCTGGTTCTTGTAGATGGTGTAGCCTTCCTTCTCATGCTGCAGAGCCGACCGGAATTCTGCTTTGCTCTCGTACACTCGGGCAACCAAGTGGTGGCTGAGGGAAGGAAAAAGGCTGAGTCACTTCTTTGAACAAGAAACATTGCTGTGCTGCAGTGAGCGTGACTGTGCCATCAGTGTTTGGGCTGAAAGTCTTTAACACGAGTGTGAAAGGAGACTGAATGAGCACCCCTGGGACTTACTTGTTCCCAGCCCAGCTGAGGATTCAAATACTACACTCACTTGGGTTGGATTTTTGTTGGAATGCTGAGAAGTGACCTAGAGGTAAAGACTGAACTGGCCATCTTTCCTCCTGCATCCAGGAAAGCTGAAGGCCACAGCAGTGAACCAAAGGGAGAGGCACATCCCTGGGAATACCTCGGGGCTGGATTTATTAACTGGAGAGGAAGGCTGCAGCCCTAAGCCCTCAGGCAGAGCCAGGCCTGAGTCCCCTGGGCTCTCGCCAGCTGGGAGAGCTGACTTGGCTTGGACTGTTGGCCTCGGTGCTTCTGGAATGAAAAAGAAATTGCTGGGTTTGGCAGGGTTTCTCTGTGGGAGGGGATGGGTCTCTCCAAGCAACCCAGTGCCACTGAGGGACAGCAGAAGACTCTGCAGCCTGCACATTCATCAGCCACTGGAAAACAAGGCAGGCTCTTGCAGGTATTTAATCAGGTTGATCTGCACCCCGATGGAGAACAGATGGCCACGATGTGGCAGCAAGAACTGGGAGTGGGCCATGCCTGGCTGACAGAGCCAGTTCTGCACTGAAGGACAGAGGGCTTCCAGCACTGCAGCACTGGGAGCACATCCTACTACAGGTGTCACCAGTCCCAGCTCCCTTGGCAACACACAGAAGCCACTCAGGGTTTTTATTCAAATACAGGATTTTATGGCAAAGGACAAAAGCACATTAAATGATTCTCAAAGATCCCTCCCTGAGGGCTGGAACAGTTAAACGCGAATATTTAACATAATGTCCCTGGCTCCCAGTGTAATTCCCTTACAGGCTCTCCAACCTTTACTCCCCACATACATTTTTCTGTTGAGAGTCCACAGGGACCAGGGTCATCTTGACAGATTTTCTGAGCAAGCAGCATCACAGCAGATCCCACAATTAACCTTGAGAACAAGGGATCTCCCATCTTTTGAAATAACAAACTTGGATACTGCACCATGACCTTGGCTCTGGGACAAGACAGAATCTCCAGTTCACAAGACCAGACCCTCCCATGTGAGCACCTGGTGACTGTGCTCACTCTGACAGCAGTGACCCAGCCCAGCACCCCACCCTGCCTCACCTCAGTGCAACCTTCAAAGACTTGGAGCCGTGGTACTTGGAGCTGATGGCCAGCGCGTTCTCCAGGAACCGGAGGGACAGGTCATACTCCATGACCCCATGGAGCACCAGGCCAATGTTGTTCTGTACAGAGAAGCCAAGCAGGCGTTGGGAAAGACACAGTGACACTACAGTTGCTGCTCTGTGAACAGCAGGATCCCACGGGTGTGTCACTGCCGCGAGGGCTGCAGCCCTGGCGATGTCCCTGCAGCACTGACACATGACAGGGACCATCCCCCCTTGGGGGCTCGGCCCAAACACGCCGGGCACAAGGGAGGCAACGAATTCTCCAGTTCATGCCAGCACAACAAGAACATAATAAACAAAGGAGTTTTCCTAAGGATTACAGTTGCCCAAACCCCCTCTGCAGTATCCCAGCACGGAGGCTGACCCTCCCAGCTAAAGGGTCAGACTCCTTTTTTCCTTCATCTGATGGCACCAACCAGTAACAACCCAGGGAGGAAAAGCACTGCCTGAATGTTTGTTTTCAACAGCCATCATGTGGGCATCTTAAAGGCCCAGAGGTTTCTTAGAGATTAGGAACTTGAAGACTCTTGAACAGATTACTTACATCTAAGAGTGCCATTTCTGGGTGATCCTCCCCAAATACCAACAGCATGAGGTAGCGTGCACGGTACAGCAGGTTCAGTGCTGTCGAGAGTTGGCTGTTTGCAAAGCAGTACAGAGCCAGGTGCATCTAGGACAAGAGAAGGGACCCAGCATTAATGTAAACGAAACTAATCTCTCCACTCCTTTCCTCAGCTGCACATGAATAGAAAATCTTCCTTAATGGTTAAAGAAGGACTTCAGCCACTTTGAAAAGCCCAAGTCTGCTGGCTGATGAACAGCCCTACTGAGGTGTCCCAGAGGACACAGCACTGAAGAAGCTGAGTGTTTTATTTCAGTTTCTCTTAACACCCTTCATGGAGTATTTCCACCCTGACTTGCATATGTCTGTCATATTCTGACTGTGTTTTGGGGGGGATTCTTTCCTCTTTTTGTTTTTGACATAAGCCCAGGGCCAAAGCCAGGAGAATTAATATATCTAAATAAAGATGCAGTGGACAAACACTAGAAACCTAGGCTAAGCAGGACAAATAGTGAGCATGCAGGACATTTAGAGTGCACACACTCAGCTTTTCACTTTGCAGGATCATAAGAGATGATGGAGGATTCTGGGAAGAAAGCTGCAGAAGAGAGGAAAATGCAGCTATTTTCCAGCTGCAGACACGAACTAAGGCTCACAGACTGCAGCCAGACCTCTGAGGTGCTGCTGCTCCCCCAGCTCCTCATACTCACATATTCTTGGATGGTGTTGGGGTGTTCGATGCCCAGGACCCTCTCGCTCATTAGCACCGCTTTCTGCTGATTGCTTAAGGCCTGGAGAGAACAGAACCCAGAGCAAGTCACACCATGCTGGGAGCTTCAGCAAGCATGGGGAAGGAATGAGAGCACTGAGGAGACCCCCGCAAAGCCCCTGCTCACCTCTGAGTAATCTCCCATGATATAGTTGAGCCGAGCTAGCAGCCTCAGGCAGGCACAGATTTCTACATGCATAGCACCATACACATTGTTGAACAGGTTTAAGGCTTCATTGATGAGCTCGCAGCCCTCCTTCAAGAAACCTGGAAAGAAGGTGTATCTATATCTATATATATATGTATATATGTAAAATAACCCCTCATACTGCTGGAGACAGGACACAAGACCAGCAGTGGGATACACGGACACAGGTCACTGCCCTGGGGGAAGGACATCACTGCCCTGACCCATCCTTGCTCACTGCTGGTGGATTTATGGCAGGAGTGTTCCAGATGGTCTTGGAGACCAGGATTCTCTACCAAACCAGGGGGCAGGGGTATCCTGGTGGCCATGCCCCACACACCCTGCTCCCCCCATTATCAGTGACCATCCTGAGAAGCAGAGGCACGTGGGGTCTGTACCTTGCTGAACTTTTGCTTGCCCGCTCTGGAAGAAGTGGAAAGCATCAGAGGCTTTGGGATTTACATGCTTCACTACAGGGAAGATGTTGAGAATATCCTCTTCTGTGAAAGTGGGCTTGTGCCTGTTGTCAAAGTTGTACTCCTTCAGCAGGATCTGGAGGGACCAAAAAGAGTGGAGGGCACAGTTACCACTTTCATAGGCACTTGGCAAGAAAAGGGGCAAAATTCTAAACATGGATTCACAGTCAAAACATCTCCTGTACCATGACCTGGGGCAGAACTCTGCAAGGTGGTCAGATGTAGGTGTGCACCACCACGTGTACATGGCAAAATGGCACTGCAGTGGCAACACTGAACCCCTGACAAGAGAGCTCATCCTGTTGTTGTCCCACAGCCCACAGAGGAGCGAAAAGGCAGTGCAGTTGTACTGAGGCCAGCTGTTCTTCCAAGGGACATGCCAGCAACTTTACCCTAAGAGGGAACTGGATTAGAAATCCCTTTCTCAGAGCTGGGACCTGTATTCCAACATGAACACCACAAAGACCTTTTGGGGCTCGTGCTGTGCCTGCAAAACACACTGCACTTACTCTTCATGTTCCTCAGCACAGAACGTGATGGCAAGGGAAGGAGGATGTGGATCTTACCTGGACTCCAGTTTTGAGGGAGATTTCACGGAGCAGGGTGATTTTCTGTAGATTATACACTTCAGCTGCTTGGTCAGCATTCTCACTGCAGAAAGCACACACAAGCTTCAGCTCTCAGGGGAGTTTCTGCTCAAGGACATCGCTCCATTGTGGGTACCTGAAGCACAGGTCCCTGTACAGCCAGGTGCTAACTCAAACCAAAGACTAACACTGCAGAGTTTGCCCATGGTCTGTGAAAGCCTGCAGAGCACAGCAGTGCTTTTACAGAAATCTTACATGTGTTCTCAAAGCCCGCTGCAGCGTTTGGGCTGAACACCTTCAGCTCTTGGTGAGGAGCGGGCAGTCCCTGACACAAAGGAGTGATCACTGTCCAACCACCAGAAGTTGGTTTATCCAACTAGCCATGGCTTTTCTCTTGGGCCACTTCATTGGTGCTTCCAGTTTAGCACTCACACAATGTGCCCCTTCCTTATTCCCCATCTCTGCTCACGTGCAGGAGCAGCTGTCCTTTTTTTTCGAACAGAAGCTCTCTTCAGCCTAAATCATTGTCCATATAGACAAGTATCTCTTGACTATATTACTTCTGCTTGTCACCTTCTGGTCCCCTCTGTACCCTTAGGAAAGGTTTCCCTTCCTCCTCTACTTTTCCTGTTTTTTTCTTTTGCATCATGGGTTTCATCTGATTCAAAATTTCACTTCTCCCTTCCTACTCTTTGCCCAATTTCTTTCCGTTAAAAACTTGTGTAAATCCCTCAAGGGTACAAATTTTATTCAAACAGAAAACAAATCAGAAATGGAGGTCCTGTTACAGAACAAGAGCTACAGAAGTTTGGTGAATCCAGGCACAAGCCGGGGTCACCTGCTCCACTTACCATTCAAGACTGAAATCAAAATAGTTCTTCGCTTCTGAACAAATATTCTTCCATAGCTCCTGAGGGGTCATGCTGGCCCATGCAGTGTTATCAGCATTTCCAAGGTTCCTGTTTTTCCTTTTCTTATTCTTCTTCTTGGAGACCAGCTCATCAGCTGGAAGATGGGCAATGGGATTTGGGAAGGAGCTCAGAAAACAATTGAGGAAGTGGCTGATGGCGGCAGATAAACCTGACAGCTCCACACCCTACAGAGAGACACCAGAGTCAGCTGGGAGAGACACCACATCACACAGCACTGCTCCGACCCCGAGCCTCACACACACCCAGTCCTGCAGAAACAGGGACACCTTGCACGAGAGGGACAGGAAGGCAGAATGTACTAGCACAGACCATGTCCATGCAGGGTTAGGTATATGCCTACACACAAATCTGGAGTTACATTTCGGGCTGCTACCTGGGACAGAGAAAGCAGAGAGTGCAAAGAAAATTTTGGCACTGGAACCAAGCCAGGTGTATTGCTGTGCCGTGTGTGAACAGGTACAAGGATAGGTAGTGTTGAGCCAATTAAAAAGGCTTCTTAGAAGGGCAAAAGCAACACTGTTTAAGAGGAAAAGGTATTACAAGGAAAACAAGCTGTGATTTCACTTTTAAAAGCCTCCAATATAACGAGGGAGGATCTGGGGAGGGAAAGCATGAATGATTGCTCTCTGGGAAAGCTTTCTTCAAGTGGGAACTTGTTTTCCCTTACATACAGGCCTGTACCTATTTCAGTGCTAATGAGCTTGTACTTCTCGTTGCCACGCAACCCCCAGGAACTGCCTAATGAGAGGAGAACCCCGAACAACTCTGTTTGTGGAAAAAAGTCATTAGGGAGGACACATGAGGCAAGAGGTCAGACTGCAGGTCATACCTGGAGGTATGTCTTGAAGATGTGTTTGGCTGATCGAGTGATCAATTCACTGATTCCAATTTTCTACACAAAGGAATAAAGAACAGACTGAGTCCATTGGCAAGAAAATGGAAAAATACACTGCACTTTTGAAATGGTCTTTTATCAAGATCCACAGGAGGCACACTTTCTCCCTGCAGCACAGAACTGCAACAGCATTTGACAGCTCTGCTGGAGCCAGTGAGGAGCCCCTGGCACCCCTGTGCCTGCTGACCACAAGCCACCGGTGCGGCTCAGCGCAGCTCCAGCAGTGCTCCAGGGGCTGCCACAGCCCAGCCCTTGCCTGCTCCTGGGCAGCCACACTCACAACACTTCAGAGTTTGATCCAAAGCCCAGATGCGTCTTAGAGGCTTAAAAAATCCATGGCTGAAAATCCAACTGTGTTACTCACTATGACATTTGGGAATCCCTGAAGCAATTCTCCACCCCAAAAGTACTCACAGTCCCTAACATTATGAAAGCCATTATGGATCTGGAAAAAAAAAACCTCCCCAGCCACCACTTCCAGGTCCTTCTCCCTCCTCCCCTATTTTTGAAGCTGTTTATTTTCACACAGAGAGAACAACTGGCCAAATGGGAATCTCCTTGGGACAAACAATGCCAGAGTGGTTTGAACTGTCTGATGTTAAGCCTGATGCTTACAAAGATGTGATCCAGCTGTGCACGGCCGGGGGTCTTGGTGATGAAGTTGATCACTTTGCCCAGGTAACGCATGTTGATGCCCCTCTGGTGCATGGCCTCAGCCAAGGTCGCCCCATCCATCGGGAGCACCGTGTGATCCAGGCAGTCCTTGACCTGCAGGGTATGTACAGACTTTGGTTACTGAGGACAAACATGAAGGAAAGAACTTCCATTAAAAAAAAAATCTACACCAGGAGGCAGGCCAGGGGTTCCCTGGAGCCACTGCAGACACCTCATCAGCAGGGGCTGAGGGTTGCCCTGAAGGCAGGCACTGACTCCAAACAAGGCTCTTTTGGTGGGTAACACCTGCTGTGACACCAGGGACCATCACGATACACAGGCAGGGGACACCTGCAGCAGCCAGCCCAGCCTGGGCCAGGTCCTTGCCACTGGGGCCAGTTTCACTCCTCTGTCTCAGCAGGGAAGGAGCAGCACTACACTCTCTTGAGGCAGAGGCAAAACAGCTCCTACTTGTGCAGGCTGACCCTTCTTTAAGGGCCTCACAGTCACTAACTAAACACATTTCCAATTAAAAGAGTACGTGGAGCTGTGCACACATAGTTGATAAGGAGAAATGGCACTTGCACTTTAAGTTGTGTTGCAGTGCTGATAAACAGTTGTTTAATTCACGTCATGGAGTAACACCAGCTCCTCTCTGATATACACAGGACTACCTGCTACAGCAGCTGCTCTGCAGCCTGCTCTCACACAGGCCTGTGCAGTGTTTTGGGTTTATACACTGGAGTATCAACTACCTTGTAATCAGCAATCACCAAGCCCTTTTCTGACTCACTCCCCTCCTTTTTCATTTAAAGACTGAATAGCTGGTGCTGACTACAGAACCAGTGGATTTAGAGTTCAGAAGAAACTTTCCAACAAGGAAAACCCTCTCCTACACAAGACCAACAACTCCTGGACCTCTTGGAGTAAAGCTCATGAGTTCTCCCCTGCCAGTTCCAGTGCCTGCTCTGACAGCTGCATTAGCCATCAGTTCAG
Source organism: Pachycephala philippinensis (assembly GCA_013397055.1). Lineage (NCBI taxonomy): Eukaryota > Metazoa > Chordata > Aves > Passeriformes > Pachycephala > Pachycephala philippinensis. Next base: position 207,312 of record VWZT01008141.1, read on the forward strand.
CAAGTGTCCCAGGAAGGGAGAAACTGGGATTTCTTATCTGGCCAGGTGCATGGGTAACATCCAAAACACTTAAGACTTACAGAGGGAGTTTTTAATGACTGCTATTAGTAAAAACAATTTCCCAGTTCACTTCAAATTATTAGTCACCAACTGAGTCACAGCCAGGGTCAGCTAAAACAATAAGCTGTGAAGGATGCCCAGGGCTAGGGAGGATGGCTTGTGTGGTCTCTATTGTCCCAAACTCTCAGCAATAGCTTTAATTACCAGTGCCAAAAATTATTTGTTGGATTGAGGTGAGAAAATTGTGCCACGATGTAAGATGGGAAATGGAAAACCCCTCGTGCCCTTGCACGCGATGCTCGTGCTGCTCCCTGTGCTCCCCCACCAGTGCCAGAGCCTGCAGCTGCTCAGGCCAAGCTGCTGCCCCACAGGTCACCAGTGCCACTGCTTGCTCAGAGCATCCGAGCTCTGAGGGCAGCATCATCACTGCAACCCTCGGTTCCTCACCAAGCCTGGGATCTGGCACGACAGCAGGAACGCAGCAGCATCCTTCAGCAGCTGCTTCTGGTCCTGCACCTCCTCCTTGCTCGACTCAGGGAAGCGAACTCCTGGGAGAGGAAAAGAGAAAAAACATCAACCACAGCAACTCACAGAAACAAGTTCTCTACACAAAGTACACAGTAAGAGCAGGTAAAAAGTTAATAGTAATTGTCTCCCCGGAATTAAAGATGCTTCAAAAACTTATCTCAAACTATACATGTTTTGATGGGAAGAGCATTGGCTGCTGTGTTCAGGCAGTGGCTGGGCTGTTCAAACTCAATGGTTTGGCCATTCCCCTGCAACGTGCCTGCACACTGCCCCAGTATTCACCCCCAGAAACACTCTGGGAGCTTCTTCTCAATTTCCCAATAAAAAATACTGCTCCAAGCCATAGAAACTCACATGTGATGCCTGTGCCTGATGTGTGCATGTGAAAGGGCACTGTGACTGCTCACTGAAATGTTACTAAAACAAACCCAGCCCTTCACTGAGGGCCCAACATCAGTTGTTCAACTACAGCCGTTATTTTTTGTGTAAACTACTACATGAGGATCAAATTTGATTTTTTTCCTCCCTCTGCTTTTTTTCACGTGGTCTCGCAGCTGGGATGCTGGAGAATCACAGGAAGATTCTTGGCAGCAGCCTGCAGCCCTCCCCCGAGCGTGGTGGGAGACACTCCCCGCCCACATTTGGCAGCCCCAGCACACTAAAATCCATTGCTGTTTCCCTCTTCTTTATCTCTGTGCTTCTCAGAGCCCTGCACCATGCCCAGCAAAAGAAAACCCAGCAACAGTCTTGGCTACAGAACACAGTTTTTGTCTGCAGCTGGATGGACACAGCTCTGGGTACAAGTACCTGGTGAGAAAATATCTGGGTTAAACCGAATATCAAATGATGTGTCACTAATGGAGCCTACGGCCTTGCAAGCATTCCGAATCACTTCTCTGCTTTTGGGATCCACTGGAGCAGGAAGAAAAACAGAATAGAAATGAATGTGGAGTTCAGGAAATGACAGACCTAGCTATTAAATTAAGATAAAGTTTTGTTACTAAAAACAGCAATGATGGCACATTCTGAAGAAATCCATTATGAAAACAATCAATTGTAAAGGAGAATGGCTGCAAAGTCTGAATAAGAGCACGTAAGGTGACCCAAAAACCCCATGGACGTCCCCACCTCCAGGGTTCACCCCACTCAGAAATCCAAGCCTGGGGTTCCCAAAGGTGCCCGTGCACTGCTCGCCTCCTGCCCGGCCCCAGCACTCCCCTGCACTCCTTGGGCCAGCCTGGCCAGGCTCTTGCTCCCAGGGAAGAGCTGAGGGGCTGGTGGCTTTGCTGGGTTCAGACACACCCACCCACCCAGCCCCCGGGGGAGTCATTCATCAGGGTGTGAGCAGCCCTAACAAAGAGGCCAGGCAACACTGACAGGCAGCCAGTGCTTGTCCTGTTTAACCACCATCCATCACCCCAGCCACCCCCAGCCTGGCGCTGCTCCCGCCAGTGCCAGCCCACCAGGCCTGCGCTGGGCTGCTGCTGAGGATGAAATACCTGTTCCCTCGTCAGACGCGATGGTCTCAGCGAGCTCCTTCACCTGATCAAGCCCAGTCACGCTATCGTCTATTTTGCCATCCTCTGACTCAGGCCTCTCGTTGTCTGCGGCGCCGTTCTCCGGAGAGGCTCCATTTTCCAGAGCAACGGAGCTCTCCTGCTTGTTGGCTTTCTGCTGCATCAGCTGCAGCGCAGCCAGCTTCATGAATAAGAGATACCTGCAGCAAAGGGAAAGGGCAATTCAGCACAGCAGAATCCCAGAGGATCACCGCTGCTCTGCAGGGAAAAATCTCACCAAGTTAGCATTACAGACCATACAGTTTCCCTGTGGAAAGGAAGGGTATACACCCTCTTCCCACGAGCTTTCCAAAAATCCAAGGCGTGCACGTTATTGAAGGAAGCAAAACTGGGTTTTCATTACCCATCTCCCTGCAGCAGTTACAATCGCTTCCCAGAGCAATTGCATCTGCAGCCAGCTCAGAAAGACTCAGTGCCAGCTGCACAGGACCAGTCACACACAGCTCAGCAGCAGTTTGGCAGGGCCAGGAGAGCTCAGCAGAGAGGCCCAGGCCCTGCCAGGCACAGAGCAGCGCCCTGCAGCCACGGTCCTGCTGCTGGGCTGGGAGCTGTCCCAGAGCCCACGGGCAGGGGCAGGGGCACAGCTGAGGCGGCGCAGGCTGCAGCACCGGCTGCTTGGCACGCAGGGCTCCTCCCCATGGCAGGCAAGGCACAGGCTCTGGCCACCTGTGACAGCAGAGCAGCCCCGGCGGGAGCACCACACGGCTGTTCCACTCCTCCAGCACCAAGTGACCCAAACATCCCACCACAAACATGCCTACAGCACTTCACACAGGACTTTTTTCAGCCTCTAGAAACAAAGGTAACATTCAGGACATGGGGAAAGCCTTAAAAAGAAGCATAAATCCTTCCCATTCCCTAGCCATCAAGTGGACAGGATACCTGCAGGGAAAGAAGAACTTCTAAATGTTTGGATGGAATCAACGAAAACAGATCTGGAGACTAAAACACAAACCATATCTTTCCCTGGCTCCCTGTCTGAATCCCTACTGTTCTCACCTCTGGTTAATTAAGTTCCAATAACTGCATTTACACAGCCAAGCAATGGGGGAATTAGCTGCTCACTTCTGGGAGCTCTGCTGGGCTGTTCCCAGGACAGTGCAGCAAGGTCCTGACTTGAACCATCACCAGCTGCAGGTGGAGGAAGGGGGGAGCTCTGCTCACCTGTGTTCTACAAAGGCATCAACAAGCTCTTGCCGGAGACAGCAAAGCTTGTGTCTGTGCTGCTTGGGGAACCCCATTTTCTTACATTCCTCTGGCATCTCCTCCCCTTCAACAGGCAGGAAATTTAGATCTGGAGGGAAAGTGCGTAGCAGGTCCAGGATGTAGTGACGCCCATCGTTGCCAATAATGCCTTTGCACTCCACCGAGGAGCACAGCTCCACCTCCTCATTCTTGTCGTTGAGAACTTTGTGCTTCTGGATCTTCAGCGGCCTGCTGGTCTTCTCCAGCAGCTCCAGGTACTTGGGGTGTGACACAACTGTCTTGCCAAAGTCTATTGACCCATAGATGACACTCTGTTCCTGCTCCCGCTCCAAGATGCCAGGGATAATAGACTGAGCCGTCACCCTGTAACCTCTGTAATCCACTACAACAGTCCCCAGCGTGTACAGCCCTTCCACGTCCACAGCGTTGTAGGTCCGCACACCATTGAGATCATTGGTAGGAGCTACGTAAGCAGCGACGTCTCCACCAAAGTCCTTGTAGTGGTCACGGACGTCAAAGCCCAGGCTGAAGAAAATGTTGTTCCAGATGAACATCTGCATCTTGGTCTCCTCGCTGGGATTGATGGCCATGACGTTGCCATCGATGACGGCCATAGCACCTCGTGTTGCTGCTGCAGTGAAGTCGCTGTGAACCTGGAGGCACGTGGAGACAGAGCTGGGTCAGGATGGGCCCCCACGCTCCCAGCACCCTGCTCTCAAAGCTCCCTGCAAATTTTTCCTTTGCTCCTCTCCTCCCAATAGCCTTCCAGCAGGCAGGCAGGTCTGCAGGCTTTTACTTCTGTGAGCCTGGCTTGTGGCTTGGATACAAGCCCCAGGAGCCAGAACACGGGCAGCAGAGAAGGGGCTGTGCGAGGAGCTGCCTGCATATCCCAAAGTTACCTTGAAAATGGCTCGTTCTCTCAGCAGCCTCTCAGGCAGGTTCTTGCGTGGCAGCTCCCGTGTGGTCTGCAGCTCCTCGTTCCAGTCTCTGGTCTGAAAGAGGGAGGGAAAGCCTTGTGGGATGCAATGCATTGTGTGGGAAGGGGCTGGCGAGGCAGCATTCCTGCTTCATTTTGGGAGAGGAAGGGGCAAGAATTCAGGCTGCTGTGGAGCTCAGAGGAAGTGACTTAACAGCAGGAACAAACACACCTCGAGAGTGGACTTTATTCAACAGCAGTTTGGCACAGCTCTTGCATCAGCCCAGCCAGTGCAGGGCAGCAGCACTCAAGGGGCAGCACGGTGCAGGTGTCATTAGCCAGTGCTGTGGTCACACTGCAGGCATGTCCTGCCCACGGCCGGCCATTCCTGCCCTGCACCACTTTGTCCTACAAAGCTGCAGCTGAAGCATTTGGAGCAGTCTGCACAGAGACACAAGAGCCATTCCAGGCCTGACTGGCACGAGGGAGCGGTCTGGCTCCTGTGCAGTGGCACTCTGCAGAGAAGGGACATGGGATTTATAAACAGCTGAGCAGAAGCTGCTCCTCTCAGTGGCTTCTGTGCTCATGGAGCTGCAGCCTGAGCAGCACAGGCCCTGTAGTCAAGGGCCCTGTGAAGAACAAGGACTCCTGCAAGTTCTCCCTTGAGGAGCAAAACCCTCCCACAAACACCAGAGGTTACTTGTTGGAAGTTAACTTGTTCTCGGCACAGCTGGCAGCAAAACTTGCCAGTGTTGTCAGGCAAAGCAAGACCAATACCTGTCCAGGTATGTGCTCCTCGTAGCCCAGCCTGGAGGTGTACGCATCCTCTGCCCGGACACAGTCCATGGCGTGCTCTGCTTGCGGAGCCGTCCAGCTGTACACTTGGAAAGGAGTGGCTATCCTCTCAAAAGGGTGTCTCTGAACCCTAGTTTGGGAGAAACAACAATTACACATTTTTCAAAGGAAGAATCCTTTCTATTCCAAGAGGATTTTCCCTGTTTTCACATGGGTCCTTACAGGTTGTGACATAACAGCAGCCCACAGTGGAAACCCAAGCACTGCTGAAGGGTCTCTTGTGTGATCTGGCTGCTCTCAGCAGGGGCTGGGGGCTCATCTGTAGTTACTTGTGGGCAAAGAAGCAATATAGTACAGTAATTTTTAAATGGCCAGATAGTCACAGTGGTGGCTGGAGGCCGCTGCTAATTTCAGCCCTTGTCTAGTGTCACTTTCATCTCCTTAATGAAGCAGGAGCAGAGCTCCCGACAGCCACACAATGTGCCTGTCAATCCACACCCTGCTGAGCCGAGGCAGTTCATTAAGTGACTCTGAAGAATGACAGGCTTTTGCACAGGACCCGCTGTCCTGCAGCAGAACAAATGGTCCCTGCAGCAAGGACAGGAGAATCAAACAATGCCTTGTTGTGTTGTTATTATAGGAGCTAGAGGAAATTGCAGAATATTAACATGCACAGACATGTTTAAAATAACCAACCTCTCTCCACTGTAAGCCTACGCAAAGCCTTCATGTGTTACTTTCACTGTTATTTATGCTTCAGTCTCTTTTGTGGATCAGGGAGAAGTATGGACTGCTCAGGTTATCAGTGCTGCTGCAGCTCGTGGCCATGGTCCACGTTAGCTCTGCTGCCCAGGGAGCTGGGCAGCCACCAAGCCTCCCATGGGGCATGTGGCCACCACAGGAGACCCACACCTTGGGAGCTGGTCAGCCACCCACAGCATCCCTTTGCACAAACACTGCAGCCCAGCTCCAGGCTCTCTCTCCCACGGTGCAAATTGTCCTGTGTTCAGTTTGCCAGCAGGGACAGAACACCTGAATTCCAGGTAAGCCCCAGAACTGGGACTCCATGGCAGCAGAATGCTGTCATACCCGCCCCTTTGCTTCAGGCAGAACCAAAACAGTAAATCCACACACTGTGAGCAAGGGTCACCAGGGAGCTACAGCCCAGAGGAACCACGCAGTGGGTACTGACCGGGGCTCTGGGATTGCACCGGCCCCTGTCCCTGCTGAGCTGAACACCACAGCAGCTCTGACAGCTCCCTGCTGCGAGCCAGGGACAGCCAGCTCCCTCGGGGGGCTGCCCTGTCGTTCAGTCACGTGCTCTGTGGTCCCTGCAGCTTTCACTCACGTGTCCCAACCACCCACCACTACATGAGCTCAGAGAAGCAGGCGCTGCAATCCCTGCTGCACCAGCAGCATCCAGCTCCCCAAAACCAGCCACACAGCTGAGCCTCCCCAGCTTCACACTGGACTGCTCAAGGAACTAGAGAGGAAGAAGCACTGCTACCGTTTCTTCTGCAGAGCAGAGAAGTTTTTTTTGAAGGTAGGGCTGATCTGGTTAAGTAGTTCCACCAAGGAATGACTGAGAAAACTGGGGTTTGCAGGTTTGGGATTGAAGTTGTATGCAGTAGACCTGCAAGAGAAAAAAAAATAAACCATCACAAGCCATTGTCATACCCGAGAGTTCCCACACCCTAGGAACATGACTGAGAGCTCTTCATGCATGCACAGTATCAAAGGCTGCACCACGTGCCCTTGCCTGCAAAATGGGAGACCATGGGGCAAAGAGGCAGATGGGCAGCTAGGACCTTATCCAGTCTCCCCAAAAGAAACAGCCAGTAACCCTGTACCTGGCCCTGGTGGTTTACTAACTTAGACCTTCTTCAGCCATCCCCAGGATCAAGAGAGGCTTCTATTTTTATAGCTGGGAAGGACTGATTTCATAGAACTTCCCAAACACACCAAAGGCACCTTTGCTTAGCAGAGAACCCCCTCAGCACAGCCGCTCCAACAGGCACAGCCACGACAGCCTCTCACAGCTATCATTAAAAAAAACAAAAAAAGAAATTATTTCTAGTCAAATCTGCACCCAGCTCGGGGAGTTCTGACAGGCTGTGCTTTTGCTTTAGGGCGAAATGAGATAGTTGCAATAGTCGGGAAGGAATTTCCTCCCAACTCAAAATGCTCTAAGCAGCTGATGACTTTACGGGATGTTTAAACTTTCCCTAAAGCATCAGGCATTTAGCCACTGTGGAGAAGTGGCACCAGGCATAACTGAACAGCCCAATCCAGTATAGCAACTCCCACAACCCATGTGAGCAGCAAATTAAAATAGGCTGTTTCTGCCAAAGGAAAAAAAAAAAAGCTGCAACTGTTTGTTTGTGAGTTGTTTTCCAGTTGGCTGCTGCAGGGCAGGACAGGAAGAATCCCAGTTACTCACTGATTCAAGTAAAATCCCCGAGTGGAGGCAGTGATACTGACGTGCCGATCCTCCACCGTGATGACGTACAAATACATGAGGTCCCCGTGCATCTTGCGGTTACCGGGGGGAGGGTTCCAGCCACTCATTGTCAATACCTTTAGGCACTGCAAAGGCTACAGCAGAACACAACAGAAGCAACTCCTGTCAGCAGGAATTAATTTCTTCAAGTTAAGTCATTCAGTGTACATGCCAGATCCCTTTTACCTGCTGCCCTTGCTTGAGTCCAGAAACAGAGCTTACAAAGGCACCTGGTCTCCAGAGCACAGCTTCCCGAGCCCTCTGCAGTCCACTAGTTTGCCTTTCACACCACGAGACAGGGGTGAAAACAGACACCCTGGGCCTTTGGGCTGCACAGGGTATAGATTTCTTGCTGTACTTGTTTTCAAATGGCAGCTTCTAAACCAGAATCCGAGTGGGAGGGCATGAGAAAGCTAAGGGCAATCTGTAGTGATCTGCAGATCCTGTCTCCAGGACTTTGCAGAGGAACACTGCTTTCCCTTCTCTGCCACCCATCCCAGGAAGCCTGGCCCTTCCACACTCTGCAGATGTCCAGACTCCATGTCCAGTGTTTTGCACACCAGCTCCTGGACTTTATTCTTTTGGCTAAGCAGTGCTATCCCAGCACTCGTTAAGCACCAAGCAGAGCAAATCCCAAAGTCCACTTCAGCTCAGCTTTCAATCCCTGACCACCAGTTTGCTGTGAGGAATGTGCCAACAGCTGTTTCAATGACACAGGAGAACTCTACCTTCCAGTCTCTGTTCTGGGGCTGAAGGGCACACAGGGGCCTCTCTTTGCTACCTGGCAGGATATGTTCAGGAGGGGTGCAGTCAATTTGTTCCATTTCGGTACCTTTCTTCTTCCGTTTTCCACTGTCTAGAACGGACAGAGACATAAAGTCAGTTCTGAAATGTGCAGCATTCCCTCCTCCAGTCAGCATTCAAGGAGGGATGCAGAAGTGCTCCAAGTGTTCTCTGCACACCCAAATGACACAGGACAGCTGATTGTTACTGAGTGTTTAACTAAGCAAGCAGTCAGGGAATGAAACCCCTGACCACACCACAGAAGTCTTTTTGACCCGTACCTCCCAGGTCTCCTTCAGTGAAGACACTCAGGAAGGACAATGAGTTACAGTCCACACCATTGAAAGCATCTGACGGGTCAAGACTCTTCAGAAGGTCCCGAATGTGGCGCACGTGTATCCTGGCTTCTCGCACTGTGTATGGCTCTGATGAGCAAAAAGTGAGGAAAGAAACTGGAATTACACAGTTGCTTACTCCTTTGGCACACAGGTCTCAAAATGGAACCACAGGAAAGGGCTGACAGGTGGCCAGCATCACTCCCTAAGAAAACCCTCACTCATTCCCTCCCAAGTCTGAAGGAACTTGCCTTCCACCACTTTCAGCAGCGAGCCCTCCTGCAGTCCTTCAATTGTCTTCAGCTCAGCAAAGTTATCCAGGACGTTGCCATCCAGCTGCAGGGAGAAGCAGGTCCGATGGCAGGTATCCTCCCGGTCCATCAAAACCTGATGGATTTCTTGCACCATCTCTTGAGGAGAAACCTTAAGAAGGTAAGAACCCAGACAATTATTCTTTACCCTCCCACGTGTTCTTGCCAAACTTTGCCCCTCAGCTGCAATATCAAAAGCCTCTCAGACCTCTCCAGGCTTGGAAAGGCAGACCCTACCTCCCTTCCCAGGAAGGTCACTTCTGCTCCTGCTGGGAGGGCACTGTCACCTCTGGCAGGGTCAGCCCCCTGAGTCCCACCCCGTGGGGCTTGGCACCCGGAGATGTAACAGCCTGGCACTGCACCGAGCACTTGGCATGGGACAGAGGTGACCGGGGGCAGTGGAGTAGAAGGTGGTGGGGGAAACAGGGGGTTCTTCCTTAATCCATTGACACCACATTTGTGGTGAGGCCTTGAATGATGCACATGGAAAGCAGCCCATTTCCTGCTCCCTGTGTGGTGCCTGTGCCAGTGCCACACAGCCCAGCTGAGGCCAGACCCGCCCTGGCTGGAGCACTGGGGCTGCTCCCCCACCTCCCTGCTCTGCTCCAGCACCGCTGACACTGCTCCAAAACCCGGAGGACTCGGGGTAGTTTACATAAGCTGCTGTAAACAACTCGGCCTGCTATTATTAGCCTATTAAAACTAACAGCCAGGGGGATTTAAAGCAGACAAAAAGCCAGTCTGAGACGCAGCTATTTCCACAGGGGATGGGATTTTGCTGAACTCTCTGCTGGTCTTGGAGAGATAAGAACTTCCCACTGGGTTTAGAGTCCAGATGCCTCTCCGCAAAATTAGAGATACTTCATTCAAATAGTTTTTGGTGAAGTAACAAGCTAAATGGGACTATGAACCAGGCCTGCCAGAGCCCATCCCGACCTGGCAGCATGTCACTGCCCACATGACATGAGGCAGAGCTCTCCATGCAGAGGGAAGTGGAGACTGCATCATTCCCCTGGTCTTCAGGCTGGTGCTTGAGCTCCCTGAGCTGTGTTAGCACCAAACCCAGGCTGGCCTGCAGCAGCATCATGTCATAACTGCTGAGCAAGCAAGGGATTTTCCCTTTCTTAGTCAGGCCCAGAAATCATGTTTTCACACTTCCTTAAAACAGCTCAGAAGTGGGAAGGCTGTTTTCCCTGCACTCAGCTCCACGCCCAAGCCCCTCTGTGACGGACGAAGAGCTACACTTCAGTGAGTTCTCCTTCCCCTTGCTCCACACCTGGGATCCAGAACGAAACACCCTCCCTATCCTTGCAATGCCCAGGCAGGCCTGGGCTAGGCAACCTCTTGCTCACGTCTCTTCTTCCTTCGTTTCTCTCAAAGGCACTGGCCACGCACTCTCTCTCCTGCACCCTCCATCCCCACTCAGTCCTGGTCAGAAGATAAACACGTCAGGGAGCTGTGAGCAGCCTGCACGTACTGCCCAGACTGGGCACTGCCTCCTTCCCTGCCTGCCTGGCTGAAGGGATCTGGCTCAAATACTTCCCACCACCTCTGTTCCCTTGCCCAGCTGGCGAGGACAGGTACCTGCAGGGAAAAGGGCTCTATCCCTGGTGCACAGATCTTGACAGTAAATCCTGTATCCTGTATGACGATGACCTCCTGGTCGTTCCCATCTTCTCCCGGGTCAGCCTCCTCATGGCCATTCTGCCTGGCATCCTTCTCGCCCTTGAGGCTGTCATGTGGGCCGCTGCCATTCATCAGTGCCACGCCAGACGGGTGCTCTGCGCAAAAAGAGAAGGGTTTAGACAGGGTCCTCTCTGAGGGGCTGCAGAGACTGGCTCAGACACCAGCCAGCCCAAGCCAATCAGGGGCTAGAAGGCAGGAAGGGTTTTATTCTTCACTGGCTGTTTACTAGACAGAGGTGTGCCAGGCCCTTCCCTTCCTTTCCTCACAGCATTATTAAGGCGCTCTCGCTCGCCTGTGGTGTTTGTGTCTTCCACAAACCATGTGCAGAGAGGGGAGGGAAGGAGAGCAGGAAGGATGGGTCAGTGTACACCACACTGAGCTGTCTTAAAAAGCCTCTTAATTAAAGAAAAGAAGGGTGTGTGGTGCTTTGCGGCCTGGAGGCAGCTGTAACCTCTGCACCAACACGTCAAGGAGCAGAGAGGGAGAGGAGGCGAGCAGCTGCCGGCACCGCTGCATCACGTGGGAGCCCGGTTACTCCACAGGCACACAAACAGCTCCCACGCCCCTTCCCGCATCTGGCCACCCTCCGCATTTCCAAAATACTTTGCAGAGATCCCATGGTGCCAGGGCGAGGCTTTGCCTGAGCAATTTTATTCAAGAAAACGATGACGACATTTTAAGTGCTCGTTTAGACAGATGCGTCACAGGGCCGGGGAGCTCTCTGCACCTACCTCACCGCTCCGCAATGGTTTGTTTTCTTTCCCAATAAGGTGGATAGTGTCAGAGAGCTGATAAGATCTAGGAAGCTGCCAGTCTCCTAGAGCAGCCTACATCCCCTGAACCAGGCTGGGGACCACACTAAAGAGGACTAAGGGGCTGCCAGGAGAAGTTGGAAGAGTGGAAAGAGCCGCTGATAGCAACTCTGGGAGGGGGCAGAGTACCCCTTGCCCCCAGCCTGCCAGGCTGGTGCCCCAAGGGCACCACACCGCCCCACACACCCGGGGCAGTGGGTGCTGGAGAACAGCAGCACCGTGTCCCTCAGGCCGTGCCCCCAGCATGGCCACACACTCAGCTGGACCCCCAAGGTCACACGCAGCACCCAGCTCGGTGCTCTCAGGCACCTCCTTGCAGGCAGCACAGATGGAGCAGGTGGGCCGCTTTCCCAGGAGCAGAAACAGCCTTTCTGAAAGGCTGCACAGGCTCAGGACAGCTCCAAGCCAGGCTAATGCCTCCGGGCTGCAGCCCTGCAGCCAGCTCCATCTGCCAGGTCTCTCTCCTCGTCCTCACCTCCCAGCAAGGCACCAGTCCCCACTTCAGGGGAAATGGCAGCTCAGCCTCGCTCACCTCACTGACTGGCACTGTGGCTTGAGGACCCACAGCTGTCACAGCCAGTTCTTCCCCATCGGCCCCAACTCCTCCTGCAGCCCAGAGAAGTCATCCAGCCTTCACCATAACCTGGAACAGGGATGGCAACACCATATCCCCCGGCACACCTCTGGAGCACAACATGAGGCTGCAGCAACAGGCCCTGCAAAAGCATCCCTGGAGGGTCATGCCCCTGCTCCAGCCTACGACTGCCAACAGCAAACCCTCAGAGATCACTGTCAGGTCTGACTTAGGACATCGTGAAAGGGCAAAAATGCAACGAGAGCACACCCATTCCAAAAGGCAGCAGGTAGCAGAGCTACCTCATGTAGCCTCGGCTGCCTTCAGCAGCTCAGCAGCTGCTGCTCATGTTCCCTGTCACTGTGCATATGTCCCCAGCACTCGCTGCTCATTTCTTTGACAGATGAAGCCACGGGCGAGTCAGACAAGAGGCCTGGCTCTGGCTCCAGCAAGCTGCCGTCATGCTAGAAAGGAGGAAGAAAAGCTCTATGCAAGAGTGCCTCAAGAGATGTGGTTTCAGAAAAACCACACCATGCCCAAAGGGCTGGGGAGAGCCCCTCGTCACACCCTGCAGCCAGCACAGCCATACTCCCAGGCTGCCTGAACACGTGGGGATGTGGAGGGAGTGCAGACAAGCCACCACGGAAACGCTACACCTGGGGCTACCGCTACTGCAGACAGGATGACCTGCCAGGTGCCCGAGCCAGGCTTGGCCCAGCCCCTGCCCACCCAAGCAGGGCAGGATCACTGAACTTCTGTTCCTGCTGTGGCAGCCAGAAAGGAGGCAGAATTTGGCTGAAAGGAAGGCTGGCATTGCAACCCAGGCACACACCAGTCTGCAGCACAGCAAACACCTTCAGCAGCAAGGCACAGTGAGACAGGAAAATCTGAACGCAGCAAGGGAAAGTCACCAGCCAGGACCACACTTCTGCTTTTCCCTGCTTTCCCCTGGTGTCAGATCCACAAACTACCGAGTGTTTCAGAAATGAGAACACTGTTCCTAGTCTGCAGAAATACAAGATGTTCACACCTTCCATCCTCCTTTCCCTTACTCAAGTGAAGGCAGGGCTGGCACAGCTCTGCACTTTGTGACAAGAGACATGTAGAGGCAACACCTTCATGTCTCCTTATGCCAGAGGATCCAGCCCCAGCCAGTACAGTCCTACGTTTAGAAACAAAAGTTAAGTCTGGACTGAGAAAGATCTGCTGTGCAGCAGGTTAACCCTTGGATGTGAGCCAGGCAAGGCTTTCCAGAGGGGTTCCATACAGAACGGGTATGTTTGAAGGAAGCTTGAGCTGGCCTGGAGGCTGTGCTGCCTGCTGGGTGCTGACTCACCAATGTGCTCCCCGAGGGAAGCAGAGCTGCACCCACCTGCCTCAAAGTGGGTCACCAGTTCCTCCCACCCGCCACAGCCAGACTGCCGCGGCCTCAGCAGTGCTGCTGCAGAGGGAGGCACATCACAGGGCACTCGTGGGTTTCACAGGCTTTCAGCCTACTCCAGATGGTAGGAGGCGGCACAGGAGAACCTTAGAGGCACCTGCAGAGACCTCTCTCCTGTTCCTTGCTCCCACCTGAAGCCCCAAGCAGGCTGGCAGCTGTGTCTGGCTCTCACAGCCGTGCGCTGCACCCAGATGGCTCAGGGAAGGTGTCTGAGTCACAGGGAAGCAGTTCCACCCGCTCCGGGGGCAAACCCGGCCGCTCCTCCCGCTTACCGCCCTGCTCCCTGCTGCAGACCGAGATCCCTGCCAGAGCACGTGGGCCTCGAGACGCAGGTTTGTGGTCTCGACCGAAGGCTGTGACCTCCAGTCTCCCCTGTCATGCCAAGGGACGCGCCTGTGTCCCGGCAAGGACCCTCCTCCTGCACCCAACCCGCAGTTTGTACCCGCAGGTGTGGCCCAGGCTGCCGGGCTGCGGCCGTGCTGGCTGGCGGCCGAGCTGTGACACGATGTTCTCATTGCTCCCCTGGGCACAGCGCAGCGATCCCTGCGCGAGCAGAGCCCAGCAGAGCAGGGCAGAGCAGAGCTGAGCAGAGCAGAGCCGAGCAGAGCAGGGGAGAGCAGAGCAGAGCAGAGCAGAGCAGGAGGCGGCCAGGCACCGCACCAGGACAGCGACCCGCGCTCGCCCGTCTGCAGTCACACCTGGCACAAAGGATCAGACGGAGGATTAGGTTTCATCTCTGTGCCTGGACAAGGAGTTCACACGCCAAGGTGACAGGACCTGCTTTAATCACGCTTCCTATTTACAGCCAGGCCGCAGCGGCAGGCACCTGGTGACTCCGAGTGCTCAGATCCCAGCGTGAGGGAGGGCACACACCTGAACCCAAAACCTGCTGGCTGCACACAGCGATAGACAGCACAGATCCTGCAAAGTGTTAGTTAATAACTAATTTATGTTCAAACAAATCTTCTAAACTGAAGTCAGACAAATCCTTTTTGAAGATTATCAGATCAAGAAGTCAGTGACATTATGTTGCTGGGAGCTAGCCTGGTCTGCAGGGACTGCTCTGTTAGTGAGGAGTTTCCTTCTCTACATTTGGTAACTGGAGAAATTGTTAAAGGGACAAAACTAAAAATGAAACCCCCTACCTTTTCCAGAACCAACTTTTGGAATGCATTTCTTATTATCAGCTCCAGTATCATTTTGAGGGGCCAATTTCTGCCTTTCCCTCCTCAAAGGTATTTTGAATTCCAAGCAGTGTAACAGTTTCTGCAGTCCCCCAAGCAGCTGTAGCCTGAACACCTGCCACTGGTGTGCCAATGGGCACAAGGAAAGAAAACAGGCTGCTAAACCACAAACTAAGCCACTGGTCAGTCACATTACACATCCCCTCATGCCACCAGGTACACCACAAGACAGCATTTGAGACCAAAATTCAGCCACTGCACAGGGATTGAACAAAAAATATAGCGATAGGCAAAATTTGACCTCGTGATTAAAAAAATAATCTGTTTCTCATAACCTCAAAGTCCTGGTGAGGACAAAAGCCTCTCTCAGTCACCATTTGGTACCCCACTAGAACAACTGGTGTGCACACCAGCCGTGCTGTGCCAGCTCATGGAGAAGTGGGGGAGGAGGAAAGCCAGATGCAGCCAAGTGTGGTCCCTCACAGCTGCACACTCCCACCCAAGCTGCTAGGCTGGGCAGATCCGTTCCCATCCTTTACAAGGACCATGTTTGTAGTCACAAACAAAAGAGGGATTTGCCTTATGAACTGAGAAAAAGACAAGCAAAACGCCCTCAAGTTTGCTTTGCTGACACAGCCAAGGCACAGACAGGTCCCTCCGTGGTACACACCCAGGTGGGACACCTCGCCACCTTCCTCCTTCTCCTTCTGCCATGAAATTAAAATGTCACCTCTGCTCCCCTCCCTTCTCCTTTGTGCTGCCCCATCCCACGGGACCACACAGCCACCCACCCCTCATTAGGGGTATACGGTGTTTTGGCTCCACGCACTAGGACAGAGCCCCTGGGACTGAGCTGAGCACCTGGGAGAGGCAGCTTCTTTTTCTTCCTCTTCTTCTTCTGCTGCTGCTGCTGCTTTGAGGGCAGAACCTGTGCGTGGGAATCAGGATCGCAGCTGGACCTTCTGCTGGGGCAGGCAGTAGGCTCTGTCACAAAACCAGCACTTGTGTCCCAAGCCTTAGGTGACACCTCACCAGGGGGGACAGGCAGCACAACTGCACTTGGGGCAGGCAGGGTTTTCCCTGCACTGGCTGGCAGAGCAGAGCACGGTGTCCCAGGGCTCCCTGGGGAGGGAGTGGGACCTCTGCACTCCAGCACGGTGTCCGGAGCCACGAGGGCTGTGTCTGAGCACACAGCCACTCGCCCCTTGCCATGGCCCTGGCTGGCGGAACGCGCTCCAGGGCCCGCATCGCCATCAGCTGCTGCCACGTGCTCCTCCCGGCGGCAGGATCTGTGGGCTAAGCTGCTGTCCTCAAGTTTCACACAGCTCTGGCAGGCCTCAAGTGACTGAGCATGATCAACCAGCCCTGCCGGCCTGTCCCCAAGGTCGGCTGGAAGGACAGTCACTGCATGGGATGCCTCTGTCCGCTGGAGCAGGCCAACCGTGCCAACGCCAGGTCTCAAACCGCTCTTATCACAAACTGTCACCATTCCTTCTTTGTCCTTGGTCTCAGACAGGTCTGGGATGTACTCAGTGCCTTTCTGCAGGCTTCCAGTCACCGCTTCACTGGGGATGATGTCTGGATACAGCCCAGCACACTGGGCAGCTTCTGGCATCTCCGAGAAGACAGCGCAGTTTGTGGGAGACTTTGGCAAGAGGGGCGACCTCTCGTCAGGTGAGCCAGAGCTGCGTGGCTGGAAGAAGAGATCGGTGACTTGCCTGCAGCAGTTTGCAAAAAGGCTGTTTCCCATGCCTGGCTCATGCAGCACCGGATCGGAGCAGTCAGCTGTGTTTCACACATACACTGAAGTCCCCACAAGGCACACTCCCACGCGCAGCCCGTGCCCTCCGCTGCCTTCTCGCAGTCAGATGCCTTTTCCAAAGAGAATGCCTACTTGGCCCCAGGGTGGCAGGACACAAGAGGACCAGCAGCTGCCTCTGCGCAGGATCCCACGTCCCGTGTGCTCACCAGAATTGGATGCTGGGCTTGCAGCAGCTCCCCCAAAGTGCTGCCCAGAGACCTTCATCCACTGCACGCCTTCGCCCTGTCCCCAGCTGCCACAGCACCCGCCAGGCCCGGAGCAGCTCCCGCAGCTGCAGCTCTCCTCTCCGCTCCCCTCCTGCCTGCCGCGGCACAGCCGGGCTCTGACAGGTTCCCAGGCACTCACGGGGGGATGCCGGCCGGGGCTGGGGTGGTTATAAATAGCCCAATCTCAAGTGCCACACCAGTGCAGCCTGGGACGAGTGCTGTGCCAAACCTGAGCAAGTGAGATGCATTGAATTACAAGGCGAGGGCAGTTACTATGGCACGCCCAGGCCCGGCACAGCCATCCATACTAAGCAGGCGAGCACAAAGCACTCAGGCAGTGAACCAGTAAGTAGTTTCTAGATGAATTTTCTTTCCTCTCACGCTGCTCTGCCATATCAAACACAAACAAACCACGACACCACACACACAATCCTCTAACACCTCTCCTCCCTCCATGCTACTTTAAGAAAATCACGGCAACTGAAGCAGTTTTATAATGGAGCTGGAGCTTTCTCCAAGCACCAGGAGGCCCAGGAAGGCTGTAGTCAAGCAGGGCACTGCTCGCCTCCAGCGAGGCCGTGCCACAGCCGCCGGCTCCTCACCCTTCATCGGTGACATCACCCAGGGCTCACAGCCCCTCTGCACACCTTGTGCATCCCATGCTGGCACGCATGCTGCTCCACTCTCAGCCACGAGGGGCCCTTTGGTGGTCCCTGTTTCGTGGGACACAAAGAGCCAGATCTTTCAAACATGATGTGATGTGTAAGAGCAGCAGCCTAAACAGACCAGCCTTGGACCCGCCTGGGAAAGCTTTCTTGAGCATTTGACACAGCTTCATGGGCAGGAAGGGACACAGCTCTGCACCAAGCAGAAGGAAAATACATGCCACGTCCCTAGCACAAAAACGTCAGAACTACAACAAAGTCAGGACCACACAGCTCACATGGTCCCTGCTCAAGGCCAACACAACACACGCAGAGACAGGGCAACCCCTCTCCAACAGCAGCCCTGGGAAGGCCCAGGAGCAGCCCCCAGAGCATCCGTGCCAGCCAGCCACCTTCCAGGAGAAACTGAAAAACAGACCAGCAGCTCTCCACAGAAACCCTGGCTAGCTTCTGCTGTCCTTTTAAAGGGAAAAGGAATTGGAAGAGAAGTCTCTCCCACTCCAACTCATTTGATCTCCTGTCCAGTAAGCGAGGAACCCTCAGGACCACCAGTCGCTCCTCCAGCACAGGACAGGCCCTGGAGCCCCACGATCGGGTACCCCTCGGTCCCATGAGCCAGCACCAACTTTCAGATCACACAAGCATCATGTTTTTCTTGTGATTTGTGATTTTTGAAGGAGTTCAGATGTACTGACAGCTTCAACTCTTCCTCCTTACCAAGAGACCTCTGGGAAGAGGAGAAATCTCCTAGAAGTACCTGGTCAGATCTCATGAAGCTGAGCTGCACTTCTTCAACTCCAGCCAAAGCAAGCTCACAGCAGTGTGTATGTGTTAGTTCTAACCTGTGAAGGCTGGTGTCAATACAGCAAATGCAAATTAAATTTTAGCTGAATAATAAATAAAACGAAATAAATAGTTTAATGAATCCAAATAAATTGACTAAATGAATAGGCATTAGCTCCAGAGATGGCCCTAATGAAAACATTTCTGCAGGACATCCCGTCAGGGGAGGTGGGAGACTTGTGGAGGTGCCTCCCTCTGCCTCCCCTGTGGAAACCACAGCTTCCCAGGAACTTCCAGCACTTTAGGTACAACAAGGACTTCTTTTAATAAGGGCCTGCAGTGAAACATTAGGGCTGCTCTACTGCCATCATTAAACTCAAATTGATTCTAAGACATCTGTGGCCAGAGGTACACGCTCTGCATTTATTTCTCAGCAGCTTCACACCACTGGGAATGGCTCACAGAGAGAGCAGAGCATGGGGAGGCTGCAGCCTGCGGTGCTCTCAGCAAGGCCAAGCCCCAGGACATCCACAGGGTCCCACAGCTGCTGGCTCAGGCACTTACAGGTGCTGAAATGCCTTGTGCTTTGCATCTGGCACCCCAAGTTACCCACCCTGCACTCTCCACATCTGGGAACTACATTTAAATCCATTTGTAAACTTTCTATCTGGCCAAAACCTTTCAGGAACCTAACCTTGAAACTGGCTGTCTGGGTGACCCTGCTACAATAACTTGCAATTCAAACATCACAGAAATCAGGCGCAAGGAGCAGGACTAATGCAAAGTGCAAAGATCAGCACCAACAAAATCATTAATGGTGTCAGGAGAAGCATTTTTCTCAAATTTCAGGAGAGCTGAAGGAAGGAATCGTATTTCAGGCAGAAACCAAGAACCAGCCGATGATTCTCCAAGTCTCTGTGCCTTACTCTGGCGCATACCTTAGATTCAGAAAGCTACGGGGACAGCAAGAGCAGGGAACTAACCTGTTGGTCTCTGGGAGGGTTTGCACGGGAGATGCGACAGCTGCGATGTCCTCAGCAGCTCCAGCTGCCTTCCCGTGCCCCCGGTGCAGCTGTGCCGATTCGCCCCTTGGCCACCCCGAGCCGGCCGCCCACGGCTGCCCCAGCAGGGCCACACACGGCTCTGGGGACAGGGCTGGGTGGCTGCTCCTGCACAGGTGTGCTGCGAGCAGCAGCCTGGCAAACCTGCTCGTGCCACAGGAACCCCTCCGCCAGGGACACGGAGTGATCCCACCCTACCCTGCATGGTGCCCCAACCCGAGCTGGCACCGCAGCCCACCCCAGCCCCAGCCCACCTGCAGCTGAGCCCCGAGGCTGTGGAGACTCGGCAGGCTCCAGGGACAGCAACAGCAACGACAGAGCACGCAGGACACGGCACGGCACAGCTCGCTAACAGCCACGATCCACGCTACCACTCCCAGTCTCATCCAGCCCCAAGGGCAGGAGGGTGGCTGGTGGGGGGCCTGGGAAGCTGGGCTGGTGTCAGGCTAATCCAACCTGCTGGAGCTCTGGGCAAGAGTCACGATCCTGCAGTTTTACATCAGTGGACATAACTACATGCAACTTCTCTGAGCCTGCAGCCTCTCCAACAGCTTGCATTAGAGATTTTCTCTTTAAAGTGAAAGATAAACTAAGGAAATGCTTTTTTAGAAAAACATGCCATTTCTCCAATATAATTTATAAGGAACCTCACTTCAATGGTGCGTTTCACGGGATTTTCCCCTTTAAACTGGTGAAGTGGCTGCTGAGCACCACAGCAGTTATTTCTTCAGCTGGAGGAAAGAACATGCACTTCTGCAAGTGTAGATCTGTTTCCCCAACCAAAGAGGGAAGGTTTGTCCTCTGTGCAAGTGCCTTTATGCCAACCTGTCAGGAAAACAGCAGATAACTGCCCGTCCCAGACTCAGTAACCTTAGAAAGGCAGATGCAACAGAAAGCTCCGCTGGCAAAGGGGTGTGTGCGAGCTCTGCTGCATCAACCACGCACTTGCAGGAGGTGAGAACCAAAAGCTAATCCTGAGGCAGCCTTGCTACTATGGCAAAACCCTGACCTACTGCCAAAAGTGACAGCCACTGCCACCACAGGAGGAACCACACGTTGGTTTTCATCTTTGGCACAATGTCCAAGCACTGCCCCAAGGACTGGCATTGCTTCTCAAATGCAAATAAAAAAATGCATGAACTTCAGACCTGTAAAGCTTCTAGAAATAACAACTTTCCAGCACAACCAATGGAGCACAATGCAGGAAAGTAAAGCAAGTGCTGGGAAGCTGCGCCAGGACAGGCGTGTGCTGCCAAGTTTAGTCATGTACAGACAATGAAGGTAAACACAGGACTCTGCAACACGGTGCTGGTTTTACCGTGCAAGAGGCAGTTCTGAGTCTGCAGGTGGATTTATCTCAGTGCATGTTCCTGACCTACTTACTTCCACTTTTCAGCTGGGAAACCCAGGAGCAAGGCTGCTCAGGCAGAGCAGAGAGCTTCCAGTGGGAGCTCAGCTCTTATCCCACTGACAGAACCGCCCCGAACATGATCCCCTCGGGTTCCCATCCCTCATCTTGCCATACAGATGCTGCGTTATCACACTCCTTTCCTCTTCTTAACCTTGTAGCAGTGATCAGATTTCTCTTGCACAACTTTCCTCTGACTGTCCCCCCCAAGCCTGTTAGAGCTGCATATTAAAAACCCCGGCTGCCAGCAATTCAGCCCTTTCCAAAACACCGGCGAACCTCCAAGGTCGGGCAACAGACAGCGATAGCAGATTCCCAGATTAAGAATCAGCCTTCTGACCTTGTTGCTAATGCACAGCTACACTTGCCTCCACAGCAGTTTTCCATTAACACCTGCATTCTCCGCTGCTCTGACAGAAGATGTGGCTGAAAGCAGGGGTGGCTGGGGAGCTCAGGGACAGAGGGACTGAGCTAGGAAAAAGCAGATCCGGGCAAGGCAAGGTTGAAAGGCATTTTATGGTAGCTAGAAGCACTGCTAAACTTGTACGTGAGAAACTTGTTCTAAGGCCGTGAACACTGCAGGAATAAAAATAATCCAAGAAACGCTGCACACAATGGCTGTCTCTGATCTCACACTAGCTGACAGGAAAGGTAACTTAACCCAAAGCAGCACCCATCAGAAATCTTTATAGGAACCCCAACTGTCCATGCTTTGGTGTTTCTGCACTCAGGACCGAGTAGTCTCAACAGTGTCTAGGCTGGGGGTAGAGAGCAGCAGCCATCAGCCCTCTCACCTGGCACAGAGCCCAGCACAGCTCAGGGGTGGGTTTCCACAGCGAGGAGCCCACTCGCAGCCTGCCCACGGCTCCAGGTACTGACAGCTGCCTTCACACACAGCCGGTGCCTACCCGGGTGCTCTGCAGGCCACACACAGCGCTGGGAGCACCAGAGTGGGGCCCAACTGCCCCTGGCCCCGGAACCAGAGCTCGGGAGGCCGACGGCAAGGCGGCCAGACTGACCCCGCTCCCGGGCAACAGCACGCGGCTCCCCAGCGAGACACTCCTCTGCTCCTCCCCAGATCCCACCTGAGCAATCCAGCAGTGCCAAAACACACAAAGGACTTTTCACCTTCCATCCTCCCTCCGCAATCAATTGCGGCCAGAGAGGCAGGGATTACACCGGATAACTTTTTAACCCAGTTGCTGGCACTGCAGGCGTGATGCTTGCTTCAAAATCCAGCACGTGGGTGAGAGGGGGAGGCTATCAGCACTGAGCTGCCCACTCTTGAACTGCATCCAACCTGCTCCACTACCAAATGCCAGTGAACTTTGCTTTAGGTGACAAACTTCAAAAATCCAGCTCCACACCATAAAATCGGGGGGGATGGAAGCGACATGTGGGTCAATCAGGGGACTCACGTGCCTCAGGACGAAGGCCAGCCACAAGCCACGCTGCTTCCACCCCTTCTGCTTGTACTTTAGAGATCAGAGAAAAGAGCTGAGACCGAGATGGGTGCTCAGGCTTCTAAGTTCTTGAAAATACAAAGCAGCAAACTGAGCAAACCCAGGGCAGGTGGAAACATCTCAGGGTCGGTGCCAGCCCGGGAGCTGGCACTGAGAACAGTCAGGATATGGGGCTGCACCCTGTCCCTGGCCTGAGCCACTCAGGCTCCGACATGGAGCAAGAACAGCCAGCAAAGAACTAGCTAAAACCTGCATTTTCCAGCTGAGATATCGAGCAAGCCTCTGCCCTTTCCAGGAAAGCTCTTGCTTCTGAGTATTTTCTAACATGTCAGTGGCGCCCGCAGCCCGAACTTCCAGGAGGATCCAGCCCTCCGCTGCCCGCCAGCCCCGGGACACCCGTGTCCGTGCGTGGGCAGCACCACGCGGTGCCCGGACCGAACTGCGCTCCCGCACCCCGCA
>VWZT01008141.1:257158-279202 GCA_013397055.1 Pachycephala philippinensis
ACCGGGGGCTCAGGGCTGGGGACCGTGCACCGGGACCCGTGTGTGGGAGGACGGTGAAGAGGTCGCCAGCACCGCTCTTCAATATTGACCATTCAAGGAGGCGATTTGCAGCAGTCCGTGCGGGGCTCTGCATGCTGTCCCCGGGGCTCGGGGTGGTGGGGCCCGGTGGGATGCGGGGAGCTTTGTCCTGCCTCCCCCGGGCACCTCCTCGGCTGGGCAGCCCCAGGTGTTTGCACAGAAAAGGGACGTCTGAGCCTGCCCCACGCCAGTCTGCTGGGGTGACCCTCCCCACCGCTGTCCCTGTGCGAGGCTGCAGCTCATCCCCGACGGGGAAGCAGCGCAATGTCTGCACACCAGGCTGAGCATTTCCTTCATCCTGCTTGTTCCCACAGGCAGGGCACCGGTGTGCCTGGTGTGGAGCTCCAGGGAGCCTGGGAGGGCTGTGAGAGATGTTGCCTGCATCCCTGGCGAATGCAGGGTGTGAGAGATGGATCCTGCCAGGTTCTGCGCGCTCTAGGCTCTGCTGTTTTGTTTAGGACTGCTTGTTGTTTTAGTAGCAGAAGGGACATAATACCTGTCTACAAGGCACGATTTATTGAGGGCTGGAATCATGCCAAAGAGTTTAAATTCAGATCCAACATGCAGTGTGATTGCAGGCAGCAGGCTCGCGCTCGCACACACCACGTTTCACAGATACTGCCTTCTCCCTCTGCTCCTGGTTCCTCCCACTAGGGATGATAACCATAGCAGCAAAAATGCCTTTTTCTTTGCTTGTTTATCATCCTTCCTTCCCCTCATCCCTAAGCATATCTGTCTGGCAGCAGGGTCCTGGGGGCTGCTCAAAGAGGCCCTCTGCTGCTGCTGCTGCCTGTTGTGTACCTGGTCAGATGCTCTGGTGGTTGTTAGCTGCTGCTGTGGAAACAGGAACAGGACTTCAGCAGCAACAGGAGGAGAGACATTTTTTCCAGGAGCTAAAAACAGCTCATTCTCCACAGACAGTTTTGCAGTTTTGTGGGGGTAGATTAATCCCTGCTTGGAGTTAACATCTGCCTCCAAGTTGGATGCCAGAAAGACTGTTTCTTGACTCTGATTTGATTTTAGCCTGGCTCTTGCAAAACCCACCCAGAATGGTTGAAAAATACAGGTGATGTTGGCAAGAGGTAGCAGGATTTGGAAGAGCTCAAGTCCAAGCCCTGTGTGCCTTGTCTGCAATGTTCAGAAGGTCCATGCATAGGTTTGGCCTCAAACCTGAGCCCTGAGGTCTGACCTTGTGCCAGTGCAGCTCGGCCTCGGGCAGACACCGATTCCCTGTCTGCTGCTGAGGCCGGGGTGCAGGGCAGGGGGTCTGGGAGGAACGGCCCTTGTCAGGGGAAGGGGCAAGGACACCTGCTGGGTCAGCGAGCCCAGCGCCCTGCTGCTGTGGGCATCACAGAACCACAGAACGGTTTGGGTTGGAGAGACTGTAAAGGTCATCCAGTTCCAAACCCCCTCCTACGGACAGGGACACTTTCCACCAGACTTTACCATCTCGTGTAGCATCTTCACAAACGTTCTGAGTTTCAGTTAGGAGTTTGGGTTTTTTTTGGTTCCTTTATTTCAGTTATTAGGAAACGGTTCCAGAGACTGATTGTATTGAAGATTAGAAACCTCCTAATTTCCAGCCAAAGCATGTTCAGGTCTCTCTCATTCCCATGCTTTCATCCCGCCCCCACGTTTTCCCAGCCCTGGTTTTCAGTTTAAGCTGTTCTTTTTCTGTCTCTCCACGATTTCTTCATTGGCTGCAGTCGCCCCCCCTCTCCGTGTTTGTTGTGTGAATTGGGCCAAGCGCTCTCCGGTTCCTGGCACAGCTGCCAGTGTCAGCCTGCCACTGGGAACAGGTTTCTGTGGGAGGTGTGCCCCAGTGCATCCTCCCTCCACCACCCCTGCTCTGCCTGGGCAAACGGGCGCTGAGCTCCTGCTCGTCCGTGCAGCGGGGCCGGGAGCTGCGGTGTGGGATGTGCAGTGGATGCGCAGGTAGCCATGGTGACAGTGCCCAGGGACCTGGAGCTGGCACGCAGCTGCTCGCCTGCCTGCAGCACGGCTGTCACCAGGCTCAGAGGGAGCACGGTGGGGCAGCGACGCCTGCCCTGTCTCCGGAGCATCCTGTGCGAGGCACCCACGTGGGCATTGTGGGGATGCACAGAGCAACCTTCCTGCCGGATCCTGGGGAGGCAGAGTGCATGTGGATGTGAGCCTCTGCTGCTTCCCTGAAGCATCCTCCTTCAGGCTCCACTTGCATGGGAAGGGGGTGGTTGGAAAAGGGGGAGAAAATAGGCACAGAAAATCTGTGTGCTTGAACACGCTTTTCCTAGAGAGAGCCTCTTCAGGGCATTTCATGCCCTTGCCAGCAAGGCAGGACTCTAAAATGGGTGGACTTGAGAAGACAAGCAACTCTGTACCTTTAAATTCACAGTGGGCTGAGAAGAATTCAAGGAGCCTGGGAGCCCGTGTGATGAGTTTCTGCATACAGGGCTGTGATGAGACATGATCTGTGTCCCCCTGCAGCAAAGAGCTGGTTTGTGTGATGGTGGGAGAGACCTGCGGGGCTTTGGGGGGCACAGGCACCAGGCCAGCACAGGGGCTGTCAGCCAGCACCTGTTGGTTTCCTGGGTTTCTCTCCTCTGTGCTGTGGTCCCCAGGGCATGGGCACTTCCTGGGCTCCTGGGACAGCTGGTGCTGCCACATCTGGGTGTACCTCAGAGGTGATGTTTTGCAGGTCATGTGGTGGCTTCCCCCGGGATCTGTCTTTCAGCCATTTCCACAGAAATGAGCAGGAGTGATCAGATCACTTTGGACATAGGGATGAGTCCGTGAGCCATCAGTGGTTCCTGGACAATGTGGAAGAGGAGCTGGAGCGTGGTTTGCTGCTCGAGCTGTGCATGGCCTTGGTCTCGGGAAGGTCTCTGGCTTTCCTTTTGTCTGAAGCTCTCCTCTGGGGTGACACAGCCTCCCCGCCCCAGCGTGGTGGCTGAGGGAGCCCTCTCAGTCCTTCTGGCCTGGGGCTGTTGAGCAGTAAAGAGCCACCCCTGAGACGAAGCTGGGGTTTGTGGGAAGCTGCATTTAAGACATCGAGTTTCTCTCTTCACTTCAGCAGTACCATAAAGGGGAGAAAACAGTGTTTAAAATATTCCATGAACTGAGTCAGAGGTAATTTGGACACTGTTTTCCTTTGCTCTGTAGGTCAAGCTGATGATGTGCACAGCATGTTCTTCCTGCCAGGACAAAATCTAGTATTTCTGGGTGCCCACAACCTTCTTTAGAATCATAATAGGAAGCTGAATGCCCTCAGAGTGCCGCAGGCAATATTAAAGCACTAATGATGCAATCAGTCTCTTACCCCAGTAAGAAAGGGAAGAATTATGCTGCCCTTGCTGGGCACAATCCTGCTCTGAGGGGTCACCAGCAGTGCAGCACTCTGTTCCCAGCACCGGGGCTGCTCACCAGGCTGAGTCGGAGCAATGGGATCCTGGTTCTGGCCGAGGCCCCTGGGAAATGTTAATTTAGACTGGTGCAGATGGTACTGAGGAGTTGTCCTCCCCCAGGGTTTTGTTCCCTAATTTTGGCTGCTTGGTTATGATTTGCCTGTTCCTGCTCTGGAAGGAGGAGAGCTTTTTTACCCTTTTGTTTTTGAGCCTGTGTGAAATACCTCGGGGGGAAGAGGGGAAGTGAGAAAATGTCATTGCAGAGACTATTTCTGGAGGCACTCCCCTGCGGGTGAGATGGTGCTGGGCAGGCGGTGGTGTGGTACCCTGGAGCGAGGCAGGCTGGGGTTGGTCCTTGGTGTATTTTTAACCTTTGCCTGGCTCAAATGCAGTTTGTCACCTGGATCTGTGGTGGCTGATGCGGCCGTGGGGGGCTGCCAGATGTGTGGGGATGGGGAGCAGGAAGAGCTTCACTTCCACCACTGCCAGCCACGGGTATCCCCAGGTGCTGGTGCGGGGTGAGGTGCGCTTGTGCGGGGGCTGCCCACACCCTCCTGGGCAGCAGGAGATGGAGACGTTTCTCTATGGCCATCCCAGGGTCCTGCCCTCTTGTGCTCTGAAATGCTGGGGCAGGTGTGGGGTTACCCTGTGCTTGAGCACAGATGTGACATGAGGAGGAGCTGGGGGAGTGATGATGACCTACTGACAGGGGTGACCTCCTGGCAGAGGGCAGGCAGGTCCTGCCAGGCTCTGCATGTCCCTGTCACCCTTCCTGCTCCACCTCCGTGTCACCTCCGGCAGCTGCGAGTTCATGTGGGGCCGAAGCAGCAGAACAGGACGCAGTGGATGGTGTGCAAGGGAAAGATCCAAAGCTGGCCATTTCTCTGGGGCTCTCTGAGTTGTTCCTGGTATGGTACCAGCTAAGGTCAGTGCTTCCCACAGCCACCATCCCTCCCTGTCCCAGAGCTCTGCAGGCAGGGCCGTGCCGGAGCAGCTGCGCTGGGTCTCATTCCAATGTACAGCAGAGCCTGGCTGCACCTGAAGCTTTTATTTCCAGACATGTTAATTGTGAGCAGCTCAGCAGAGCTGAGCAGAAATCAGCTGGGAGGAGTGTAAGGAAGACATGGCCTGGGGGAAGATGAATCGAGAGGATAACGTCACACTGCTGTTGATGCAGAGCTTTGACATGGATCATGCAGGCCAGGAACAAACGTGCTCCAAGCAAATGTCTGCTCCAGATATTTTGTAGCACCTGAATTATGGCTTCAAAGCCTGCAGCATGGTTTTTTTTTTTTATTTTAAATAACGTCCTTAAGAACTCTAAAATTCAAAGAATTTCTATCGTTTCATCCCTTTAAGGCTGTGGGCAGAAAAGTAGGAGTTGGAATAGCTGGATTTCAGTCCAAGTTTTTTCCCTGGAGTTGAGTGATTTCTCTCTCCAGCTCCCTCTCCCCCCACCCCTTTCTTTCACACATCAGACAGAATTCAAATGTCTCTCGATGTAAAGCTTTTGGGTGTTTGGATGAGAACGCTGGGCTAGAGCTGCCCCTGACCCAGGAGCCAGCACTGCCTGGAGTGCCAGGGCAAGGGGATGCTGTGTGTCTGCACCAGGCGTTGGCTTGGATCACCGGGGTAGGAGGTGAGTGCTCTGTAGCCGACCTGGTCGGACCTTGGCAGCCAGAGGTTTTTGTGGCCTTTGAGCTGCAGCGGCTCTGGGACAGGGACTCCTGGACCCCGTGGGCACGGCAGAGGACACGTGGGCATGGCAGAGGATGTGTGAGCATGGCAGAGGACACGTGGGCACGGCAGAGGATGTGTGGCTGAGCAGCTCGGCCCGTCCTGGCTGCGGTGCACAGCTCTGCTCTGGTGTTTCGCTGTGGCCCCAGCACAGCACGGCTCCCCCAGCCCTCCCCACTGCCCAGGGCTGCTCGGCGTTCCACCCTTCCTCCTCGCTTGGACTGGCGGAGGTGATCCCCTGGTGCAGCCCAGCTCTGAGTGGGTGCAGGTGGTTGGTTTGGGGAGGTGAAAGGTGTGAGGGCACCTGGGCACCAGGTGCAGCCCCTGGGCACCACACTCAGCCCTTGGGCACCATGCCCACCCCTGCACCCGGGCTCACCTCCCCACGGCTCTGCTGTGCCCTACAATGCCCAAAGCGTGGTGCAGGGAACAGCATCTGTTTCTTGGGATTTGTAACGGATGGGAGCTCATACCCAGCTAGAGGTCAGCATTTCCATTTCCGTGGGATTTTTGAAGTCTGGCTGTTAAAGGACGAGGGCGTTTGGGTGATGGTCAGGCTGCAGATGCCACTTCAGCATTACAGAGCTGCTGGGGAACCAGAGGATGGAAAACCCGTGTGCCACAGGCAGCTGCATGGGAGCGAGTGGGAGATGCCTTGCTGGGCTCTGGGATGGTGGGATCTGTCTGCCATGAGAGATGAAGTGATGGTTACTGAGGTTTGATGCCTTTAGTGGGATGTCCCCTGAGGGACCCTGGAGGGGTGGGTGTAGGTCACCCAGCAGGGAGCCAGCCTGGTGCTGTGACTGCAGCGCTACCATTTCGGGGACAGAGAGGAGGAAGCAGAGCACCACGCTGCCCCGGTGACCCTCGGGATCGGCCTGAGTGGCCGGGCAGCCGCCGGGCTCGATGTTTGCGGCAGACGCCGTGTCCGTGGCTCAGCCCCGCTGCCCATGCGGCACTGCCGGTGGTCCCGCCATTAGGAGAAATACGATATTTGCAGCGTGAGGTTGCGAAAAGCCTGTGGCCACGAAAAGAAAAGGAAATGACTTTTTTTGTGGTGTTAGTGAGCTCGTGTGCATGCGCTGCTGTGGCGGGGGCGGCTGGCCGGCAGCTGCCGGGGTCCCCCCGCCCCGGCACCGGCAGGAAGCGCCGCCGCGGCCGGCCCCTCACGGCTGCCACCGTCCCGTCACCGCTGCCCCGGCAGCACCGAGCCACCACCATGTTCCAGAGGAAGCGCAGCGTCTCCTTCGGCGGCTACGGCTGGTGGGTGCCTTCCCTTCCCTCCCTCCCTCGCTGCCCCGTGAGGAGCTTTCCTTCCCTCCGCGCTCCGGAGCAGCAATCGCCAGGCGCTGTGGCGCGGTGCCCGCCCGGCAGAGCCCTTCCCTCCGTGCCAGCAGCGCAGTGTGCGCCGCGGGAAGGACCTTGCTGCCCCTGTGCCCGCAGCAAGCCTAGCACAACCCAGCCCAGCGGACCCTCGTGAACCCCACGCAGTGAGGGGAGCTCCCTGGGGGCTCGTGGGGGGCTCCTGTGGGCACTGCAGGAGTGTCTGCCCCTGCACCTTCCTCTCGCTGCCGAGGCGCTGCTGCCTGCTCCTCCTGCACTCAGACAGCGATGCTCACAGCCACCTTTGGCCACCTTGGGGTGTGCAGCAAGCTCGCTCCTGGTCCAGGGCAGGTTTCCAGCACCGCTGGCACCTCCACGAGTCACCCCTGCTGTGTCTGTCCTCAGCAGAGCGCCGTGGCTGCTGCCTGCACCCCGAGTTCAGCGGGACTGTTTGCCCCTGTCCCTTCCCTCTGAGAGGTGTTGCTCTCTAGGGACGCAGCTTAAGGAAACGACGCCGTTCTCCCTCTGCCCTCCCCTCAGGTCTCCTCTCCGAGGTGTTTTATGCCTGTTCCGAGTCTGTGCTGTGGGGTTGTGGTGGTGTTGGGTGTTTGGGGCAGAAGGCTGCTCTGCCCCCTGCCCGTCCCGCAGCGGCTGTAGGGGCTGGGACTGGACAATGGCAGCCCCGGGGCTTTGAGGGGAATGTGGTGCCGTGAACTTGGAGCAGCTTGAGACCGGCCGGGGGAAATGCTGAGTAACTGTGAGGGCTGTGGGAGGGCAGCTGGCGCGCCGAGGCTTTCGGCAGGGTCCCCTGGGGGGGAGCGCACGCCTCGCTGAAGCCAAGAGAGCTGCTTGGCCGGATTGTGTTTTCTTTACATAGAAAGGGGAAGGGAGCACTTGGATAGGGTTCTGTACAAACAAGTTTCGTGATATGTGGGCTCATTCTGTGGTGGCCAAATCGCAGCTCTTGGACAGCTCTGCCCCACAGTCGCTGTTGTGAGCAGTGGCTGTGGGGCCCTGACTTCCCGGGGGCATCCCAGGAGCTTCCCGCTGCGGTGGGGCAGAGCCGTGACCCTCCTTGGCACGGGCACTCAGGGCCAGCTGGGCTTTGCTCTGGTTTTTTCTTGCTGTGCTTTGGCAGTTGCAGGGGAAAGAAAACCACGAGGCGGAGTCACTGAGGAAAACGGGGCTGCACTGGCTTTTGGGGGGCTGCACTGGCTGTTGGGGGCTGTGCCGGCTGCTGGTGGCTCTGCTGGCTTTTGGGGGGCTGTGCCACTGTCGCAATTGGGGCTGGGGGAACAGGACATGGGCTCTCCTTTGGACACCGTGTCAGTCAGTATGTGCACGGTGAGAGCTGCGGGGGGAGCCCCGTTCTCCGGGAGCTGTGGGGCTGCTGCTGAGGGGGTCGGTGCGCTTCTCCCCGGCTCCCTGGGGAAGACGCTCCCTGGAAAGCCCTGCCGGGAGAACAGAACCTTCCCTGGGCGTTTACTGCAAAAGAAGAGACCTGCCACAGCCCCGTGGCTGCACCTGCATCTTCTCACGGTCCCGGCCGACCCACCCTTCCTGTGGGGCTGCGTGTGAGGTGCCTGGGCACACCCAGCCGCCTCCTGCTGTGGCTGCACTCGCTATTTCCAGCCTCTGCTGGGCTGGAAATAACTATTTCCCTCTCTACCTGCTGCATCTGCTGCCAGCGAGGTCCCGGAGCAGCGTGTTCGTCTTGGGGGCAGATGTGGTGCCCCCCAGTTTGGCTGTGGGGATGCACGGGGTGTGCAGAGCCTTTGTGAGTGCTGCCTCCGGAGCTGGTGCTGCCCAGGCCGGGGAGCCCGTGGGGTGTGGGGTGTTTCATTTTGCCTTCTCCGGAGCAGGGCAGGGCGGACAAACGGCTCTCACAGCCACACTGCAACTGCGGTTTCCCAAACATGGGAGTTTCTTTCCTGTGTGGTTTTTGTGTTTGTTTGTTTCTCTTTTTTTCCCTTCTCACTCTAAGAAGCTAAGTAACAACTGTTTTTTCTTCCCGTGGTTCCGGATGGAGCCACTCATGCAGCCCCCACTGAGGGACAGGTCCCATGGGAGCTGCCCCAGCCACCCGCTGTCCCTGAGCTGCTCTGCCTCTGCCACCGAGTTTGGAAACAGCTCTGCTCCCCGGCATGCTCTGATGTTCAACATGATTTAATGATCAACAGGGTCTGGGCAGGCCTGTAAGGTATTAAGTCACAATAGCAGGTGCCCTAGGTTTATTTTTAGGAGCAGCAGCGTGCTGACTTTCCAGAGCAGAGCATGGAAGCCGATGTTTGGGGAAATGCCTGGAATAGAGCTCCTGTGGCCACGGGGTTTTATGAGTGTGATGTTGCTGCAAGAGAGGGACCCTGGGAAAGGTGACGGTGCCTCTGCCTCGGTGCCCGTCAGGCTCAGCCCGTGGCACGGAGTGGCAGTGCCCAGCGCTGCTGCAGCACCCGCGGGTGCAGCCCCCCGGGACAGCAGAGCCCAGCCGGGGAGTGGAGAAGGTAAAGCTGCAAGTGGGGGGAAGCTGTACTTCTGTGGCCGTGCCGCATCCTCTGTGAGCACAGTGTAAAACAAGAGGGCGTTGGGGGTGTTATTTTGCTGTTTGGTCTTTTTTTGAGATGTGGAATTGATTCCATGTGGCAGATAACAGAGCATTTTCAGTGACTGCCAAAAGACATTGTTTTGCGTTTTGAGACATTACTATGATTTGCATTAATTAATATTAATATGACTGTAACCACAATGATTCCGAGGAGATGAGCACTCATTATCAGTACCAGGGAAATGAGTAAAGCAACTGGGGCTCCTGCTCCCACATGAGCCAGCTGGGGCTGGGAGCAATGGGGCTGCTCTGTGTTTTGTCTGCCTGGGGCCGGGTCACATTTGTGGGGTTTGGTGGGATCTTCCCAGCACGTCAGGGCTGTCACAGGTTCATTATCTGTAAATACATGTTCTGGGGAAGCTGTGCTTCGGAGAGAGCTGGCAATGCCCTCCTCTGCTGCCCAGCTCACCTCTGGCATTCCAGACTGGGAGGCAGCAGTTCTGCTCTGGTCACCACCAGGAAAGAACTAGGGGGGTTTTTTCTTGCTTGCTGCCAGGCTGCATTTTGGGTTAAATCTTGGTTGATTGTGTTTTCTGATGAAGTCTTTCTGTGGTGATCGTCGTGTCAGCCGGAGCGCTGGCACCTCCAGAGGATTTGCTGGCAGCAGCCCCCAGTACCCAACCCCCTCCCAGCTACATCTGGAGCCCCTGCGCCTGCAGTAACACCCTCCTCTGCTCTCTCCCCAGGATCGACAAGACAATGCTGGCCAGCCTGAAGATCAAGTGAGTACCTGGCTCTTCTCTCGCGCAGTGATTTCCCGTGGGCTGCGTGGTGCTGGGAGCTGGCTCTGTGTGTGGAGGATGCTTTCCTGGGAGCTGGGCTCCAGCTGGTGCAGTGGAGTCCAGCCACGTCCGCCCACTGTGGGCCGTGCGTTCGTGCATGTCCCACAGTCTGTTCTCCTGAAAGCCTGAAGTGAATCAGGCACTGGGAGATTACAGCAAACACGGTGACGCACTCGCAGTGAGATCGGTGGGCTGAGGTGTGCATGGGCAACTCACAGGGCTCCAGCTCTGTCATGGGGTAACGGGGGTGGGAGTCAGCAGGTCAGGCTGGCACTGAGCTCCTGGGTGTAAATCCAGAGAAGTCTGGAGGTTTTGCATTTTGTTTATCAATCTTGCAGTCTGGAGAGGTGGTGAGCATCAGTGGGACAGTGGCTGCCTGTGACCCAGCTCCTCTCCTGTGCTGCTGAGGGGCTCTGGGCACTGCTCTGGAGGGGTGGAGATGCTACTGGGGCCCAGGAGGGTCTCTGACTGGCAGTGTTCCTTGGTGGGTCCATCTTGGATTTGCCACAGACTTGCTGGACACTGGTGGGTGGTGTGGGCTGTGAGGCTCAGGCAGGGCGGTTGCTGGGCCAGGTCCTGTGCTGTGATGGAGTGAGTTGTGTGAGGTCACCATCCCTGACGGGACATGTCCTCGGCTGATGGGGACCAGAAGGTGGCGAAGGTCTGTGAGTGGTGGCACCGATGCTCTCTGCTCCCCCAGCACTCGTGGCTGTCCGGGACCTGCCTCCTGCTCCCACCAGCTTTGTCCTCCCGGCTGCACATCGTGGGTACTGATCCCTTCCCTCCCACTGTGGTGCTGTGATCCTGGAGGACCTCCCCGGGTCGGGGGTTCCCCATTGTGAGCACAGAGCTCCAGCACTGTCAGCTACACCCTGTGCTGATACAGAAATACTCTGGCCAAGCCTCCCCTGGGCTCCAGGCAGTGCATAGGGTGATGGCTCATGCGGTTTCCCTCTATAATCATTGTGCAAATTATTCATTAATGGAGAAGTATCCGGAAAGCCTGGGGGAGCTGCTGCCTGAACGAGCCGGCAAATGCCCGCTGTAAATGGCACAGCACAATCGCGGTGCTACGCTCATTGCTCAGGTTGTGCTGAACTAATGAGAAGTTTAAATCAATGTTTACCACTTTGGGGAGTGGAGGGAATTCTCTGCAGGCTTTCCTTTTCCCGTGAAGCCAACAAGATCTGAGCTGCTCCTTGTGCTCTGCCTACACTGTGCCCTGATTTTTTCTCAGGCTGGTGCAGCAGTTCTGCAGCAGAAGCCCCCTGTACCCTCCTCTCTCCACCGTGCCAGGCAACTGATGCCATGCCTGGAGTGCCGTGCTCCTGCCTCGGCAGGGTGAGGCTCTGGGGCCGCGTTTCTCTCTCTCTCCTGCCCTGGCCAGAGGAGGGAGTTTCCTTGGAGCTTTTGATGAACATCCGCTGCTGTTTGCAGCTGATGATTCCCACAACCCCGTGGTGCTTCTGGTCTGTGGGCAGGCTGCTTCATTAAGTGGTTCTGTAACTGGGGCTCAGCCAGAGCACGTTTTGCATTTGTAAAAGCTTTTAAAATTATAAAAAATTATAAAGACAAACTTTTGGGTTTTTAGCGCCCTCTTGTTACTGCAGCAGCCTCTGAGTGTCCTGGTTTAACCCATGGCAGAGGCACCAGGCATCGGAAGCTTTCTTTCCCTGTGTAAGTTATTACCGCAAATCTGAGCTGCTTTCCGCATGCCCTGGAGCACCTCAGGGAGCCTCGTGCTGCTGCAGACATCAGCTCCGGCTTGCAGAACCCTGCCGGGGTGGATGTGGCCCCTCAGAGCCGGCGTTTGCAGGGACGGAGCGGGGCAGTGCGAGGGCTGAGTGATGCAGGGCAATCCCGGCCTGTCCTCCCTGGGGATAAACTCGCCCACACAGGGTCAGGATGAACTCACCCACGCAGGTGCCACTGGGGCATCAAAGCAGTTTTCCCTCTGCCTGTCTCTCCTTTTTCTTCCTCGGTTCGGGTTTCATTAGTTCCTATGGTAACCGTGAGTGTGTCTGAGGGACTGGAGAGCCTGAGGAGGCTCTGCAGAGTGGGAGCGTCGGGAGAGGTGATGGGTGGGGAGCCCCGGCATCGCAGGCGGGGCTCGGCTGACCCTTCTGGTGCAGAGGTGTCAGGGCTGCAGGTGGGCAGGGAAGGTGTTGCACAGGACTCGAGCGTTCCCAAACAGCCACGCTGGCCCCTCGGCCTCTGTGAAACGCCCAGGAAGCTCTGGTGAGTTTGGGAAGATCTGAGCCAGATGGCAGCTAAGCCGCTTCCCGGGTGGGAAGGTCACCCTGGAGGAAAACATCCGCCTGCAAAGGATCTGTGCATGTCAAACAGCAGATCTGGCCAGGTGAGCCAGCCAGGTGGGTTTGTTTGCCTCTCACGGCAGCCCAGCAAGTGCAGGGGTCCCCAAAAAAGCAGGCAGAGACCCTTGAGCCCCCTTGGCCTTGTGAAGCCCTTGTGCTGGGGATGCTGGAGGTGGAAAGGTGTAATGGGGGCTTTCTTCAGATGAGGATGAACTCGTGGGGTCCTTCCTCCTCCTGTCTGGAACAAACTGGTAGAGTGGTGTCCCACGGGGGGTTCACCAGCCCTCTGCCTGCTGACAGCTCCTCAGCCTTTGTGTTCTGGTTATTTGCTCATTGGTATTGATGGGGTGTACTGAGACAACAGAGAATATTAAACAAAAAAAGAATCAGTAAAAAAAGCCCCTTTTTCAGGCAGAGTCACCTCTTCTTTTAGCCTTACAAAGCAGAAATAGCACCAAAATTACCATCTCTCTGTGGAATGGAGGAGCCATGTACAGCAATTACTGGGAGTCAGTGTGTGTGCAGTCAGAACTCACATGAAAGAGCATGTGATGCTCCTCTGCCGAGGGGAGCAGGAGGATGAAGGTGGGAAGAGATGAAAGATTTACTCGACCTTCGTAAAAAGAGCTGTGTCCAGGCTTGAGGCTCTTTAATATTTGATGGGCTGGAGCTGAGTTAATGGGAAGATGTAGGAATGATTTAGCGTCTTGGAGGTGGCTGCACTGACTATTGCACTGATCTTGGAGGTTTGTGCTTGGGTCCTGTGAGGACAAGGTCTGGCGAGCAGATTGCATCTAAGTAAATTCCTTTGACTTATTAGCACTTCATAAATGGATAATTGCATGCAAATGTATGTTTTGCAATTATATTTAGCCAGAGAAGCACATGCAAAGGAAATGCTGTCAAAACTACTGCAAAGCAGCCAGCTGCAGCACACAGGGAGGCTTCCCATCTCCTGTGCCTTGGAACTGCTCCTCTCCAGGCCGAGCCTGGAGCCAGCCCGGTGTAACCCCAGCAATGACCCCCACCAGCCAACAAGCCTGGGATGGTTATCCTGGTTCTGGAGCCTGGTGGAACCCCCGGCAGTGACCCCTTTCCTCCAGTGTGCCTGGGGATGGTTACCCTGGCTCTGGTGCAGAAATGCCCGGGAAGGACTGAGCGTGCAGGGCCAGGGTGCAAGGAATGCCCTGGACTTGCAGAAAACATTGAACTCAGTTAAAACCAGTGCTGGGCTGGTCAGAGTGAGGCCGGGCTGAGTCTCTCAATGGCTCAGTGCTGGGTGGGTGTTGGTTGTGCACCCAGTGGTACAGGGCAGCTCGGAGAGCCAAGTCTGGGCATGGCATGCCAGGCAAAACGAGTCCTTGTGTTGGCAGCGGGCCTTGTGCTGGGTTCCTTGCAGTGCCAGGGGACTGCAGGTGTGTGCCCAGGGATGGTGACAGGTCCCTGCTGCTGGCACGGGTGGTGGCTGCTGCTGTCCCTGCTCTCTGTCAGCTGCTTGAGTTGCCTGCTGGGATGGTGGCAGGGCCATGGTCTGTCCTGCTCTGGCCAGCCCGAGGACTGGTGGGAGATTTCCAAAATCCAGCGCGTCCCAACGTCTCCCTGCTATCTCTGGCAAGCAGGCGGGAGCGCTTCCCCCTTCGTGGAAGGGCAGTTATCGCCCTGGCTGCCTGCCCACACCCAGCCCTGCACCCACACTGCATCCTCCCAGCACGTCTCACAGCCTGCCTGGGACAGAGGAAGCTTTCACAGGAGGAGGAAGGTGCTGTCAGCTCTGAGGACTTGGAGTGTTTCAGCCATTTAATCTGGTAAGCCTTAGCTATATAAAATTTCAGGGTGGGGGAATGGGTACTGGCACAGCTCCACTGATGCTCCCCCTCGGTATCTGACTCTATGCTTTCCTGTTAGTGGCCTGCTGTAGATATTTGGGTTGATGTGAGGGTTTATTCCTGCAGAAGGCCCCGCCATGGAGCGGAAGAGGTGGGCTGGGGCCTGGCGGTGACGTTGGAGGTGGCGCAGCGGCGCGTCCTCGTGAGAGCCGCCCCGTCCATATGTTAAAATGTTGTTGTTGCTGTCAGACAGCCTTCCCGTATTTAAAGCAAGATTACCCACAATTACATCTGCCCAGAGGACTGAGCAGCCCCACGTGGGTCTATTTTTAGCTCTGTCTCAGAACTAATAAACTGTGCTGGTTTTTCCTCCTGCCATATTTATAGCCTGTCAGGCTGGGAGCTGTTTGCAGTCGGAGGGAGGTTGCTCGGAGAACAGCCGCCTTCTGAGAGCAAATATTGTCATGATGGGTGGAGGGAGCCGCGATGGCTGCGGTGATTGAGGCACCATCTGCCTGCGGGTTCACTCCCCATCTGCAGGAGTCGCAGAGATCACCCAGGCAGGGTCTGGAGGGGCTCTTGCCCCACTCGGCATGCCCACTGGCCTCCCCTCGGCCATGGCCATGTGCCCACTGGCCGCCAGGGTGGGTGTGATTTGGGGACCGTGAGCAGCCCCATCTCTGCCAAGCCAAGGAGCCCGAAGCAGGGCAGGCAGTGCCGGCGTGGCAGTGCGGGCATTCTGCCAAAGCCTGTGGTTTGTTCCTGATGATAATTTTGTTAATTACTGTACCGCTCCCGCCGGCTGTCGCTTTTCCTGGAGCTGGCAGGGTCCTGGCCTCCTGCCGCCGGCCGGCGCCAGCGAGCCCCACGCTCCGGCAGGGATGGGCGGCCACTGGCACCCAGCGGCATTCCCGTGCCATGGGAAGGCTTGCTGCTGGCAGGGCCGTGGTCCTGGACTGGAAATGGCCCTCTCCATCTCTGCTATTTTATTTCCATTGGGGCTTGTGATGCTGGGTGTGCCCTCAGTGCCCCATACGATACCCAATGAACTCACATCTTCCAAAGCCTGTCGTGAAAACGTGGCTCATCTCAGGCTCCCACCCAGAAGAGACGTGTAGAGGCTTGACAGGTACTTGAATAGGTCAGAGCTATATTCTGAGTCTCTGTGAAGTCTCAAAGGTCAGTCCCTTCAGGCACTGTCCTGCCTTGTTCCTCTCAAATGTTACTGGTGTCACACCAGGGACCATGACAGCTCCTTTCTCCCACAAGCAGTATAGTGTTAATCCTTTCCAGTTCGGAGTGCAGAGTCCACTTTCTAAAGCCCTGACAAGCTGATCTGGGTCTCTTGTTCCTGATCATTGATGAGGTTGCACAGTGTGAGGTGATTTGAAGAGGAAGGTGGTGGGTCTGCAGCTAAAAACTGCTTCATTTTCCATCTTTTTTTATTTGGAGCAAGAGGCAAGTAAAAAGCTGTAGAGCAGCAGAAACCCCTGGATGTGATTGACTTCAGCACGTTCCCTGTAGTATGGATGTGTCAGAGATAATACCTGTGTTTTAGCTCCACAAATTATATGTCTTTTAGTGCTTTCACATCAAACAAGGTGGGTGAGGGAGGCGGGTAATTGAGATGGTGTCATCTCTGGCACAGTGGCTGGGAGCCAGGCGCTGCTGCTCTGCTGCCACCCCCTGTGGCACTGGGACCTGCTCCACGACCCCCTTGACCCCCTCGCTGCCCACACGAGCATGAAGGTGCCTCATCTGCGGTGGCCGGGTGTGCCACTGTGGCAGCGGGGGCTCGGAGGGGCAGTGACAGCAGTGCCACTGGGGAGGGGGTTAGAGAGGCCCAGGCACATGCTTCTCTTGCCTGGGCTCCTCTTCACATGGGATTGGCACTTCTCTGGAGCAGAGCAGCCCTCTGGAGCCAGCTGCGTGCCCAGCATTGCCACCAGGACCTGCCTTTGCAGCCACCAGCTCTCCTGCTTGCTCTGCTCAGGTGTGGACCCACTCCCAGCCGTTGCAGCCCACCCGTGCTGGAGCCCTGCACAGCACCCACCTGCCCATCGGTGCCATGGCCCTGGGGCCGGGTTAGCAAAACCCAAGCCTGGGTTTTGGCTGTGCAGTGTGGGACTGGTGCCACTGTGCTGCGTCCAGTGCTGTCACTGAGTGCTTTGGGATGTTTATTCCGAGACTGGCTCTTGCAGAGGTGGGGTTTGGAGACACGGGTCAGC
This sequence comes from Pachycephala philippinensis, assembly GCA_013397055.1. Lineage (NCBI taxonomy): Eukaryota > Metazoa > Chordata > Aves > Passeriformes > Pachycephala > Pachycephala philippinensis. The sequence goes on from VWZT01008141.1 coordinate 273,433, forward strand.
ATCTCCTGCAGCTGCTGGCCCTGCACCTCTCCTGGCATTCCCCTGCCCATGGCTGATGAGAACCTGTGCAGGGTGAAGGGCAGCTCTCCCTGGAACACTGGGCTCAGCGAGCAGTGAGCAGGGCCCACCCTGTTCCTCCCCACCTCTGCCTGGGGTCACCCCCTCCTCCCACATCCCTTGCAGCATCCTTGGGAAAGGCATTGCTCCACTGAGGTTAAAGTTTGGGCCTAATCCTGAGCTTCCCAGCTGGATTCCAGCGGTGATTGATTGGCATAATGGCTTTAGGGATGGCCTTTGCTCTATATGGGCAGTGGAGGAAGGACCAGGGGCTGAGCAGGGTGCTGGTGGTGCTGGAAGCATTGGCACATGTTAGTGGCTGTGCATCCCAAATCTGGCTTTATTAGTGATGTTCCTGATGAATGGTGACATTTAGCTCACTGATTTGCTAGTAAAATGCAGAGTATCTGCTCATGCTGTAAAGACTAATTTCCTCTGTTGATTTGATCTAATTTAATTGGATGCTGAAATCTTGGAGCTCATCTCTTCAGGAGGCCTGTGTTCACAGGGAGAAATACCCCAAATTATCAGGAATACAATTTCCATGTAATTGTGCTGCTGTCATGGCCACAACTACCTTGTTCTGTGTCCGCCGTGCTGCGGCTGATGCTGCCCCAGTGCCACCACAGAGCCACGCTGCTGGGCAGGGAGAGCCCAAAGGTGACTCACCTGGGCTGCCACAACTACAGAACAGTGTTTGTCTCATAGCCAAATGGCACACAATGGATGGGAGAGGTGTGCAGGAGACTCCTTGTACCCACAGCTTGCTTTGTTCCTTGGTAAATGAGCCTTGGAAAACCACTCACTATTCATGTGCAGATTGCATGGTCAGCGTTCCAGGCTCCTGTCACTGATGCTCTTGGGTACCGCTCCTTGGTGGCTTTCTTGAAGTTCTTGGCCTGGCTGTGGCTCAGGTCTTACCCCTTTGGAGCTGGTCTGGTTGAGTGTGTGTGTCACACGCGGTGCTTGGCATCCCCTGCACACGCTGCAGCCATGAGCCATTGCACTGGATGCTCCAGAGGCCGTGTGCCCTCGAGCAGGGGCAGCCTGGGGTGCACAGGCAGGAGCTGCTCCCAGCACCTTCCTTAGCTGTGCTCCTCAGCTTCCCCTTCCCCCAGGGGAGGGTGACAAGACCCCCCCTGACCTCAGCTTCTTTCTGCAGTGAGAGTTCTTTCGTTTTTGTTCTTTCATTGTGGCTTGGACCACAGTTCCTGTCTGTTCCTTGGGAGGGCTGGAAATTGTGCTGGGGAGATGGACCATCGCAGGCCCTGCTTGGCCACACGCAGAAGGTCGATGCTGGCTGCACTGGTCACAGGGATGGGCTCTGGACAGGGCAAGCCCTCAGGCTGTGTGCTCCCTGCTTCAGCTCAGCAGGTGAATTTCTCCTTCCTTGCACTTCAACCCTGTTCCTCTGTACCAGAGCCACAGTGCCGGGGCACAGGGAGCCCTCAGGGCTGGGGCACTGCTGTGCTGGGGGAGCCCTGCCAACGTGTGGGGTGGGAGCTGGGGAGCCGGGGCTGCCCCACGCCTCGGCACACATCGATCCATCTCTCAGCACTGACATGCTGTCGGGGTGCCTGGTGGCGTGTCACACCCGTCTCGCACCATTTCTGGGGAGATAAGCTCACTGTGCTCTGTCTCTCTTTGCCTGCTTGGAAGAGCTGGCTCTGTGCTTTCCTGGGGTTTCCTTCATGTCTTTCTAACTGAAGCCATAAAATAAATTTCTAATCAGATTACTTGGGGCTGGATGTAGTGTAATCTAAAGCTCTATTTCTTGTGGTACTTCTCTAAAAGTGGCTGCCCTCTTATCCTCTTCCTGCAGCACCGATTGAAACACTATAATCGCTTTCTCCCTCGTTTGCAAGCTCCCAAATCCGTTTCTGCCATGCCAGGGAAATTGGGATGTGACTGCTCCTTTGCAGGGAAACAGTGACTATTTTTGGGTTTTAGGCCGTGTTGCATTGTCTCCTTTTGTTCCTCTCTGGCTCCCAGTCCCCGGTGCTGGCGCAGCTGCCCCATCCCAGCTCTCCCACCTGGGCAGTGCAGGTGCCCGTGCTCAGGTGGGAGGCAGTGCCCAGAGGGGCTCTGGGTGAGTGCCTGGGGCAGTGGGGAAGGGTCCCAAGGTGGTGGGGATGGGCCCGGGGCAGATCTCTGGGCTCCCCATCAGCTGCTGCAGCTCCGGCACGAAGCCGTGGGGATGGGCTGGCCGTGCCTCCAGCCCGGCTGTGGCAAATGCCTGGCATAGCTCGTGTATTTCTGGCACTGTCCCTCGTGAGCGAGGGAACCAGAAATATCTCCTGCCCAGGGAGGCACAGAGGGTGACAGGGACATGTCCTGCTCTGTCTGATGAGGCAGCGCCACAGCTCTGCCCGGAGAAGCCCTGAGTCACCAGAGCTGGGCTCAGCTGTGCCTGCAGCTCAGGTGTGAGCACGGGGCTGGGCACTCTGCAGGTGGAAAGGCCCCTGCAGGTGGCTGAGGAAGATCGATGGGCTGCTTACCCATGGGGGGTTTCATCTCACTGCAGCATCAATACAAAAGCCAAAGTTATTACATAAATTAATGGCTTCATAGTAATATTAATAGTGTCATTTATTCACGGCAGATTCAGTACTCCTAGGGATAAAGGCTCAGTCTTGTCCCAGTCTGGTGTTTTCAGATCATTCTTTCTCAGCAGAGTGTCCAGACGGGCGCCAGGTGATGTATTAATCACGGTGTGTGATTGTCCTGACCTGTTGTGTGCTCCCTCCAGCCCCTCGGGCTTCCTAGTTCCTTGCCAACTGCTTTCTCTGAAGCAAAAATGTCAGGGCATTTTTCAAGAGATATTTATTTCTTCATAAAACAGGGGCAACTGCTTACCCTGAAGGTAATTTAGTCACTGAAGGGGTGCTCCTGATGTTTTAAAGGAAGGATGGAGACTTGGAGTCTCTTGAACTGCAGCATTCTGTCTTAGGAGATGTCCTTTGGGAGATTTGGAGAGCTTTTGGGGGTGCTGGCCCTGACAGGGCATCCCTATTGCAAACATTCCGGAAGGTGATGGATGCTTTGGTGGTATCATGGCAGGAACAGGAGGTTGGATGCAGCTGGAGGGGGCGAGGCGTGGGGAAGAGAGGCAGGGGCAGGAGCGTTCAGATGCACCAGCCCTGCCACCTTGTTTGCCTCCCTAGGCATCCCTGTCATCCTGCCCTGGTCTGTCCTGGAGCAGCCACCAGGCAGCAGAACCTAAGGAACAGAGGGCAGGTTCTGCAGGGCTGTCACAGCCAGAGGTGATGTCCTGTGGAGCAGGAGGTCCTGGTTCTTTTTACCTGTGCGAGCATCCAGCCGTCCTAGGAGAACCTGTAGTTCCCCAGCCCCTCACCATCTATTCTCTTGCCCTCAGCCTATAAATTATAAATCAGCTGCAGTGAGTGCAGAAGCAGTTACTGCCATTGTGGGCTGGGCCACGTTTGGGTGGAGAGGGAGCCCGGCTGAGTTTCTGCTCAAAGTGTTTGTCTATTTCCAAATAGGAGAGAACTGAACATCTTTAAAAATCAATACAAAGCCACTTCAGCATAAACCAAGAGGAGATTAATACTTAACTTGTCTGGAGAAGGGGAGGGGAGATGTGGAAAATGTCTCCAGAGAGAGAGACTCAATGAAATTTGAATCTGCCTGTTTAATGCGAGAGGTAAAAGATTTAAAATTAACCCCCCTCCCCCTCCATTAACTGGAAACTAATGAGGTGCTGGAGAATTGGTGTAATTTGGCACAGAAATAGGATCTAATTTCTTTCTTTTTTTTTTTTTCCTATGCCTGAGAAATTTGCCAGACTCATAGCTTCAGCCTCAAGGAAAGCAGACGGGTATTTTCTGCAGGAAGAGATCTGTTGATCCACCAGAAACTTTGTTGAAAGGCTTGGCAGTGCAGGTAGCACCCAGGTTTAGCAGGATTCATTCCTCTTACGTTCTCTCACCACCATTCACAGTTTGGCATCATCTGATGTTGTTCTGAGGAGTCAGAAATGCATTTCGGAATTTTTGGAGAATGAGTTGGGCTTTTTCCTGTGGGGAAGTGGGTACCTTGAGACTTGTCTGCTGGAATTGCTGCTGCCTCAGTCTCCCCAGGGACCTCAAGATCTGGTGAAATACAAAGATACTGATCTTGGGTTTAAGTTTGGGTCTTGACTCTCTGGAGTGCTGCATGTGCATGGTGTAGGTCAAGGATGAGTGCTGTGGTGACACTGAAACGCTGTCCGGTTCATCTGGGGTGAATTCATGTGGTGTGTTGACAAAAATAACGTCACGCCTGTTTTTATCTGACTTAGAGTAGGATACAGAAAGAGATTATGGCAATGATAGGGGTTTTGTTGTTGTTGAATTTAAAGAAACCATCTGATTAGAGATTCTGCTGAAACATTTAGATAGAGAAAGCCAGAAGTGAGGTTATGTTGATCTCCTTAAGGATGGTAGACAGGAGGGTGACAGGCAGGGGAGGTGGGTGAAGCAGGAGGGTGACAGGCAGGACGAGGCAGCAGGAGCGGCTGTTCCCTGCCAGATGTGGTCTGTGGCCTCTGCAAGCTGTTTCTCCTGAGCAAACACATTTATTACAGGCTTTGCCAGGGGAGCCCCATGCATTGTTAATGATTGACTGCCCCAGCTGGGGGTTTCCAGGCAGCTCCTGCTCCATGCTGGGCTCTTGCTCTGTGGATGGGGAGCAGGGGGCCTTTCTCTCCATCTTTCCCCAGAGTTGCTCAGGTCCCGCTTGAGTGGGCGGTGGATGTGGTTGCCTGCAGCCTGTGTGTGCCCCCCGGCAGATTCCTGTTTGTGGCAGGGTCCCCCCAAAACCCCACCCTGGCCGTGACACTTAGTGGAGCAGCTGTTCCAGGGGCCCTGCACCCCTCTGCCAGAGGGGTTCTGCCCTCCCTGCTCTAAGGCCAGGCTGGTTAAACCCACCCAGGGCAGTGGGCTTGACCAGATGCAGGAGGATTGTTTCGGCTGTTCCTGATGGCTGCAGGGATACAGAGAGCCGCTGTGGGCAGGTGCTGCTGCCCTGTCCTGTGCTGGGTGGATGTTCCCGTAAACCTTCCCACACCTGCCGGCAGCATGGATGGTGCTTTCATCCCTCGGGCTAGGAAGTTGCTGAAAGTGCTGTAGCTTGTCCTGTGTCTAATTCCTGTGAAAATTAAACTGGCAGAGAAAGGTGAGATAAGGGGGGCACAGGGACCTGGGTGTTTTATCACCACAGCAACAAGGATTTCCAGGGAAAGGTGCTGAGGTGAGAAGTAGATAATTTTCAGTTTACTTAATAGAAAAAAGAACTTATTTCCTGGAGGGAGCTGTGTGTCAGCTCCCGGTGTGAGGGACAGGCTCGAGGCCCCGTGCTGTCCCGCTGCTGCAGCCTGGGCTCAGGGGGGAGGGATGCTCGGCCCGGGCAGAGGGACGTGGCTGCCGGGAAAGCCTCCGTACCGGGGTGCCCCGGGGCTGTGCCGCGGATAGTCGGGTCCCGGGCCCCTGACGTGCTCAGAGCCCCTCCCGCCCGCAGAGCCGGCCCGGGGGTGTTCGGGGGTCTGCGGACACACCCCCGCCCCCCGGCCGGAGGGGAAGGGGGCAGAGCTGCCGCCATTCCGCTCCGTTACCGGCCCCGCCGCGCTCCGTTACCGGCCCCGCGCTCCGTTACCGGCCCCGCCGCGCTCGTTACCGGCCCCGCGCTCGGTACCGGCCCCGCGCTCGGTACCGGC
>VWZT01008141.1:282530-319304 GCA_013397055.1 Pachycephala philippinensis
CTCTCAGGCTTTGATGTAAGAAGGCAACACTGCTGGGTAGGGCTAGGCTGAGCCAGGACATAACAAGGTACATCAGTTTTTAGGGAAGATGTTCCATGGCAGGGGCTCTGTCCAGGGGTCTGGCAGCTCTGCAGCGCTGAGTGCCTGGGCTGCACCCCATTTCTGGGGGGGATTCTGGAGCCCCACGGCTGTCTGACATCAGTGGGAACCTGCAGCAGTGCGTGTCCTCTGCTGATGTCCTCCCTGGGATGAGTGATGATGCAGCGAGATCTTGCCTGCCTGGCATCCTGGGATTGGGTGGAGAGCTGCTCAAAGTCAGGGCAAGGTGCTTCATTCAGGCACTCACTGCAGATTTCCAGGTGTAAACGCACAGCAAGGTGCCCTTGTCTGCGTTGCAAAAAACCCACACTTTTGGTTGAGGGTTTTTTTGCAACTTGTGAGCAGCTGCCAAAGGCTGCTGGCCACTGCTGCTCTGCCTGGTGTGTCAGCAGGTGCTTGTGTCCCGGGAGCCAGGGGTCAGTCCCAGCTGTGTGGGGGATGGAGAGGAGCCCCCCCAGAGGGAGGACGAGCAACCTGTGCCCCGCTCCCACTGCCTGCCATGGACAGGGGGAGGATGGAAAGTGATATGGAAGCACAGTCCCCTCTGAAAACTTACGGGACTGGGCATGGAATATTAAACAAACTAAAAAGGAAGCAGCTGGCAAGGTGATGCCCATCAAGGATAAAAAATGATGAGTCCAAAAATAGAGGCTGTTAATTTACAGGAGAGTCATTGCTGACCTTGTCAAGGATGCAGCATCTGACAGGCAGAACTTGTTGCTGCAGGAGTTTGGTACCTCCTTAGGCCAGGTTTGATCTGAGGAATTAAGCATAGGCATACGGGTAACCTGGGATGCTCCTATTCATTTGCACACCGTGACAGAGGCAGAGCCAACCACGTGTTGTGGAGCATTTCACCATGTCAGGTAATACGTTGACATCTCCCCTCCCCACCTGTGATTTATCTGAATGTCTGGGAAAAGAATCAGATGGACAAAATGAGGAGATGCGATGCATTAGGGGTTTTTCATTAGGCTTTGGGTTGAGAGCATGGGGGAAGTGTGCATTCAGAGTCGGGGGCTGGATGGGAACACTCTGGAGCAGCCTTGGCTCTGTGCTGGACAGGAATTTTTGATCAGAATTTCAGTATGTCGATGGGGTTTGCCAAATACAGGATCTGAATTTGAAGGTGCTTTAGGGTTGTGATCAGGGATGCTTTAAAGAGAAAGACCTCACCTACCCTTGCTGTGTTGAGAGCTCACCAGTGCCCATGCACCCAAAACGGGAGGGAAAAAATCCCCATTTTCTCCCCCTTTGGAAGGAGCCAGGAGAGCAGCCCTTGCCTGGTGGGCTCTGCCTCTCTGGGAGCTGGCAACAGGTGCCCCCCGAGCACAGTCCCAGGAGGGGGCTGGGATGGCAGGGGTGATCTCAGTCTCCATTTGGAAACCCTGCAGTTGGTCCTGCCATAACTGCATTAAGGTATTTCCTTAATTAGATTTACTAAGTATGCAGGATTCTAATTCTCTCTTTTCCTTCTCTCTTAATTTGCCTAATGAGAAAAACAAAGAAATAAAATTATGAAAGTGATGCCCATGTTTCCTTCTGGAGAGGCTGGTGTCTGGCCATGCGGCTCCGGAGGATGCTCTGGCCCATCCTGTGCACTGGTGCCTGGCTGTGGCCGTGGCCAGGGTGGGTGTGTGGGCAATAGGGGCAGGCAGAGCCCCTGGCACCTGGCAGGTGCCCCCTCAGGGAGCAAACACAGCCCTGTGACCTTTGGTTACGTTGTTGGTGCCGGAGCTGTGTGTCTCCTGTGGTGCCAGGGAGAGGCGAGTGCCTGGGGAGCTGCCCGGCGTCCCCAGTGCCCGTCCTCGCTGGCGTGGGCACTGCCACCTCTGCTGTGCTTTAGGCTCTGCAGAGACTTGAACCCTCAGTGTCAGCCCGGGACTGGGTCACGGTGCAGGGCTGCTGTGAGCCCCCGCTGGCTCTGGGGTTGCTTCGGGGGGATCCCTGAGGGCTGCACACCTGTGCACAGACAAAGACGTGCTAACCTTCCTCATGACTCATTTATCATCCTGTGAGGGTAATCAGTTTGGGAAATGGGCCGCCGGCCCTTGACCCCAGTGCTGATGGTGGGCTGAATCATCGGCGTCTGTGGCTGGACTTTAACGTAACAGATTCCCATCGCAGAGACCCGTTCCAGGCAGTCGTTGGGGATGGGCTTGTTTTGCTCTCCCGGAACTGCAGGAGCAGTTCCAGCAGTTTGGCCCCAAAGAAACAGCCAGCATGTGACAGAGGAACATGTTGTTAAGTTGGGTGATTTTATAATACTTACAATATGATGCTATGGCAACCCACTACAAATCCCAGATCAAATCAAATTATTTGTGCACATCCCTGTAACTTTAATCTTTTCAAAGTCGTATCTGTTTTATGCCTTTGAGGCCACTGTGCAGCTGAGTGCAATCAGGCAGAGCTCAGGGTTCAAAGCAAGGAGAGCAGAGGATGAGTAGTTTGCTCCAGATCAGGCTGTGCTTTAGTGTCCTAGAAAGTCAAAGAGCAAACAAGGAAAATCTGTCATCCTCAGCATTTTTCAGCAGTAGAGACATGGTGAGGTTGTGGAGAGCAGAGAGGGAAGGAGCTCGATAAACAGTATGGGTGGGCAGGACAGGAATTCTGCTATTGCCCCACATTGCTCCAATTCATTTCTTGCATTGAAAACCTGGAAGATGCCAGGAGCTCAAATGAGGTGTAACAATGTAAATTTAACCTGCTCAGATATGAGAAAGAGAGAGGATTTATTTTGGTTTAATGTAATGTGAAACATCAGTTCTTGGTCTGGATTCACGTGGGGACACAATGCAGTGGGTATTTCCCCCAGTGCCTCTGGCTGTGTCCGTGGTGCTGGCACAGCCCCGGTGGTGCCATGCCTCCCCTGGCTGTGAGTGGGGTGATGCTGCTGGTCCCACTTTGCCTTCCCAGCATCCCTGCTGTCCTCCCACTGCCTCCTCGCTGCCTCCCCCCTTCATCCCCTCAGCGTCTCCAGGGCACAGGGCCCTGCTGAGGAGGGGCTGCAGGCACCGAGCTTCCCCGTCACCGGCAGGTGATTGTCACCTGCTGTCACAAATACTGGGGCTTGGCAGGAGGGGTGGCATGGGTGGGAGGGCAGGGCCCGGGGCGGTGGGGCTGGTGAGGGCAGGTGTTTGCAGAGGTCAGGGGCTGCCCCTCTGGCAGAGGCTGTGCTCTGGAGAGGGCCCCGGTGGCATCAGTGCCCGGTGCCTGCATGCTGCGCCGTGCGGAGCCATCCCGGGGCGCGCTGCCATGGGAACCAAACCTCGTTACGGCGAGATAAACAGTTGGACATTTTGGCCCGGTTTCTGCAGGACTAACCTGGCAGGGACAAGAGGAAACTAAATTAAATCTCAGATTTTCTGACTCCCGGAGGAGCATCTGGCAGTGCCGCTGCGTGACGGCGTGGCTGCCTGCCCGGGAACTGCCGGGCGAGAGGGATGGGAATTTTGTTCAGGGGAGGGCTGAGGCCGTACTTTTCCAAAGCTTGGGGGACTTTTGCGGGGGGCTGTCTTGGCAGCTCCATGGCACAGGGGCTGCTTTCCGCTTTCCTGGGGTCTTGCATCTTCACGATGGCTCTGGGTACTTCCAAATCCAGTGCCTGTGCCAGGGCTGTGTTGGCAAAGGGGCCCTCGGCTGGTCCCTCCAAGCCCGTGCTGGGGTGTCCCTGGGTGTCACCGAGCCTCCTTTGCTGCCAGGAGGCTGCTCAGGTCCTGCCCTGGTGGGGACGGTGCCAGAGGGAGGGGAGCCCTGGGGATGGGCTGTCACAGGAACCCAGCCCTGCTGGTGCAGCACCAGCACCACACATGAGCACTCGCAGCCCACCCTGGGCACGGGCTCTTCTGATGTCTTCTATCACCTTCTCACTGTCTGTTGGGTTTTTTCTCAGATTCCAGGTATTACTGTACAGGCAGCTGCACACCCCGGCTTTGCCAAGCGAGATAACCCTTGTCTCCTGCCTGTGCTCTGGCTTGGGCAGGGGGAGCTGACCTGGCTGTGTTTGGTTTTCCAGGAAGCAGGAGCTGCTGAACAGCGCGGATGTGACGGTCCCGGAGCGGCCGCTGTCCCCCCCGCTCACGGCCCCGCCGACCATGAAGGTGAGCGTGCTCTGGGCCTGGCCAGGGCCCCGGGTGGGAGAGCTGGGCTGGTGGGGAGCGGCACTTCCAACGCGGCGGCTGCACGGATCGGGGCTGTTCCCACAGGAGCAGCAGTAGGTGGTTTCTGGAATTCAGCCGGCAGCCTGTTCCATGCCATCCATCCATCTCTCCATCCATCCCTCCATTGGCGGTGGCAGGGGCTGTGCCGAGGGCCTGTCCCGCGCTGGCACTCGCGTTACGCAGTCGCGAGCGGCGGTGCCAAGCAGGGTGCTGAGTCCTGGTGCTGCTTTCCTTGCAGTAACCCTCCCCAAGCGCCGTCAGCGTGAGGCAGACGCTGTGTCCCTGGCAGGTGGGCACTGACACAGGGGCTGACCCACCACTGCCTCCTGCCAGGGACGACTTGGCTGCTGCCAAGCTGTGCCAGGCATGGGCATCTCCAGAGGTGCCAAACAAAACTAAATCCATGCATCTTCCAGGCTGGAATTTGCCTGTGAGCCTCTGGGTTTGTTTGTGTATTTCCTTGTTTAGAGGTTCCCAGTGGCCCCACTGCCACTTTGATATTGCTGCTATCGTCTTGGGGCATGTAGAGGCTGGGATGTGTCTGCTGATGTTTAAGAGATGAACATCGAGCTGCCTGGGACAGGGGATGTCAGGGATCAGGCACGGGCGTTGGAACAAGTGCCTGGCCTGTGCTTTGTCAGAGCCGTGCAGGTGTTCTGGCCAAGGGAGGTGTGTCCTGCCTGCCCCTGGCACCGCTGGGACAGCAAGGTCCTCTTGGTGCTCGTGCCCATTCTGCAGCTCCTGAGCCAGCAGCTTGGGTTGTCCTGAGCCTGACTCCAGGAGCATTTACAATTGGGATTCGTTCAGCTTCTTTGGAAGGGCTGTGGCTTTTTTGTGCATACAGATTTCCAGCTGGAGAGGGATTTTCTATCTCCTGCCCAGCACCCAGTTTCTGCTGCAGCTGTCTCAGGAGAGTGCCCACCTGAGGGGCACAGTGCACCCCACTGCAGGGGCACGACTCCTGCCATGAGGCTGGGCATCCCGTCGTGAGGCTTTGCATCCTGCCCGTGGAGCTGTGCATCCCAGCGGGCACCTGCCTGTCCCCTGCAAACCCTCACCTGCTTCCTGCCCAACCTGTTCCGGGCACTTTGCCTCCCAGGGGAGCCACCCTTTGAAATAACAAGACAGCTGTCCTGCTGTGCCTCTGGCTTGAGGAAACATTAACGAAGGGAGGTGTGGGGCTGGGCAGGGATGGCCGGGCTGGTGCTCAGCCTCTCTTGCTGGGTGCCCATGAGGAGGTCTGGCTGTGTGGCTGATGCAGGTGGGGGTGATGCCAAGCAGGTAATGGATTCCTTCTGGGGCTTGCTGGTGAGTGCTGTGACACGTGGGGGAGAGTGCTGGGGAGGGGTGCAGGCACAGCTCTGCTTGCTGCCCTCCATTTGTGGCTGCTCCCGCCTGGTGCAGGATTTTCTTTCTGGTCATTTCCTTTGTAAATCTTTGAAGCAGGCATTTACTGGCCATGCTGCAACTTTTCCGAGTGCTCCTTGTCCACAGAGACTGGCCACCAAACACAGTGCCCAGGACAAGGTTTGTCCTGCAGAGGTGGCAGGGCAGTGCTGCCCACTCTGGGCTGCCTTTGGTGGCATACCCTGGTGCAGATGCCAGTGCAGGTTCAGCTTGGAGCAAAAGCCTGGGCACCCATGAAGTGGCTGTCACCCCTCTTGCTGGCCGTGCCCTTGGTGGGTGACACGACTTTCTGCCAGTGCCACATTATACACCCACTGTAACTACCAGAATGTTTGTGGCCCAGCAAAGCTGGCTCTGGGTGTGCAGAGCTCTCTGAAGGGCTCAGGCTGCTGCAGGCTTTGTTCAGTACGTGTGGGCATTTTCTGTGGGACTCGCTGTAGCAGGTGGGTCCCGTGCCACGGTGGGGTCAGGTCTTGGCTCTGGCTACTGGTAGAGCAGGACCTGAAACTATCCAAGAACATTTGTACCTGGAGATAAACAGAATGTCAAACTTTTAAGGAGCATCCAGCTGTGGGCACAGAGCTGTCTGTGCCTGGGGTTCTCTGACTCCTGCAGGGGTGGTGGGTAAGGACCAGGAATAGTGTAAAGCTGGAAGCACAGCCAGGGCTGTGTCCGAGCCACAGCTGCCCCACCTGTGCTGGCAGCCGTAGACTGCTCGTGCTATAAATCCGACCTTTGCTCACAAGTATTAAAGGAAAAAAATCTCTCTCCGATTTTTCTTTGTCCTTTGATTTTAATTTCTTCATCCCCTCCTCTGTTTTTTTCCTCTATTATTTTTGTCTTTTGAGAAATTTAGTCTGTTCTAAGAGCTCACTAAAAATCATCCCGCGTGCCTTTCCCCTTGTTACCATGACCCCTTTTTTGTCCCAAATCACGCATGTCTCTCCCGCAAACCATTTCTGACAGGCGATGGGATGGGAGCTGCTGATCCCGCCTTTCGCTCTCCGCCGGGCTGGCAGCATCTGCTCCTCGGTGTGCGCCGGGAGCTGCGGCCGGAGCAAACCTGGGCTGCAGGAGAGGAGGGCTGGGAAAAGGGACGGAGGAAAGAAGGGCTGGGAGAAGGGACGGGGCGGGTGCGCCACGCCTCCAGAGAAGCTACTCACTGGGAGTGCCACATTTACAGCCGTAGTTTGGCTGGGCGGTTTATTTGCGTGTACCTGACAGCAGGAAAAGCTGGGAGAGGGATCAGGACTGTCCGGCAGGTCCAGCCTCGGCGGGCGCGGTGCTGAAGGGGCGGCCGCTAAAGCAGAGCCGCTCCAGGAGCGCAGGCGGCCCCCGGGACCGCGGCCCCGCAGGTAGAGCGGGGTGGGAACGGGGTTACCTGGAGCTCCCGCCGCCGAGGGAGAGCGATCGGCGTGGTCTGGGCAGCTCTCCCGGCGAGGCGATGGTGGGCTGTGCCCGCTCTGCCGGGGCTCTGGTCCCCCAGCCCCCTCCCTGCGTGTCGCCGAGGGTGCCGGGCCCCGGTGTGTGCGGGTCCTGTCCCCGGCACCGGCCCTGCCCTTGAGCCAGGAGCAGAAACAAGGTTTCTAATTGGAGCAGCTCAGTAATCTCTTGAGTTCCTTTGGCAGGTGGGGATTAACCCTGCACTGGGCAGCACCGCTGGCAGCAATTCACCAGTGCTGCTGCGATTAAGAAAAGAAATTACTCAAGACCCCTGATCAAACTCGGCACAATGCTGGGCATTTGTGGGGGTCGAGGGCTTCTGGCAAGGGGAGCTGCAGCAGTGATGCTGAACTCCGAGTTGGGCTGGATGAGAGCTCCTGGTGTCACAGCTGCCTGGTCACATTCAGGGAGCAGGACAAGTGCTCCAGGGTGGGGTCCAGTGTCCCTGTCGTTATGTGGCTTGGACTGGCTTGCCTTGTGTCTGCTTTTATCGAACAGGAGATTTCCTTCTTTTCTTTTCAGTCGGCAGAATTCTTCGAAATGCTGGAAAAAATGCAGGTGAGCAGCAGTGTGCATGCCAGCAATGCGGGATGTTTCCCCCAGCAGAGCCCCTGAGGGCAGAGGCCCCACAGCCTCCTTTGTTGCTGTGCTGGGAGGCCTGTCCCAGGAACAGACCCCACCTTCCAGCCGCTTGGGTTGGAGTGATCTCCGTGTAGCAAAATACCCTGGTGTTGGTGGACCGACCCCCTGTGTCGGTGAAAGCATCTAAATAATTTGATGCATTCATTTTGTTCCAAACAGGCACCAAAACTGGAAGAACAGAAGTCTGGAAGCCAAAAACACAAGGTTGGTTGAATTGTGTTTCTTGAGGGGATATCTTCAAGTGTCCCACCCTCATCTCAGAGGTTTAATGTGATTGTCACAGTCACTCAGAGAGCCTGAAAGGATTTAGACGTTATCTAAAAACAAGGCACTGATTGAATTGCAGAGATGGGAGCATGGTGCCTGTAAATCCCTAATCCAGCTTTATGTCCGGACTGGTGCATTTCAGCTTCCAGCTGTGCAAAAGGGTTGGGGTTTGCCATAGCACTGGGAAGTTGCACCAACAGAGGAACTCCCTTTAGGCAGGACTTAGCCTGCGTTGACGCCTCCCTGCAAGGGACCAGCAGGTGCTGGAGGCACTCCCTGGGTCGGGTGTGCAGGGCTGGGGTGTTAGGGGACAGCTGCCGGGGAACAGATGGTCATAGATGGTGTTTTGGTTCCTTTTTCCAGGAAGACTACATCCCATACCCCAGCATCGATGAGGTGGGTGCCCCGAACCCCCCTGAACTTTCTGGTGAATGCCTTTCCAAAATTGCTGCTGGCAGGGGAATTGGTGGAGATTCTGTTTCTGGGAGGAGCTGCATAAAGCATGTTCCCCCTCCCTACCTCTGTGATTTTTGGCTTTTCCTCAGTAGCACGTGCCCTCTTCTAGGACAGAGGTTTCAGAGAGGGGCTGGACTCGCCCCCCCTGGTGCCAGGGCTGGGGTCTGCTGCAGGAGGGAGGGCAAAACATGGGGCAATGAGCTCTGCATCCCACATCCACACCCCTGTCCTGCCTGACCCCTCGTGGCACATGTCTCTGCAGATCCTAGAGAAGGGTAGCCCATACCCGCTGATCATCCTGCCCCAGTTTGGGGGCTACTGGATAGAAGACCCAGAAAACCTTGGCACCCCCACCTCATCTGACAGCAGCATCTGCGAGGAGGAGGAGGAAAACCTCAGCCCCAGCACCTATGGCTACAAGCTGGAGTGCAAGGGAGAGGCCAGAGCCTACCGCAAGCATTTCCTGGGGAAGGTGGGTTCCTCCGCCCCACGGGGCTCAAAGTTGCACACCCTTGCCCAAGAAAAACTCTCCAATTGTGAGCAAAATAGGCAAATTTTACAATTTCCCTCTTAGCAAGGAATGGAGGCGTTGCTGGGTTCCCAGCCTGGCAGTGATGCAGCCTTTGCCCCAGTCCCACAGCCGCAGGTCTCCTGTGACACCAGTGGGGACATCGGCTCTGAGCCTCCTGTCCTGGGGCCTGGGGCTCAGCCAGACACGGGGCCCTGCATGGCAGCCCCTGGCCTCTTGCTCACAGCCCTGTAGTCCTCTTCGGCCCTCTGAACACACCGAGACCCGGGTGCTGAAGTCCATGGGCAGAGGGATTACAGCCCTGGTCCTGGCAAGGGGGTGCAAATGTGTGAGTGATGGGAGGGTGTTGGGGTGGCAGGTGAGTGTCCTGGCAGTGTCCTTGCCATCGGCAAGTGGCTTCCCGGCTGCTAACATGCTGTTTTCTATTTTTAGGATCATTTAAATTTCTACTGTACAGCCAGCAGCCTTGGAAATCTGATCCTTTCGGTTAAATGTGAGGAGACAGATGGCACAGAGTATTTAAGGGTTATACTCAGGTATGGAAAAAAAAGCTTTGTTTAACAAAATATTCCCTCTCTGGGAGTCCCTGGTTCTGTTTCTACAGCAAGTGCTTGAGCTGGACTGGCAGCACGTGGAGGGGCCTGGGTGGGATGGGAGGCAGTGGCAGCATCCTTGTGTTTCTGTGCTGGGACTGCCTAAACCTGATAATGAATGTGAGACTTTGATCTGTTGCTAAACCCGCTGGAACTGAACATAAACCTCTGCGGGTTTAATCCTCCCTGGGATAACCACCAGTCACTTCTCTCGCCATCCCTCTGTAAGCTGACAGGACCCAGCATGTCTGAACCACTGTGTCATCTCCCTCCAAACTATGAATATTTTAAGAGCTGCAGAGATGAGAAGACAAATCGAGCCTTTGCTCGCTAACCAGGCCCAACAAATGCAGCACAACAGTGTTTCCCAGCAGCGGGTGTTGCTGTGCTGTAGACACTCTCTGACGTCTGCCTGCTCATTGTTGTTTCTTTGCTAGGTCCAAAGTGAAGACATTGCATGAAAGGATCCCATTGGCAGGATTCAGCAAACTCCCGAGCATCCCCCAGATTGCAAAGGTGAGTTGCCTGGCTTGGCTGGAACACGTGTGGCAAAGCCTGTGCCAGTGCACCTCAGGCAGTGTTGGGATGTGTTGGGCAGTGTTGGGATGTGTTGGGCAGTGTTGGGATGTGTTGGGCAGTGTTGGGTGGCGTTGGGCAGCACTGGGATGTGTTGGGCAGCAGTGCCTGGGCTCTCAGGTCAAGGGACACTTGGATGGTGCTGTGTGCTGGCCCTGCTGTTGGTTTCCTGCTGATCCCAGGCGAGGAGAGAATGGCACTCATTTGGCGTGGAGGAACCTGGGACTTGGTGTGCTGCATCCTCAGTCGGGTGCCAGCCGGGCCATGGGGCATCCCAGGGAGAGGATGCGAAGTGGGGAGCTCCTGCAATCGGGGGCTGTATTTGGCTTCTTTATAAGACATTCACGGCCTGAAGTTTTGGCCAAGGACCTGGCACTGACTGCTCTTTCCCCTTGCCCACAGGCCTTCTGTGACGACGCCTCCGGGCTAAAGTTTAACCCGGTTCTCTACCCCAAGGTGAGGTAACCTGCCCAAGTTGGTCGTGTGTTCTGCAGCAACGCTGAGAACCACATCCAGGGCCACTGTTGAAAACCTTTAGCCTAATTATGTGGGAATTTGGCTTCTTTTCCCCTTTTACTCCCCTGATGCTGCCCAGCTATTGTTGTACCCTGCTGCAGCTCCGCTGGGCTCTCCTCACCCCTCACCATGAGTCTTTTGGCCATCACATTTTGAACCACCAGATGAAACAATTGGCATTTTGCTTCCCTGCAGGCATCCCAGATGATAGTGTCTTATGATGAACATGAGGTCAACAACACGTTCAAGTTCGGTGTGATCTATCAGAAGTTCAGGCAGGTGAGTTGTCCCCATGCTGCTTTCATGGAGCATGTCCCTGTGCACCAGAGATCCAAGTTTCACGAGCACAGACTCCACTCCGAGGTTAATTCTGCCATGTGCAGCACCTCGTGTCACTGGGTGTCCTCACTGGCTGTGTTTCTCATTGCTCGGATGTTCCCCCCACTCATTAAAAAATGATACGACTGAAAAATCTCAGTATGGAAATCAGCCCACAAGCTGCTGTAGGGAAAAGCGGATGTGAAAATGGATTTTAGCAGGCGTGGTATTTTAATCAGATATATGTTTAGACAGCGAAACAGCTACGTTTGTCTGGAGGGACTGTGGGCTCTGAAGACAGGCACTTGCTGAAAATGCTGTCATTAGCCGGGGACTCCGGATGAGGAGTGCAGAGCTCAGCCTCAGAACTCACCGAGAATTATTCTGACAGGCGCTCTAATTATCCTACATATTGCATTTTGGGTTGGATTGAGTGACTCATGCAAGGCCGTAATTAGGGTCTCATTGTTTTGAAATACAGCAAGCAGGGGATGATTAGGGCTTGAATTTTCCAATAGAGGATTCAATTCTGTTTTGGTATTTCCTGGATATTATCCTAAGGTCCTTGCTGGGGCTCAGAAGTGGCTCTCAGCAGCTTTACCCTGGGCTGTCCTGGGCTGAGCAGGCTGTGACAGCCCGTGGATGGTGCTGGTGGCGAGTGTGGTGGTGACAGATGGGGAGCAGAGGTGGGGAGCAGCCTGATGTGCAGGACACCATGGAACAAGGTGCTGGTCAGACCCCAGGGACCCCATGGGTGGACCTGGAGGTGGCAGGGGATTGGACAGGCAGGGAAATTGGGGCTGTCAGCAGATGCACCCTGTGTTTTGCAGACCCAAGAGGAGGAGCTGTTTGGCAATAATGAAGAGAGCACTGCCTTCAAGAACTTCCTAAGTTTTCTGGGAGACACCATAACTCTCCAGGACTTCAAAGGGTAAGTTAGATAAAAAGGATGATTTTACAAATACATTAACAAGAGACCATGTCATATGTAAAAATATCTACGTGCGAGAACAGAAGTCATCTCGCTCATGAGCGGGATGTGCAGAGCAGAAGCAAATATAGCTTTGGCTTGTTTTTCAAGGCTGGGGGAGTTAAAAAAAAAAGTGGAGCTGCCAAGAGAGAAAAACTTCTTTTTCTGCAGATTTGAGGTTGTGATAAAATCTGGCTATATTCAGCCATAGATGGAAGGAAGTCTGTGGAAATGTGCTGTGCCTGGTGCTGCGGCTCAGCCGCGGGGGCCTCCGGGGTGGTCGCTGCAGCAGCCACAGTGCAGGGGAGACCTCCACTGCTGGTGAGGGATGGTGGGGCCACGGTTGGTGCCCACGGCTGTGGTCAGCCCTGGCTGACAAGCTCTGCTTTGTGCACACCCTGTATTTCAAGCTGGTGGCAGCGATGGTTGGTTACAGCACATGACGCACGGTTTGTTCTTTCCCATTTGCTCGCTGCTAGATAAAGATAAATGAGCTGGGCTGTTCCATCAGCCTGTCCCCTGACAGCCGCTGGTGCTCTCTGTGAAGCTTTCAATTAATATCTCTTCGTTTCTCTCCGCCTTTCCCTTGATCTCCAGTTTTCGAGGAGGCCTGGATGTCAGCCATGGGCAGACGGGAGCGGAGTCTGTGTACACGGTGTTCAGGGACAGGGAGATAATGTTTCATGTCTCTACAAAGCTGCCTTTTACCGAAGGAGACACACAACAAGTAAGAGAGATGAGGTTGCTTGCACAGAAGGGTCTGAGTGGGGATGCACTGGCACTGCCCTGCCCCGTGCCGTGGGCACTGCCAAGCCCTGGCACCGTGGGAAGTGGCCGCTTGGCTCTCCAGCCCGGGACTGGCGCTTGCTGCAGGAGCAGAACCGCCTGGTTTTACTGACCCAATGTTCTCCCTTTCCGCTTAGCTCCAGAGGAAGAGGCACATTGGCAATGACATCGTGGCAATTATCTTCCAAGAGGAGAACACGCCGTTTGTCCCAGACATGATTGCCTCCAATTTCCTGCACGCCTACATTGTGGTGCAGGTGGAAAACCCCGAGGCAGATAATACTGCGTACAAGGTGAGGGCAGCCCCAATGTGCACATACCCATTTTTGCTTCAGCATCTTTTGAGAAGGGCATGGAGTGCCAGAACAAAGGGGAATGGCTTCCCACCAGGTAGCTGTGGCTGCCCCATCCCTGGAAGTGTCCGAGGCCAGGTTGGGCAGGGCTTGGAGCAGTCTGGGATAGCAGGAGGTGTCCCTGCCCGTGGCAAGGGAGGTGTGACTGGGTGATCTTTAATGTCCCTTCCGACCCAAACCATTCCATAATTTGATGACCTCAGACCGAGGTGTGGAGGCAGCTGCCCAGCACCCACCCTGTGCTCAGTGATGCCATCAGTGTTGGGCCTGGTGGGGACTCGTACCTGAGTGCTGAGCACACACACGTGTGCACACAGATGTATTACGTGTGCACTGTTACAGAACTTGTGTGTATGCAAACATCAGTGCATAAAGTACATGTTTGTATAACAGCTCATTTGTTAATGAGTTTTGGTGGTCCTCAGTGTTTGAATGTGCCTTGGAACAGTTCACGCCTGTCTGACGTATCACCTGGGTGGCATAAACGCTGTTACCCTGCTGCACCCATGGGTAACATGGGTGTCTCTTGACTCCTCAGGTATCAGTCACAGCCCGGGAAGATGTTCCCTCCTTTGGCCCACCCCTGCCGAGCCCGCCGGTGTTCCAGAAGGTAGGAGCTGGGAGGGAAGCTGTACAAAAAAGTAGATATGCATGTCTGAGATGTTTCCAAGCACACCGGCTTGGGGAAAACAGGACTTCTGGGATTGATCTGCATTGATTTTGGTTTCCAGTGAGGCCCCTGGTGCTTATGGTAGGGTGAGTGGCCGTGCACCACTGCATGGCATTACTTGTGCAAGGCAGCAGCAGCAGCTCTGGTGCTGAGGCACTTGCATTGGTGCAGGAGGGCACCTCAACCCCACCTGGGGTTTTCCACCAGTGCTTCCGCACCTGGAGGGGCTGCTGGATGCTGTGAGCTTGGGTTTTGGGTTGGTACAGCTGTGGTACCAGAGATACAGAGGGTCTTAAAATGGTGTATGTTTTCCACTGTGGTTGTGTCTCTGCAGAGCCCCGAGTTCCGGGAGTTCCTGCTGACCAAGCTCATCAACGCTGAGAACGCCTGCTGCAAGTCGGACAAGTTTGCGAAGCTGGAGGTAACGCTGCCCGGAGCAGCGGCGGTTTTGGGGAGCTCTCCCGTGCCTCCTCAAAGCCACCTTTCCATGTTGAGCTGGGTCGGTGCTGGCGGGGTGAGAGCACGGTGACCATGGGGCGGGCACTGCCCTCGAGGAGGGACGAGCTGGTGTCACACGGAGCTGCTCCTCCCTTGGAGCCCCCGGCTCAGCGCCTGGTCTCTCCTGCAGGACCGGACACGGGCGGCCTTGTTGGACAACCTTCACGACGAGCTGCACGGGCACACACAGACCATGCTGGGGCTGGGGCCCGAGGAGGACAAGCTGGAGAACGGGGGTCATGGAGGCTTTCTGGAGTCTTTCAAGGTAAAGCCCTGCCCTTGCCAACAGCAGAGCTAAAATGCCCCTGGGGCTGGCAAAGAGCATGTTGGGGGATAAGAGGTGTCCCCTGAGGGTAGGGCGGCAGGAGGAGGTGGGGGCTGCTGCCACCACTGCCTGCTCAGCCTGCAGCTGTACTGGGACAGCTCCTGCAGTTATCTCAGGCACGGTTATTTCTATGGCATAAAGAAGTGAGCACTGGGGGATGAGTCACCTCATCCTGTACCCGGAGGATGGGGCCATGGAGGAGGGGTGCACAGCTCCCCAGGCCCCGCTGCAGAGGCTCAGATGTGTCCTGTTCCAGTGTGAGACGTGTAGGAATGGAGCTGCTGTGCAGTCAGTCATACATCACAGCATTCATGTCAGGGTCTTGACGCTGAAGTTAAAACAGTCACGTTTTGGCTCACTTTGTGTGTGCCAGGAGACAGACCGTGCTCTGTTGGCATTGCAGGGAGTGCTGGGGTGGGAGGTGAGCCCCGTGGTCCGTGTGGGGCTGCGCCTGCCCGGCCGCCTGGGGCCTGCACTGCTGGGCTGCCTGCTGGCTTACGTCCTGCACCGTGCACTGTTGGAGTGACCGGGGGACGGACGGTAAAGGAGGGCTGAAGGGCTGAGACCTGGTCCCCACGGTATCTTTTTGCCTGCTGCCTTGCACCTGTGACCCAGCCTACAGACCCAGCGCCTTGGCCAGGCGAGCGGGGGACCAGTTCTCAGAGGTGAGCAGAGCTCAGTTCTGCTGGGCTCTGAGTGAGTGAGAGGTGCCTTTGCCTCTTCTGTGGGAAAAGGACCCGCTCCTCTGGGCTGGGGTGTTGGGGAACCCCCCAGAGTTCCACAGCGCAGGGCAGCAGCCTGCAGAGTGTGAGTGCCTGTGGGTGCTGCTTTGCAGCAAAGCAACTGGTCACTTTTACCTAAGAACAGCATCAAATTGTGTATGAACTGCTGCTGACCCCAATAAATCCAGTCTGATGGACTCTTGCTTGATGTTTGTTATTGGATGGGCAGGAGGGGCTGTTGGTCTTCAGCACTGGAGGCTTGGTGAGAGCTCAGGGCTGCAGCTTCCTCTTACCCTGGTGTGGGTCTGCTCCATGACCCCGGAGCCAGCAGCAAACAGCCTGGATGCTGCAGATGCAGTGCTGGCACCTTCGGGAATTTGGCCTGCCACGGCTCATTTACTCTTTAGCCTGGGCTGGGATTCAGGGGCTGTAGGAGCAGCAGCCGTGGCTGAGGGAATAGCTGAGAACGGGGCAGGTAGCTGATGTGAGTGAGGGAAGGGGGCTGCTTGATGGGCAGAAATGGAGATCAAAGGGAGCAGGGAGAGTCTGTGGCTGCCGTGGGGCCAGTGCTGCACAGCTCACCTCCAGCCCCTTCCAGAGGTGGATAGACCAAACCAGAAGCAACAGCAGCAGTTCAGGCTAAATGTGTTCTCAAGCAGTAGTTTGCTGAAGAACAGAAGCACTTTTATGTGGCTGTGAAGCCTCCAGCTCAGGGGCTGCTTTGGGGCAGGCAGGAGAGGTGCAAGAAAGGCAGGAGGCTCCACAGGATCTGTCCTCTCTGAGTCCAGGGAGAATTGTGGAAGGTGTGTGCACAAACATGGCTCATGGCTTGGCTGTGGTCCCCACTCCTGCCGAGGGGTCTGCGAGGTTGGCCAGGCAGGAGGCAGGGCTTGGGGCTCGTGTCTGCGTCTCCTGGTCCCACAGCTGCAGTCCTCGATATCACAGAGCAATGGGGGGAAAACCTGATCCTGTGGTGGCTGTGGGGCTCACAGAGCAATGGGGGAATAGCTGATCCTGTGGTGGCTGTGGGGCTCACAGAGCAATGGGGGGAATAGCTGATCCTGTGGTAGCTGTGGGGCTCACAGAGCAATGGGGGGAATAGCTGATCCTGTGGTGGCTGTGGGGCTCCCCAGGGGCAGCCCATGCTCAGCTGCACCTGCCAGGGCTGATGTCAGCAGTCGTGCTGTTGTTGGGCTGTGCTTGCTCTCAGGCATAGGCAGGTTGCTCTCCCATGTGCCTGGGGAAGACTTGAAGCTGGGGAGGAGTTCTGGGGCAGGACCCCGCTGGGTGGGGATGACCTGCTGTCCCCTGTGCCACAGAGAGCCATCCGGGTGCGCAGCCACTCCATGGAGACGATGGTGGGCAGCCAGAAGAAGCACCACGGCAGTGGCATCCCAGGCAGCCTCAGTGGGGGCATCGCACACAACAGCGGCGAGGTGACCAAGACCACCTTCTCGGTGAGCATGTCCACATGTCCCACTGTCCCTCTGTCCCGCTGTTCCTTCCTCTGCCCAGCCCTCCACAGCCCTCCGGGGCACTGCGTTCCGCTGATGCAGCCTGGCAGTCCCCTGCATGGGCAGCAAGGGTAAAGGCGAGGGGGAGACTTGGGCAGGCTGGGTTTGGGTGCCTTGTTCCAGTTGGGCTCATTTTGTGGAAGAACCAAAGATAAGCTTCCTGGGGTTTTGGCCCCAGAATAAAAGGAGATAGAAAGGAAGTTCTGGCATTATGTGGCTTTTAGATGCACAGGCAGCGCAGTTCCTTGCAGGATGTTTAGTGTCTGACTCCCAGGAGAGAGCTGTGCTCTCAAACCCGGATCGTTCTCTGCTTGCAGCCCCCTGTCCCAGCTGCTGCTGCCAAGAACCAGTCCAGGAGCCCCATCAAGCGCCGGTCAGGGCTGTTCCCTCGCCTGCACACGACATCGGAGAGCCAGGCCGAGAGCAGGACAAGGTGGTAAGTTTGTCATCGAAGTGGTGGTACCCACAGGGCATCTGCCACTCTCACAGTTTATATTTGGTGTTAGGTAGTACAGCTTGGCCATCCTTTTAAGTCTCTTGTATAACTTGTGCAACCTGTCTCTTTGTGCCCTCAGTGACAGTGTTTCTGGAGCTCAGAAGACACCAGATTTGGGACATTCTTCCCAAGAGATGAAATCTGAAACCTCATCCAACCCCAGCTCCCCTGAAATATGCCCCAACAAAGACAGGTGAGCCAAGAGGAGCCCATCCTCCTTCCACCACAGCTCAACAGACATCGAGGAATTCATCAAACAAAATCATATCTAAATTTTACTATCAATAAGTTTGATATTAAGGGAGAAAAGATTCTGGTGATTCATGAGCGCGGCTGCTCTTTGGTCTTTACAAAGAAGAGCAAAGAGCAGCATGTGATCGAGGTTGCCCAAATCCCCAGGGCACAGAAGGCTGCTGTGCCTGTGCCTCCCTGCCAAGGCGAAGTCAGCTGGACCCAGGGCTTCCTGCTGGGTCACCCAGCCAGTGCCTTATCCCATGCCTTTGGAAGTGGTCACGTACTGCAGCACCCCGAAAGGTTCATTCCTGCGGCAGCACTTTGCTCCGGGGGTGCACAGGAGGGTCTGTCCCGCTGTCACAGCCCCAGGGACTCGGTGCCCTGGTGACAGCCACGCGCCCTTCCTTCCGTTCCGCCTCTCCCTAGGCCTTTTATCAAGCTGAAAGAGAACGGGCGGTCGAACATCTCCCGTTCCTCCTCCAGCACCAGCAGCTTCAGCAGCACGGCGGGGGAGAGCGAGACCCTGGAGGAGTACGACAGCGTGGTAGGCACCAAACCCTCCCCGTGGCACATTGCACACGCCCCTCAGCTCCCTGCTGCCTCCAGACCCCTGGGCTCTGTGGGTGGAAGTGCCCACCAGCCCCCAGGTGCCTCCTCACTGAGCCTGGCCTGGAGAGGCTTAACCCCATCCCTGGGTGTGGGGAGGAGGAGGGTCGGTGTGCCTGGTGGGACATCGGGGTGTGGTGCCTGCCCCATCCCTGGAGGTGTCTTAACGCCGGGTTGGACAGGGCTTGGAGCAGCCTGGTCTAGTGGAAGGTGTCGCTGCCCATGGCAGGGGGGGTCTGACTAGGTGGTCTTTAAGGTGCCTTCCAGCCCAAACCATTCTGTGATTCTGTGACAACGCAGTGAGCCTTGGGGTGCCCCGGGCACTGCTCGGTCTGCCCAGGCCCGTGGGTTGCTCCATCAGGACAAGCTCTCCTACCAGCCACTGGCGGCAGGGCTCCAGTGGGCACGGGTGCAGTGGGGCATCAGCAGGGTGTGGGGGAAGAGCTGACTGCAGTGAAAGCCGTGTCCTGTCTCTGTGAGCAGGGAAGCCAGCCCTCCACGGCGTCGCCGTTCAAGCAGGACGTGTTTGTCTACAGCGCTTCGCCCGGCAGCGAGAGCCCCGGCGTGGGGGCCACGGCCACCCCTGTCATCATGAGCAGGAGCCCCACAGGTGGGTGGCAGGCAGACGGGCAGGAGGCACCGGCTCTGCCTTCACTGCTGGAGCTGCCCGAAGGCCCTGGGTTCCTGTAGTGGAGGGTTGGAATGGGGTCTGTGGCTCTGGGATGGAGGAGCCCCCTCGCAGCCTTGTCTGGGTCCCAGGGTGAAGCAGCAGCTGCGCTCGCCCTGGCAGGACAGGCACCCACGGGCTGCGGGGCAGCCCCCATCCTGACAGGGCTGCTCTGAGAGATGGCCCCATGTGCTGCAGTTGTGTACTTCCATGGGGAATTTGTTTCCTTTCTCACTTAGAGCGCAGAGGTGGCTCCTGCTGTGGCTTTGTTCCCTCTGCCTCCCCTGACAGGCATGTGCAGTAGTCGTGGAAACTCTGTCTCCAGAGGCCGAGCCATGACTCACAATTATTTAATCAACAAACAGCTTCCCGTGGTCTTGGCTCCATTCCTCTCCTGCCAACCCGCTCACCAGCTCCATCCATTTCAGTCGGATGATTTGCACGATGAGGTGCAGTTCAAAAGGCTGAAACAGGCAGGAAAAGCGCTTTGCTGGCGCGTCCTGTGGTCACGGTGCAGCGAGACAGGGGATGGCCACAGCCACCCCTCGCCCACAAATCCCCACGGCTCTGATTCCTTGAGCCACAGAGAGCCTGCCACAAGGCACCACCATCCACGTGGAAACACACTGCCAGCTGAGGAGCTGTTTTTGAAACAGCCGGGAAGCACAGGCCCAAACAGCTCCGTAACTGGGAGTGTTGCAGGCTTTTTGTGTCTCGGCACCCCACAGGTCCTCCTCCTTACTTCATTAGGGATTTTCTGAACACTTAAACCAGCCCCTTTTAATGCTCGAAGTGTTTATTTTGTATTTTTCCTGCCAAGAACATGAAAATCCACCCATACATTATATGGATCAGTCATTCCTTGTAGCCTTTTCAGTGGCATTTCCAGGAGAAAGACTGTGAAATGTAATTAAGCCTCAATTTGTTCCATCGCAAACACTTATTGTACAGCTTTTGCCAAACATTCAGCCAAGGCAGACTAAACATTGGTAGCACTCCTGACAGTCTATTAAAGTGCCTAGCTGGGCGAGTGCAGCCAGCACTACAGCAAATATTTTTGTTCACAGTTTATTATTTTTGTTCCTTGTTTGTCCTCTCCCTCCAGCAGATCTAAAGAACAGAAACTCTCCAAGGTCCAACCTGAAGTTTCGCTTTGACAAGCTCAGCCATGGCAGCTCCAGCATGGTGGGTACCAGGGCTCTCACTGGTGGGATGCTGTGCAGCCGTGTCCTCCCTGCCTCGCACGGGGGGTCTGGGCTCTGCGGGTGGCTCTGGGGCCCATGAGGGAGAGAAGGGAAGGGATTTTGTGACTTCTTGCCCCTTTGTTTGCAACCCACCCCGTGTTCTGTTCTTTCACATAGAGCCACTAGCAGGAGGAAGTCATGAACTTGTCACAGGTGAGTGTTGGTGTGTTCTGTTTTGTGCAAAAAGGCTGTTTGGGGGCCAGCTGTGTTCAGCCAACCGCGGCTGCTCACACGGCTTGTTATTGCTTGTGGGAGCCATACTGCACCTTAGAGCATCTTAAATGCTGCTGAAGGTGAGTGAGGGAAAGGGCAGGGCTTCACGCCGGGTCTGCACCCACCAGTGCTGCTGTGTAGCTTTACCTGTTCCCTTCTGGAGTGCTTTGTGTGCTCCCACCATGCTCCTGCCCCTGCTCCCAGCGTGAGGGGCCCCAGCCCAGCAGGCTGCATTTTTCCCAGTTAACCTTTGTCAAACGCTGGTGCCCATCTCCAGGTTTGCTGCGCTGTGCTCTGGGCACTGGAGTGGAAAGGCAGTGCAGGCCCTTACCCATTCCAAAAACCCAAGGGGAAGTGGAAGATTCATGAGGTGGATTTCATGGGCAGAGGTGAAGGGAACTCAGTGGGATTTACCCATGTTCCTTCTGTTCCATGAAACTAAGGGTGTCATTAGGAAGACCCAAGTTGAGCAGAAGAGCCCATAGAACCTGAAATGAGAGAAATTTACATTTCTGAAAGCATGGGTCTCAAAAAGCTGGGATTTTCACCCCATCACTGAGTTTCCTTCTCCCACAGCCTGGCCTGGCACTTTGGGGAAGGGCACTGCTGTCGCTTCAGCTCCCTCCCTGGGACAGATGCTTCATAGCCAGCACCTCAGGGGAGGGAATATTGTCCTTCCACACTCCTGACACTTTTATCCTTTTTTCTTCTTTGCAGAGAATTTTTGTTTCAACAAAGGGAAAAACCTTCAACACCCCGTGGGACCACGCACACCCCGGCCGTGGCAGCGAGGTGCCCTCACCTGCTGGCTGCCTGCTGCACCGGAGAAGAGCTCTCACCTTGCTACAGTCCTGTCCTGACAGGGAGCAGCCACCTCCTCCCCTGGTGTCCCCCTGTCCAGCCCATGCCCTGCGCCCCCCGCTCTGTGTGCAGGAGGGGATGTGTCTCTGACAGTGCTGCACGCCTGTGCCCAGGGCCATGTCCACTTCTGGTGCTGTGCTGGGTCACCCTGTGATTGCCCACACGTGCTGCAGCTGGTGGGCACCGTCCGTTCCCCCTGTCCCTGGGTTGCCTGCCAGCTCTGTTTGGGCAGAGGGGCAGCAGGAGAGACCCCCGCACAGTTTAGGTCCCTCCGTGCTTTATTTGCAGTTATCAGTGGGGAAACAGGGCTTTATGTTTGCTTTTTGCAGGGTGGGGGGTCAGGCCAAAGTTAGGTGTTAGTGGCTCTGGGGCAGTTTGCCCTCTGCCTTCATTTGCTGTCACTCTTCTCTGGGGGCAGTGGGGCAAAACCTCCCCGGGGGGGTCCTGGGCAGCTCTCCCTGGAGTGGGGTCTGCAGTGTCTCTCCAGCCGTCCCCCAGCTCCTACCCACACCCCAAAACTCTTGGGGCAGAGGCAGCCCCTTACTCCAGACTTGCTCAGTTTCTTGCACAAGAGGCAGGTGAGTGACTTGGCCCAGGGAGTGGAGCTGGGGACCGCGGCCAGCTCAGCTCATCCTCCCTTGGCAGCTTCGTCCTCCCTGCTTTGTTCCTGCCTGACGCTGAGCACAGGCCTGGGAAAGGTGACCCAAAGCTAAAGCTGTGGTGTATCACAGCTTTAGCTTTTCTAAGTACTAGAACTGGAACCAGAGGGGGTTTACCTGGTGGGCTCTGCTTTGCCCTATGGCTTGGATCACCAGGCAAGCAAATGCATAAAACTGCGGTGATTTGGGAGGCATTCGGCTGCTCCAGCCCTTGCAGAGTCTGTCCTGCTGCTTTTGAGCAAGCTCTTGTTATTCTGAAAGGATTATAGATTCTGCAAGGTAACTTTCCCATAATGCCCTTTCCCAGAAAATACCTCTCTCAACATGCCAAGAAATCCTTTTGCTCTTTTATGGAACTTCGTGTGAAGTTTCCTGAAGCCTGTCTGCAAATTTCACGTTGCTCATAGATGTCCCTTACCCATTTTCTGGAAGACAGGCCATGATGCTGCAGAGATATTCCCCGTGCCCCCTCCCCCCAGCCTGTGACCTTTGGAAACCCTCATGAAATCAGGTTCTGAGTCTCAAGTGAACACAGTTCTTCGAGTTTGTGATTCCTACTGAAAACAGGACTTTGAGTGCCAAAGTCACCTTCCCACAGCGGGTGCTCCAAGAGGCACAGAGCACCTGACAGCCTGTTTCAGGAGGTGGGTGCACAATTGTGCTCCTGGAGCAGCCCTGGGCAGCCGCCGTGGCTGCTCCTGCTCCCCTCTCTCTGGGGGAAGTGCTTATAGGATTCAACCATCACCTCCCCTCTTCCCTGCCATCTCTCCAGGCCAGAGATGAGCCAAGTCAAGAACCTGCTCTGCTCACCCTGGTCCTGCAGGGAGGTGCTCTCCAAGAGCCTTACGATCTGGTTCACATAGGTGCTCCGCTCGTGCTGTAATTAATCCATGTGGAAAGGCTGTATCTCTGATGGGAGGGGAGCCAGGTTAAAGAAGGAGAACCCGTTGTGAAAAGGCAGGGAACAGTTTTACCGGCCCTTGGTGCGGTGTAGGACTAGTAAATATCAGTAACTCCCATGGGGACAATCCCTCCTGCTCCCAGCCAGCTGCGTTTCAATAGAGTTCAAGCCCTGAGTTCCCTTTGGAAGAGGAGCCTGCAGTGTGCTGAGCCCAGCCTGTAGCTGTCTCAGGATCACACAGTTTGCTGTTCAGCACTTGTCTGATGATGCTTCAGTAGCACTTTCAAACCCACCCCCAATTCTCCTCTTAGAAGCTTTGGTCTGATTTCCTGAGGCTGCACAATGAAACACTGACTGGTGCAATGACTTGCTCCCAGGGTCTGCTCTGGGCTTGCTTTTTCATCTGAGAAGTCACTCGGTTCTGTAGATGTTGTTGTTCCCGTGGGTGTTGATCTCCATGAGATCTTTCAGCAGATGATGCAGTGGCTACTGTCAGCTGGTTTGCCATTTTTGGTTGTTTTGTTGCTTTTTTTTTTTCACTTGAAACTGTGACTTTCCTTTTTTGACCTAGATTGATTTGGGAATTATTCAGACGGGACTAACAGGCAGAGCAGTGTGAAGGAAGCCTCGGGGGGAGTTGCAGCGCGCCGGGCTTGTCTCTCCTGCGCCAGCCCTTTGGAGCGGCGCTCCCAGGGCCGGGAGCCGGCTCTGGCCGAGGTGTGGCTCCTGCGGGACAAAGCCGGCAGCGCTCGCTCCTCTCCCAAGGCCCGAACCCTGCTGCACATCCTCACCGGCAGCCGCGGTCTGGGTGCTCCGGCCCCGGCCCGGCTCCAGCGCGGCCCCTGCTGCCCGCAGCTGCCGGCCTCAGCCTCCCGTCCCGGGGTGTCCCGACCGTCCCGTGCCGGCTCTGGGACCGAGCAGTGCTTGTGTCACATCCCGGGGGCTTCTGCACTTCCAGCAGCGGGTGAAGGTGTTCCTGTATATATTTTGCAAGATGTTTTGTGCTTATAAGTGACACGTACACATCTATACATATATAAAAGGGAGAGAAATATATATATATATATGATATATATATTTATATATATAAAAGAAAGGATCCTTAACTGACACTAGAATTATTGGGCAGTGCATTTTCCTTTCGGATTCCACTGTTTCCATGCACACAACTTCTGCCATACTCAGAGGTGACATTGCAGAGGGAGCAGAAGGGGCTCAGCAATGCCTTAGGGGGATTATGGGGGAGCCCCCGCTGTGTGGGGGTCTCTGTTGCAAGGGGCTGCTCCCCTTCCTGCCGGGGTTTCGGTCCCCCCCCTTGTTCCTGCTGCACCCCGGCTGCCCCTTGGCTCGGACCCGGCGTGGGCTTGGTGAGAGGCAGGGGCAGGTCGGGGGCAGGTCCCCATCTCCAGCACTGGCGCCGCTGGCTCCGAGTCCTTGTGCACAGCGGGCTGGGACCCTTTCCCCTCCACCAGCATCCCCTCCACCAGCATCCCCTCCATCAGGGGCTGGTGGGCAGCTGCCAGGACCTGTCAGCGAGCTGCTGCTCTGGCTGGGCTTCCATTCAGGAAAGCACTCGGCATCTACTTGCATCTTCTTGAAACCCCACAGAGCCAAGCACAGGGTGGTTACACCTAAGCACAACACAGAAGTGCTTTTTTCCGAGGGAAGCAGGGGATCCTAAGCACAAACTCAGTTTCTTTCCAGAGTTTTGAGGGTCTTCAGGAGTGGCAGGTAAGGGGCCAAGAGGTGTTGCTGCCACAAACGGGCTGTGCCTGGGGCTGGGGTCCCTTGGCTGCGGGAGGTGCTCCCGAAGCCAGGGCAGAGCCCGGCTCCCTGCAGCTCCCACCTGCGCTCTCGCTGCTCCGCTGCCGCTCCAGCCCCTGCCCCTGCCCCTGCCCCAGCATGCTTTCATCGCGTTCAATGAATGTAGCACTGCGTGTGTCCTGCAAAGGGAAATGCTGGATTTATATCAGAGAACGTGAAGAGAGTTTATAGAGTGAAAATAAATCTTGAAGAGATGTATCTGACAAAGTTTATTTTTGATGTAGAGAGGCAGTGCTTTGTAGTTTCTGGTGACCTATGTCTGTTGTAAATAATGTATATTTAATTTATTGCTATGGTAGCAGATTGTTATGTATAAAACTAAAGGTTCACAAATGTATATTTTGTTGCTTAAATGTGTCTTTGCAAAATTCACAATAAATAACATATTTTGTGTCCATAAATGTACTCTGTGTGTGTGTGGCCATGTAGTGACAGCTTTAGAGGAGCTTTTTGGGAACATTCCTTTGAAAACCAGGTGTGGGCATGGAACCGGGCTGCGCCATGGCAGTGGGAGCCTGGGAGAGCTCACATGAAGTCAAACACTGCAGCAGTGGAAGCAGAGGAATATCTGAGCACAGTTCCATCAAGAATTCCTTCTGTCCACACCAGCCGAGCTTCCCTCAGGCCATCGGGCTCCAGCATCGCCACTGCCTCTGGACATCCCAGGTAAGCTAACAAGGGAATTGGGTTTTCTCTCTCCAGCTCCTCAGTTCCAGCTTTCCCCAGCCTTCAGAGCAGAGTCCCGCGCTGACTCTGCCAGCAAATTGCAGATGTGACCAGAGCCAGAGCTGAGGACACAGCGGTGCTGCCCAGTGCTCACCTGCCAGAGGTCAGGAGGATGACTTTACTGTCTGAGCACCTTCTCTGTCTCCTGTCGGGTGCTCACTGTGCCACGGACTGCTCGTCCTGATCGCACAGGAGAGTAATTTGATCGTTCAGTCACAGGAGCATCTGCAGACATGAAGACACTGACCCCAATTAAAAGTGGTTGGATGTTCTAAGGCTGTTCCAAATAATCTTCAGAGCTTATCAGATCTGGCAGGGCAGCGTGGGGCAGCTATTAGGGAAGATGATAAGGCCTTGTCTGTCTCTTTAATCAAAGTCTGGAGGTACCAGATAATCATGCTGAATAGTGCTTAGTGGAAAACCTCCTGAATGTAATTAATCAAGTAATCAAGTAATTTTCTAGGCACTGTAGGAAAGTACAAGGAAGAATGAAATCACAGAATGCTTTGGGTTAGGAGGGAAGTTTAAAGATCACTTATTCACCCTCTGATGAGAGCAGGGACATCTTCCACTAGATTTAGGTGCTCAAAGCCTTATCCAGTCTGGCCTTGAACATTTCCAGGGATGAGGCTCTGCAAAGCTACTGGTCTGGATCCAGCTTTGACAATGGCTTTGTGTGGCTTACCAAGCAAGGCATCAACTGATAAAAACCAGGTTTGGTCTTAATATTTGAAATTGGAATTAGGGACAAGAAAATCCAACTTGTTTTTGGTTTTGTTTTTATTTTTATGCTTGCAAACTTTGATACAATATAAAAAAACTCTTCAGAGCAGATGTTTACTGCAGTCATTTGTCCGTGTGGTTGGATGCAGTGTAGTCCTCAAGGATGAGGTGTGTGTTCCAGGGCACAGCCAGGACACTGCGGCCCCACACCAGTCTCGGACTGAAAATCTCTGGGGAAGGCTTGCGATGACACAGAGAAGAAAAACAACTATCTCTGATCACATACTTTAGTCACGGCCCTGTGAATTTATTTGACACGATGTTTTGGTATTTATAGCCAGACTTATGCTTTATTTTTTTTTATAATAGTGGATGTTTATTTCTCTCACCCTTTACATCCCATCCCAGAAACTGCACGAATTTATGACAAACACAAACTGAGGCTGATGTACTTTCTTTGTAAAATTAGAAGGTTCTGGCACCTGTGGGTGTCTCGAGCACACAACTCAGTGTGCTGTTGAGCTACTGAAAATGTAAATTCTTCAGTGTTTAATTTCAATAGTGACTGAGTTTCCACGTGGGTGGGGGAAGAATTTTCCAGTTTCATTCCTCGAAGCTGCTGAACTCAGAGGTTTCCTCTTTTGTACAGAAGGTGGCACTGGAAATACAGGAATGAAGTGCAATCGTCTGCTTGCCTTTACAAACAGGCTTGTGTCTGGGTAACACCTGGTCAGAACACCTGGCTACAGGAGTGCTCCCCCTCTCTCAGTCCATAAGGTCCCGTTCTGCCTCTTGCCGAGGGCTGGTTCACCGGGTATCGCAGTTACCACAGAACACACTTTAAATGTCGGAGCCCCGCAGAGGAACTGGGGTCTGATGTGAATTGTCAGAGCTCAGGATGGCGAGAGACAGTCCCGAACCCCGGGAGCTGTCTCCTTTCCGAAGAGGGAGCTGCTGGGGCTGTGCCGGGTGCGCTCCTGTCCCGGCCAAGCCTCCCAGCGCCGGCTCCTCTCCGTGCGGATCGCGCGGGGAAGGCTCGGCTCAGCCCCTCCGGCGAACGTGCAGGACCTGAGCCCAGCTCACCATTGGCAGGAGGAAGGGCTCCTTCAGCTGAGCGGAGCTCTGTGGGCAGCAGGAGCGGTGCCGAGGGCTGGAAGGGACGCGCTCGGCCGGGCGCAGCCCCGGAGCCGCGGGAATGTCGGCTCCGCGCGGGACCACGGAGCGGCGGCATCGCCTCGGCGGAGACACGGCCCGAGCCCCGAACGGGGCTCTGAAGGTAACACAAAGATAAACTAACGCAGTTGTGGGAGCTTAGAGCTTACAGGCTTGACTAAATGGGGAAAAATCTTTCTTTCCTTGCAATGTCGGAGGTGCTGCAGGAGACCTCAAATCCATGTCCCACGGCAGCCACAGCTTAGGGATGGAGCAGCAGCTGCTGGGAGTTCAGCTGCAAAAGGCGAGTTTGTGTTCGTAGTGTTACTGTTGTTTCCTTTGCAACTTTGCCAGATGCAACGATTTTAAAGAGCTGCCACAGGAACTTCTTCCTTTACCCTAAAGGCCGCTTCCCCTCTGGCACCTGAGTCAGAAGCTGTCTGTAATTTGGAGTGTAGGGATGGCCACCTCGGGACACTCTAAACATGCCTCCAATTGTCCGACCGGGACTGTGATGCCTTGCTTTGCTCTGGTGCTTTGTCTGAATTGTGGGTGCAGAAGTAGGGACTGGGCTGTATCTGCTGTGCTCTTTGTCTCTCTGTTTGCTTTCCTTGAAGCCTTCCTAGAGGAATTATTTGTTCAACAAATTAAATGTGTTGGGAATAACACACAATTGTTCATAATTCTCTATCGTGTACTGCTGACACCAGTGGGGATTTCTGCTACATCACTGGCACGGTGCTGGGGCTGAAGAGAGCACTCTGGGAGGTAGTTCTGCTGCTGAAGACACGACCATATTCATTGACAAGCAGAATTAATTTGTTGGGTTTTGTTTGCATGGATTTTGCAGGAGTAAAATCCCACTTATTTTCCATTTCTGCGCCATGAAAAGTGTATTGATTTTTCTTCACTTCTGGTTGTTCACATTACTGGATTGCTTTTAAATAGTTGACAGAGATCATTCATTTTCCAGCTCCAACATATTTTACAGCCCATTCCCTGTTTAATTTGTGTGTGCATTGGGGGAGTTCCACAGTTATGCATCATACTGATCACCTTCTGCGAACTGCAGCCCTGGCAGGAGGGAGGAAACTCTTCCCCTGTGGGGTTTTTGCTCCTTCCTGCCTTCTCCCTAGCAGCTTCAGCACCTGTGTTCCACCTTCCTGACTTAGAAGTTGGAGCTGAGGCTCAAAAAAACCTCTGAGCCAAAGATCAGAACAAGAAATAACATGGCCTCAGAAAAATCAGTGTTGCAAGAGGTGCTGGTTAGTGCCAGGAGAGTAAGAGGGGTCGTTGGTGTTTGTTGTCACAGGAGTGTGAGGAAGGGGTGATGAGCTCCCCAGGGCACTGGGAAGCACCCTTCCTACCCAACACACAGAGGAAACGAGGGAGCCTCTGGGCATTTCAGGGCAGGATCCACCGGGCTTTGAAGTGCTGCCCCAGCCCAACACACCTCTCTTTACCCTCTCCCCTGAGCTGTGTCACCTCTCCAGGCTGAGCCCTTTGGGAGCAAGAGCTGCCTGTCCCTATCTGCCAGTACAGTACCTACAGCAATGGGGTCCTGATTTCACAGAGGCCTCCAGGCAACAGGGTGACTGTGCTAATAATGAGAATTAATTATTCATTTATCACTTCACTCTCAGTGAATAATCTCCAATAATCGTGTATAATTTGCTGCTCCAGTGAATACTCTGATAGTAAACAGAGCTGGTTTAATTAAGTCATGGGAGTGAAAACCCCATGCAAAAGGAGTGAGAAAATGGTAAAGACTAAAAAAAAAATCTAAGAAATATTTGTGCATAATCATTTGCCCAGATCTAGTGATGTCCTGGATAAACCCATGGAAGGCAGATAGAAACACAGATTGCTCATTCTCTTACCCAGCTCTTGTTAGAGAGTCAGAGATCACTGTATGATCCCAAACAGGAGCCTGTGTTCTGTGGCCAGAGGATGATCTAGGAGATCATTTTTCCTTCTTTAACCCCATTCTGGGGTGAAGGAGGTGCAGTAAGGGAAAGCTGCTTTCCACTGAAGCAATTAAGTGGGGAATTAAGTATTCACAAGGCCCAAGTGATTGGAGCATCCAGACTGCAGGTCAAAACCAAGCGTGGAAAGTCAGGGAGAGCCTGAGCACTGAGCAGCCTCCAGTGCTGCTCAGGGCGAGTTTGCACAGTGTGTGATAGTTAAATGGCATTGACTTCCCCACGTGCCTTTTCCCTTCCCACAGCCACTGGCTGCTTGGCCCCCAGGGCCGTGCCCATGCACAGCACCTGCATTTAGTGCAGAGCTGTTTGTGGCAAAGGCAGATCCCAGCACGAGGAGCTGTGCCGGGCCGTGGTGTTGTTATGGGAAACTGCTGAAACATTGTCTGTTCCCACATGGAAATCTCTTTCAGAAGCAGATTCCACGGCTGTAATTTTAGTCCGTGGTGCCTGCTCACATTATCCCTCGCTGACGTGCAGTGATGATGCATATGTTGGATCTCACAATGCTGAGAGAATGAACGCTTTAGAAGTGTTTACCTCCCCCATTATTGACGTTCTGTCAGTAGCAGTGTGCTAATATTCTCTGCAGAGAATCTAAAGGCACTGACAAAAATCACTGAACTTCTTATCTAAATCTCCAGGTAAGAAATGGCATTTCTGTATGTGAACAGCACTGTTTGGTGACACAGACCCTTACCTGTTTCCCCTTTGAGTTACAGGATATTTGTTCAGTTTTTCTTTTATTTTTCTGGACAACTGTCTGAAGCATCACTTGGCAGATTTTATTTACTCATGCCTTCCTCTCTTATATTTACTTCCACAGAAGTATTAAAGCATTTAACTTCCATTTATACATTCATAAGTGTGTGACCAAAGTCCTGTTGGTGGGATGAACAGCTAGAGCTCTCGTGTGCACTGAAAGATGGGCATTTTCAGAGAGAAAACAGAGTCTAACATCCTAAAGCTATAAGGAATTCAGATATCTCACATTTTGGCCAGCTGGTTTGAATGTAAAAATCCAGGCAGGGATTTACTCATTTTCTCATTAAGCCACCTGAACCAAATGCCAATGTCTGTGTGAGATGTTGTCAGTGAAGGGCACGGGTGTTTGCCAGTGCCAATCAAAGCAGTGCAGGCTCGGGAATGCCACGCTGGCAGCTGTGGCTCAGCAGCAGAGAGCCACCCCGAGCTGGCACAGAGCTGTGGGGGCAGAGCATCCCCACCTGGGGTCACACCTTCCTCTGCAAGGCCGCCAGCCTGGCCCCAGGAGCGGCTCAGGGCAGGAGCTGCAGCTTGGGAGCTCTCCTCTCCCCTCCTCTCCCTTGTGCTGGCACCAGCCAGTGCTCTGGGATTCACAATTCCCAACCCAGACTTCCACAGCCCTGGAGCATCCGCAGCCTGCAGCCCCAGTGCTGCTCACTGCTGAGTAAACGCTAAACTTCCATCTTATAGGCATGTCCTGAGACTTAATTAATGCTTCTGAAGTATTTTAAAGCCCTCAGCTGGCAAGCAGGCTAAAATATTGCCAGTCCCTGAGGAGCCTTCCCCTTCAGGGAGGAATCCGGGTGTTTTATTTAATGAGAAGCAGTGTCTGAGGACTGTCTTGACTGATTATTTCTGAGGCAAAGCAGCAACACATTCACACAATGCTGCTGAATTTTAAATAGACTCCAGTTTATCGTGGAAATACAGCACTGGAGCAAGTACTCCCTTTTGCACTCCTGCAGCCAACCTGGCCTGAGACTCTTCTTCCAGGAACTGCCCCACACGCAGAAAAGGCACCCATGGAAACCACTGCACCATGCACAAGCTGGGGAGGTCCTACCTCTTTTCCCTCAGGGAAAAATGTACAGAGCCAGGTGATTCACCTTCTCTGCAGGAACGTGTCTTGCTCTAGGTTAGACAGCATTGGCTGCACTGGGCAGCATCTCTTCTGACACCCTGGGAGTGCTGGGCAGCTCAGCGATGCTGATAAACAACTTTATGATAATGCAGATTATGTAAATGTATCAGTTTTCCTATCAATTCTTGTGCTACCCATGGGAGCAAGTATTTTTTGGTGTGTGAGCAGGCTGCAGCATTCAACCTGCTGCCTTTTTAAAAAATGCTTTACAGGAGCAGAACTGTCTTCAGAGGTTCTCTCCCCGATACCTGAACTAGTGGCTGTGAACACGACGTGCGCCGTGTGAAGCCAAATAACCCTCCAGGAATTCTTTCTATTAAAATAATTGCTAGGGCAGAGGAATACTGCAAACAGCTGTGGTTCATCCCATAAACATATTCTCCCTCCTTTTGGAACCTCAGCCTCCAACTGATGCCAGAGCCTGTCAGCTGCAGGAACAGTGGAACATATTTCCTTTGCAGAAATGAAACGATTACTGTTGAATAAATCTGTTGTGCACAGACCTGAACTCCCCAGTGCGTGCTGCATATGCAAAAGGGAAAAGTGACAGTGTTTCACCCTGGAATGAGCTGAAGCGACAGTTCATCTGCCGAACACGCTGGCTGTGGAGCTGCCGTGTGTCAGCAGCCTAGCAACACTGAGAGTGATGAAAAAATCCCCCGAAATCAGTCCAGCACTGAGTGGCATCATCTTGCCATGTAGTGCCCTTGCCCTGGCGGGGAAGCAGCTGTCCCATGTCACGGGGAGGTGGCGAGAGGAGGTTCCTTGCAAGCCCAGCATCCTCCTTCTGGCAGCCTGAGTGACTGGCGGCAAAGGGCTGAGCTGGGGAGGACAGGAGGGTGGGGGGCCCTGGGACCAGAGGGTCTCGAGGTCCCTGGGCTGGGGCAATCGGCATTTCTGGGCTCTTGTTTTCTGCTGCAGCACCCAGGCAGCAGATGAGCCCCTGGCTCCACCGACCCCCCGAGGTGGCTGCCTGGAGTGGAGGGTGAGATGAGATGGACCAGAGCAAACCCCGCTCTGCAGCTGTGAGGGGACATGAAGGAAAAATCGCAGAGGTCACTGTAACCTATATGTGCCCCAATTTCACAGGCTTGGTATCGCCTGACAAAGTCAAAGCCTCTGACAGGCCCACCTCTTTCTGTAAATCACATCTGGGCGCAGGAGATGAGCAATGGGCACGGTCACTGATGGCCCTGATGCACTGGTGGGCTGTCACCAGCCCTTCCTGCCACAGCAGGATTTCTCCTGCCTGGCCTGCAGGAAGGTGAGGGCTCTGCAGGGAGTGGGAGCAGTGCTCGCCCAGCCCCACCATCGCCTGTCAGGTTGCTCAAACAGCCCGCGCTGTATTTGCAAAATATTGTTAATCAAGAGACGCAGTTCAGGGCATTTGACTGGCGTATCCAGTTAAGTGGTAGCAAACACGCTGTAAAACCACTGTGCTGAGGCCACCTTCCTAATGAATGCAAAGTGGGAGCAATCAATCAGGGCCGGAGCGCAGCCAGCGCTGGCACCGCCTCTGCAAATGCAAATTGAGTGAACAATAATGAGTGTTATCTAATTAGTGCACGCAGCTGCAGTGTTACAGCCCTGTATAGGACACACCTTGTTAAATTTCATGGTATGTATCCCAGAGTGTCTGAGAAAATGATGGAGGTTTGCCACGTGCACACCTTGCACCGCACAGACAGGGATTCTCGTGGTGATAAACGCGTTATCCTCAGCAGGTGAGCTCTGGATTGAGTGGTGCAAGGATCTCCTTACAAGTCAGCTAGTTAATGTGCAAATTAGCCAGCACGGTGCAGATTTTTGGTGTGTGGGTGCTTTGGCCAGGATGGTCGAGAGACTGGGAATGGGACCTTGATGTGGAAGGGTCAGTCCTCAGTGAACCTCCTCCTGCAGCCACTGCTCCAGGAGCTGCCTCTCGCTTTGGAGGGTCTCGGGTGGGGACAGGGGAGAGCTGTGTCTGGCACGGTGCTGTGGAAGCTGTGAGTGGGTGATGTCCGTGGCTGGGTTTTTGGAGCTGGCAGTTTTAAGCAGGGGATTTCAGTCCTCTGGCAGCCATGGACCTCTGTCTTTGCAAACAAACCTCCTCAGAAGGAAACCTGGGCTGTGGCACCTTCATTTTTGCTCTGGAGGCTTAAAGATGGTGTTTTTTCCCTCACCCTAAATCACAGGTGGGAGTGCTGCCCATGAAGCAGCAACACCTGCTCCCTGCGGAGCTGCTCTCTCTTAGAATCAACTCTGCATTCGTCTGGCTTCCCCTTTACCTGCTCAGGGACTGGGAACCCATTTGGCAGCTGTTCTTAGCACCAAGAGGAAGAACACCTGGGGCCATATATTTCCGTGAGTCACTTTTATTCAAATCCATGTCAGGAATTTGGTTTGAAATACTTGAAATATTTCAGGCAATTCTTGCGCCTTTGTCACTTTTATGTTCAGCAATATCTGTTCTTCCTGTAGGATCCCTGGTCACACTGCAGGGGATGGTGGGATGGTGTTTAAATATTGATGTTTTAGCAGCTTATGGTTTTAATACAATTTAAATTATGCACATTTTTATTGGACTCATAGGTTCATCAGCAATTAGTCTCTTCCAGCTGCACA
Organism: Pachycephala philippinensis; assembly: GCA_013397055.1. Classification (NCBI taxonomy): domain Eukaryota; kingdom Metazoa; phylum Chordata; class Aves; order Passeriformes; genus Pachycephala; species Pachycephala philippinensis. The sequence goes on from VWZT01008141.1 coordinate 316,176, forward strand.
GGAGGGTGTTCAGCAGCTCTGTATTGATTTCTGCCTCAGCCTCTGAATTTTAGTGACTGGCTGCATCTTAGTGCTTTGGCAAGGTAAACAAATCCACAGGCCCTTACTCCAGAGCTGCTGGTTAGCGGCCATAAATGTGTAATCAACAACTCGGTATCCTTGGAATTAGATCTTCTTAACAATCATTAGTTTCATCCCTTGCCGCTGTAATAAACCTCTTGGTAGCAGGCCAGAGCCAATTATACTTCTGCTTGGAAAATTATAAAAGAAGGAGAAAAAGTCTGTGTTGCCACAAATAAGTGAAAATTTTAACTGGCCCAAACCTGCGACACGTGCGGGACTCATCTGTTGTTTATCCGAGGGTGAGCACTGAGTACTGGAGACAATATCAGGGAAATCTATATTTATTTTGCACGTTATGGATTCTTCCACCTGGTGCCAAGCTGGCATCAGTGCACAAGTCCTGCAGCCCCTTTCACATTCCTCACGAGGGCTCTGTGGACCAGGGCCACCGGCCCAGCCTGACCCAAGGTCACGTTGTGAGAGCTGCAGAGAATTAACATTGATTCAAAAGTTAAGGATCCCGGGCTGATGATGCACTGCAATGCTCAGGGGGAGGATGCTGTCATGATACCGTGACCAAATTACTTTTCTCTTTTGAGTGTGACAGGGAGCTGCTCAGCCTGGGGGTCCAGAGAACATGTACCTGCTCCAAGTACAGTGGTTGTGTGGGCTCTTGCTGAAGAAAATCATTAATAGTAGATCCACCCATCCTTCTCCAGGTGGTTCTCATGCCATCCTGCACAAGACAGGTTTTTTTGTGAGAGGTGATAAGTTTCTAGGATGTGACATCAGCTTTACAGTCGAGCTGCTGGCATTAGGAGAGGAGAATGGGAATGTAAACCATAAAAATAACAGATGGGAGGCAGATGTGATAAAATGGAAGCACAGGCAAATTATAAAACCATTCAAACTGCTCATGCAGATAAAATCAGGAAACAAAATCACATCTGAAATCACAAGGGTGTCTGTTTGAGGAAAAAATGTTTGACTTTGCTGTTTGTTGGTGCTGCTGGTGGTGGAGGTGTTCAAGTTTGAAGTCCTGGAGAAGCAGCAGGGATTTCTGCTGCAGGGAAACTTGGGCTGTGGCACCTTCATTTTTGCTCTGGAGGCTTAAAGATGGTGTTTTTTTCTCAACCCACACTGCAAATGTTAATGTTCATCTTGTGCCTGTGCAATTACTTCATTGCAGTAGTAAAATATCATCCAAATAGCTGAAGAAACATGAAGGCAAAAATACCCCTCAAAAACCTAAAAGGCAGATGAACATGAAACGGAAACACAAAATAGTGCTGGGATCTTCTGGAGCTCTGCTGGGTGTGTGACAGGGCCCTGAGGGACAGGGCTGAGGCAGCACGGTGACAAGGCTCAGAGCCTGGGGGGAGCAGGGACAGGGAGGGACCATGAAGGCTCTGCTAAGATGATTTTAAAAGACCCAAACAAAGACCTGTTACATCGGAGTGTCTAAAATCCCCCAGCCAGTACCTTGTCTCCAGCAGAAACTGGGCAGATCTGTGCCTGCAAATCAGGCTCTCAGGTTCTAGTAATTAGCAGATTACAGACTTCCTGAGCCATGAGTTGTGTTGGGAACAAGGGGCTTAATAGCCACTGATAGGTTTCTCCTCTGAATTAATTGGATCTCTTTTTGAACCCGTTTATCCTTCTGGCTGTCACACATCTCACATTTAATTACACGGTGCCAGGGGACTTCACGGGAGCCCCTTCCCATTGCACCGAGCACAAGGAACAGACATCCAGAGTCTCACCTTCTTCACACCACTTAAACAAACCTCACTGCGGCTTTCCACAACATCTGATGCTTATTAAAGCCTCGTTTTCTGAGGACACAGGACGGGGAGTCTGGTTTCCTTTTCTTAATGAGTTTTTAATTTTTTCTTCTTTTATATGCCCAAAGAAGAGGGAGGTGGTCTGAGTATGTTCTGAAACCTCTGCTTAGAAGGTAAACAAAGACCCTCTTTGTTCTCGAAGACTGGCTTTATTACTCTAAATTTACTGACTCTTCTGATACAGGGCTCACTTCAGGATCACAGCATTTGGAATATGCTCTGAAACACTTGGATCACGGCAGTGAGGTGGGTGCTGTAGCCAGGCAGTGTGTCTTACTCTGCACTGTGATTAGAAATGCAGCTTCAAACAGAAATGGGGGAAAATATGATAACAGGGAGGGGGGAAGGAAGGAGGAGGAAGATTAGAGGACTGAACCTTTCAAACTGCTTATGACCTCTTATTGACTTTATGCAATGATATTCTTATTTATAACAGCATCAGGTCAGAATTAGGCTTTTTCTACCAGCATTTATGATGATGCTGGCAATTTGATGAGTCTTTGTCCTACAGAGCAAATGAGTGATTAAAGTTTTCAGTGATCTTGTGTCTAAAGAGTTCTGCTTTTCCCTCTGGGAAGTCTCAGCAAGAGAAGCCATTGGCCTCTCTGCAGCACCAGGGGGTTGAATTTGTTTGTTGGTTGGTATGGGGCTTTTTTTTGGCTGGGATTGCAAGGCTAATACTTAGCCTTTTATCAGAAATCCATAGTTTTATGTGGTTCTTAAAACATTTCAGTGTATTTTACATTTAAATAGAAATGAGGCCTCCTTGAAACAAATTCATTCTGGTTGGCTTTGCGCATTGATGATTAAAGAACGTGGTTCAATTTTTTTGTCTCATTCTGAGCAATGTCTCATTAGATTTGCATTTTATTTCTTTTCATATCCATCATGATTTGTGTCAGCAGAATAGTTACGTGGATGGACAGCTTATTATCAGCTTCAAGTGAGGAAACAGAACACAAGAACGGCTGCTAAAAAAAGGGAAAGGTAATTAACACTGGGTGCCAGAATATAAATGAAGCTTGACATTTCCATTTCGTTAATCCAAATTAACCCTCGTCTTAATGTTACAGAGTGCAGGAGGGGATTCTGGGCCTCTGCTCGTGTTGCTGCATCCCCAGTGCTGCGTGTCCAGCGGTGCCCAGCGGTGTCCAGCGGTGTCCTGGCGTGGCCCAGGGGTGCCCAGCGGTGTCCAGCGGTGTCCTGGCGTGGCCCAGGGGTG